>OY855903.1:52001149-52551149 GCA_963693305.1 Meandrina meandrites
GACACAAAGAACGTCAACCCCCACGTAAATTTTGGCGTCGATTCAGTGCTTCATTAAGGAAATAAACGCTTTTGAAATTTGTGAAGCATCAACGTATTTCGTAACTGTGAGAAAAACAGTTATTTTGCCGCGTTTTTCAATTTTCAGACGTGATAATAATTAAGAAGTGATATCCAAAGTGATTTTAAGTGAAAACGAATAATATTAATGTTAAAATCTACTTTTCTGATTGTGCAATTCTATCGCCACCATATTTGTGCCCCAAAGAGGAACACGAACATGCATACAAAATACTGTAATTTTGTCAAATCTGTTTTCTCGATAACTCTAATGTGAACAACACTACAAAGCTACAATTTAGATAAAAGTTTAAAACATTTCTATCTGCTTTTTCTAAAATCAGATAGTTTTCTGATGTTATTTTAGGAAAAATAACGGTGATGACAATCGAGACAACGACGCGGCGGCTCTAAACTTTTAAACGAGTTCAGTCTTTAATTTCTTCAAAGGGACACTGTTACGGACTTTTTTGGGCTTTTTTAGCAAAATAGCACCAACTCTTTCAACCATGCAGGAAATGCTCCTAGAACGTAAAGGAAAGGATCCCTAGCAAATTGTTTAAAGCGGAGGGTGACCGTAAATAGTTTTCATCAATTTTCCCAAACCACAAGGAGAGAACTTAAAAAAGTCAGGCTGACTTTTTCAAGTTGAGATCAAAAGCTCCCGAAGGTATCACAGTGATATCACTCTATATTTAGCTTCAGTACACTGGTAAAGTAATTTTACGAAAACCTGACCACTTTTACTAGTTTCGATTGGTGTAGACATGTTTTTGGGCTGTTGAATTTTTGAAGTTATGTTCGTGACAGTGTCCCTTCAAAGCTATAGATGTGTTGAAAAATACAACTCGAATTATAGCGAGGCGGAAGTCAAACAGGGAAGGACTTACACCCTCCCCTGCCTCCCCTGGACAGTTTTAATGAGATTTGTTTTCCTTCTTACTCTCTCTACCCTCACCCAGTATGTTCCAGCCAAGTTTATGAAATCTCACCGCAGGGGAAAAAAGAAAATGTCTTGGACCTTTGCTAAACGGTCAAATACTGTACATTTGTAGCACTGTATACATATTTTGAGCTTCCTGTCTCGCCCACCCAAGTTAAATCTTTGGTGGCGGCTAATTTTGTAGCATATTTATGTTACAGCACGAGTAATAACCAAAATAACATGGAATTTCCTGACACAGTCTCGTGACATTGTCTAATGAATTGTCAATTAATTTGTCTGTCATCTGCTGGCATTTAAACTTGACCGCGAAGAAATTTGAGCTAACAAGCGCCGGTTAAAAATATTAAAACGTCTTTGCAAATTTAATTAAGAAGCAACGAAAACGGAAAGAAAAATTCGATCGATTTTCTTTCTCTTCGTACAGATACTTGTTAAAAAAATTCGCAGTCTTCAGTAATGTAAACCTTGCTTCCAACGTTTTTTCTTCAGAACGGAAACGCAACTTGAAGCCTGGGAAAGCTTTTCCGTCACAGCAAGCATATCAATTCACTTTGAGGGCAAGACAACACACACTTAGTTGGCAAAACCGTGTTTTTCAAGTGTTTGAAGTCGCTACGTGATCTTTGAAACAAGTTTTCCGGTATAACTGCGTAGTTTGTGACTTCAGTGACGTCACGCTTTCCTGTTGCTCTTTTACTTGCCAACTTTTTCTGAGCCAAATACGTGAGCTCTTTACTAAATCCGGGTTTCCAAAGATCTTCTGATTGTGGTTTTCGAACATTCCCGAAGATGTGATGTCCGAAGATGTTCCGACGGTTTACGAGTGTTCTCGAAGATGTCCAAAGGCTCACACAGTGCTTCTTAGCATTCAAACACGACAAGAGCAGCTATTTGTTGGATTGAAACGCTACTATTTTGGATTAGTTTTCCAGAGCCCCTTGTTATAATTTCGATGCTTTTGTTTGACAAGTTGCTAGGCAACAGAACTGGGTCTGCGCTCGCAGTCCTTTCTAGTCCAGTTCAATTCTGGCGCTCAGCTGTTCTGTCACGCAGCCCTACGGGTTCTAGTCTTGGACTAAGGGGAGAGGTGTGGAGGAGAAGGCTCCCCCCCTCGCCTTACTCCTCTGTCCATTTTTTCCACTCGCTGTTCTCCGCGCTAATGCCGAATTTCGCACTGCTTCCAACTAACCCTACGCCTGGAAGAAGTCAAAAGAATATTTCTTGCCTCGTATTGTCTCCAATTCTCTTTCTAGAGCTAATGCTTAAACGAATGTCCCGATTAATCTTCAACCTCATTCCCAGGGTCTCTCTCTCCCGCCTGCCAGAGGCGAAGCAGTAGAGAAAGACCCTGGGGACGAGGTTGGTTCGTTGATCTCTAATTTCTATAGCTACACCAGAAAATACATTGTTTCGTGAATGAAAACATACGAAACATTTTGGAATGTGGTGGTTTTTACGAAGAGGCAAACCATTTCAATGGAATACAATCCTTGGTTTTTACACGGATCAGTTGATAAATACATGTAATCTCTTTCCCTACAAAAGTAATCCCATTAGCTTATTTGAGTAGGCACATTAGGACCTGAATTAACCAAGCAAACTCACACACAGTAAGCAAGGCTAAAATTATTATTTATGTCCTTTTCATGCCAAACGCCAGCTTTTAAAACACTGATTTCTACATTTACACTTGAGATGCTTCACCTGGAAGTTTTTGGTGAAGATATTGATCGCACTCTTCTTCAAACCGAACTAATTTTTGTCCAAGTTTGAAGTTATTTGGGTTTTATTTGAGCTTTCATCGCTCTTTTCAGATCTCTGTAACCTTTCAACACATACGCCGCCTTGCGTAATCCACTACCTGAAATCAACATGTTCAGTACTGAACTCGTGTTAAATTGCGGCTCTCTAGTTCATAATGTTTGTTTTTCATGTCTTCTCGAGAGAATTCAACAAACATGCAGGGTCTCGCACTTGGCATAAACATAATTAAATCCGTTTTAAACAGTAAAATAGCTCTACCGTCATGCGACATATATTCACACATCCATTTGTACTAGATGCATAAATTTGAGTGTTCTTGTCTGCGTATGACCTCCCCCCCCCCCTCCCCCTTTAGTGAAAGCAGTGTGACAAGAAGAAACCTGTTAATACCTAGTTCTGGGTAGCAGGGGGGGGGACTCCTCGAAAATTTTGGGTCGCCCACTTCCTCTCGGAACGAGTAACTTCGTTGGTTCTTAAAACAATAGATAACAGGTCATAACAATACCCCCAGCCCTGAATAACAATGGAGGTAGTGTTTACAACGGGTGAATGGAATTAGAGGTTGCAGAGAGGTAGTGTCTTAATGAAAATTTTGGCGGGGGTGTACAGCACGCTTCAAGAACCCCTTACCGTATTTCAGCCCAAAATATGCGATTTTCCCTACCCTATTTCGGGTCTGGCCCCAAAATCTATACCCTAGATCCCACACAGATTTTGCTTCAGTTCATGCAAATACTCTTGGTTCATGTTAATACTTAACAAGGGCTTCAAATTCCCAATGCTAGTAAATGAATCACGCATCTCATCAGAGATTTATCAGATAAATGTGACAACGATAAAAATAGTTTCTTCAAATAATTCTACCTAGGTATTGATCAGAGTGCATTAGCCATACCCTATTTCAGCTCAAAATGGTCAAAATCTATACTCTATTTCAGACCAAACCGGATCGAAAACCATACCCTTTGGTGCCGTACATATGAATTAGTTTCTCTTCCCTTCCCCCCCCCCCCCCCCCACGGGTTTTGTTGTTATGGATATCGATATTTCCACTTCTGATTTAAAACCTGTCAAATGCTTGTGCGACTATTCTTTTCAGATGCCAAAAAATACTTCATGGATGACAAATGAGAATTCAATTGAGATAAAACCCGCCGATTCCCTTTCTCGAGTGTTGAGTAAATTATTGCCTGTCTGGTCGTGTCATAGGGTTCACACAATTAATCAAAAACCAGTCAGTTTAACAAAATCCTTGGACCATGGATTCATTTAGGCGAAGTTTGTTGAAAAAGAGAAAACTCATGAATGAGCTTCAAGACGTTCTCATTTGCTCCGTTTTTCTTACACTACCTCTGGGAAAGGAAATAAATAGACTATGAATGGAACTCATGAATAAACCATACTTTACTTAGCAGGACACGATCGGGACACTGAAAAATTTGCTCGCTTAATAGTGTTTATTCTTTATCTTTTTGTCCAATGAAACAAACAAATTATCTACTTGGGGCGCTTCGGACAAACGGCGCGGTGTTAAGGTCGCCGGGAAACCATCGGCAGTGGTGAACTGTAAAACCCAGCGCCTTGCTTAGTTAAACAGCGGGAACATTTACATGTCGTGAAGAACGACAAACGGTTAGTTCGAACAAAACATCCGAATGGCAGTGACTGCGGAGAAATCGGCAGATTTAGGAATCGGGAAAACTTTTCAAAACCAACTCTGCTGAACTGAACAAATCTAAACAAATATTCGCAATGCATCACTGTTTCAAAATTTCGGCCTCACGTTTTGCAGTTTGAATCAACAAAAGTTGAAAGGCTTGGTTTTAAGGTTCCTTTTGTCACTGAATTGACGCACAACTACCAACCGCTGGGACTGTTATGCAACTACAAAAAAATCAGCCGCTCTGAACGCTATCACAGATATTAATTCATTTCTTACTTCAAAAATTAGATCCAAATCCTTCATCGTCGCAAAACCGATAGTCTTGAATTCACGTGTGAGCCTTTTAAAAATTTTTTTACACCGCCATGGTGGCGAGATACCTCTAGTTTGGTTATTTTGCCACATGCAAAAGAGGAAAGCGTTTAATTTATTGATCAAAGCCACTGAAAATGACCTGTAAATGACTTATTAAGTTTGTGCACCGAGTTAAAGGTTACTACAGAATTTTGTTTTGGCTTCAATTTTGTTTGTAAACGTAGACAAAACAAGAAATCTAGGCTAGTTCATTGTGCAACGTTCCACAGAGATCTTTTTTTAAAATTAATTTGATTTGATTCGACTTAATTTTTATAGTCGTCAGTAAATCGATACTGTCCCGTCCTAATGAATTAATTGCTTAATTGCTTGAATTGGTGAGAAATTATGAATTTTCTCTTGTCATTTCTACCGCTCGAGCTATTCCCGCAAGAAAAGCAATTGAAAAAAAAAAAATCAGGAGAAAATTTGACCACCATAAAGATTCCCTCTGCCTTCTTTGGGATTCTTATGTATTAATCATAATTTTTAAGTCACTTTTAATCATTAGTAAACTTAATATGTTTGCTCGTTTAAAACACATTAATTTGTAGCAACAATGATTAAATGTTTGATTGTTTTTAATATGGTTGTTTGCGTTTAAACACATTTTAAGAAGTTTATATTCAGCTAAATTTAAGTTGCGTTTCTGAACCACTCTTCTGTAGCGGTCACTGATCCCATGCCCACAGAAGAAGTACTCCAATTTCACAAGCCAAATCTTTCTCAATGATTATCTTTTCTTATGGGCGGATGTAAATCATTCAACGCCTCGTTTTTTGGTCAAAGGGCAAATCACACATGCCCGTGCGTATCACCAACAGAAATAGCACGGTCATGTTGAGTCGACATTTTCAACGAAAGCGCGTTTGACCTTCTGAAAGGGAAGAAATTAAAGAGGGCAGACTTCGTGCTACAGTTTCTCGGAAGTGTGCGGTGTAAGGGAAAACCCTGTTTTTTTAATGGCAACACAGCTATGATGAGGTTTCATGTTCTTTGTGATTTTGAAACAGGTTTGGACGCGAAAACTGAAGGTCACTTCAAAATAATATTGGCTGAACCCGGCGATGTCGAGATTTTAAGATGAATAAACAATAGTAGGACGAAATGCGCTGTAAGCTGAAAGAAAACAACCATTGTTTGTTTTTGGTGGCTAGAAATTTTGCAATGTACGCGTACCAGATTAATTCTCGAACAATGAATCTGGAGCACGAGCGTAAACCGCGCTTCTTGAACACTTTTAAGCCTTGACAAACGAGCCACATTCAAACAGAGGCCAGTTGACAACACACTTTGCATTCGACTCGCAATCTTTCGGACAAACAAACAAAACTGGCCTGTGTAATAACAAAATTACATTACATTTAGTTTGTAAAGAGATCTGTTTCGCCATTGGTTCGTTCTTGATGGGGTCGCAGTGCCTGTCAGCTCTCACGTGACACGAGTCGTATTTAGCCAGGGCGCTTGCGTATATCCTACTAGTTGAACTACACGTGATGACTATAAACCAGCTCGCGACTCGGAGCTCTCGACAAATGGGAGAAGAAATGGCGACCAAGCTCGAAGAGGGCTCCGATAGAGGCACAGATGGAGTTGCCGGAACGCCCAAAGAAGCGGCTCTGCGAGAGCTGATGGAAAGGACGAAATACCCTATACGGCAATTCAATGGACAACGGAGATATGGGCCTCCGCCGAGCTGGGACGCACCTCCCCCTCCACGTGGATGTGAAGTTTTCGTAGGGAAAGTTCCTCGAGATTTGTACGAGGATGAATTGGTTCCCGTATTCGAGTCTTTGGGCGAAATCTACGAAGTCCGGCTAATGATGGATTTCAACGGACAAAATCGCGGCTATGCGTTCGTTGTTTACACAAACAAGGAAGACGCCAAGAAGAGTGTCAAGACTTTGAACAATTACGAAATTCGCAAGGGAAAATGTATCGGGGTTTGTAGCTCGGTCGATAACTGTCGCCTGTTTGTAGGTGGCATTCCCAAGAAGGTAAAGAAGGACGAAATCATGAACGAGATGATTAAAGTCACAGACAACGTCGTGGATGTAATTGTTTACCCATCGGCGCAGGATAAGACGAAGAACCGAGGCTTTGCGTTCGTGGAGTACAGCTCGCATCGCGATGCCGCGATGGCTAGAAGGAAACTTATGACCGGCAAAATTCAGCTATGGGGACATCAGATCGCTGTAGATTGGGCTGAACCGGAGCAAGAAGTCGATGAAGAAATTATGGATCAGGTTTGAAAATTTTTATATTTACCACTGAGTTACATCGTTACCCAAAGTTGCCCCTCCCCCCAATCTTCGTAACTCGAAGGGTCCTTGCGATTTCTCCGGGTTTAAGATTTCTTTTCTAGCGATTTGTTTTGGTTCATGGACTAGGAGCTGTTTAGACTTACATTCTGCAGGGGTTTAAAATAAAACAGTCGGTGCCTTTTTTGTGCTGCGTCTACGCGCTGTAGAGAAGTTTATTTGTTGATGTCGTGTTAGCCTTGTTCCTTTGTTCAGCGGAGCTTGTCTTTGTCGTTGTTAAGCATTAGGTTTTTATTGAAGTAATTAGTTACTCTGTGTAGTCTTTTGTCGTTTCACGGCGATTATGTCGGGAAACGCGATTCAATGCAAAGCTATAAGCGGCCGCGATACATCAATAGAACCGCAAGCTATCGATTTAATTCGTCTCCACTTTTGCTTTGTTTTGAAGGTGAAAGTTTTGTACGCCCGAAACCTTTTATTAAGCACAACAGAAGACACGATAGAACAGGTCTTCAGCAAATTTGGCGAGGTAGAGCGAGTGAAGAAGATCAAAGATTACAGCTTCATCCACTTTCGGACGAAAGAACAGGCCAGGGCAGCCTTAGAGGCGATGAACGGTAATAAAAGTTTCATGTTTGTGTTTTGTGAATCGATAACTTTTCTAACAGGTATGGGGAGGGTTTGTTGAAGTTTGTCAATGCATTCCCCGCGGTTGGTCAACGCAAACCCGCTTCCTTTCTGTGTACCAGAATCAATTGTTTTCCATTTTCCATTGTTAGATTAATGTAAAATTTCACACTTGATTTCCCAACTTTTGTTTCGCGGTTGCTGTGAAAAAATTTCCCGGGGGAGCGATCTGTGCTGCGGCTTGCCAATGTTTTGTTCCGAACAAGCCGAGAGTTGTTGACCGCTTCCTTTAAGTTAGCATTTCGTGGAAAATACACTTTCGAGGGGAGATTATTGAGATTTCGAAGAGGAGATTGCACCTCTTACTGTCTGTTAACAGTTTCAAGTTTTTTCAAGTCTCGTGTATTTTTTCTTCATAACAGTTACCGTAGTGATGTGAAATCGTACACTCGACGTTGAACGTGCCGTGTGTTTATATTTTTGCGTTATTTGATACAGATGTTATTTCTAACTGGAGGTCCAAAATTTCGATCTTTCCGTGCCGTCGGCGCAATATTACGTTAACCTGTAAAAATGTAATCCTGATTTCTTAGGTTTTTTTTACTATAATTACAGTTTTTTTCCAACACGTGAAGGACTGTTTCTTTCGCGCATTTATAGAACGAAACGACGGTGTGATTTTTTTGCCGGCTCTGCAACTTTCACTAGTATTTTGCTTGATCTCAGTGCGATTTTTATCGCTTCGTTTTTCCTAACATCATCATAGAAACCTTTAAGAATTGCCACTCTTTCCGTTCTATGAGTAGTATAATGACTCTGAATGTTTCCATGAATTTTCTGCCCAAAGAATCGAGCTTCAAAATTTAAGACCCACTCAAACTTAAAATTACCGGAAACGTGTTTGTCACAAGAGCTTGTGAGAAACTCTATCCAACACAGCTATTAATAGGTCCGTTTTCTCTGTTGCGCACTCGCCTTTTTAATTTTTTCCATATTTAGCATTGACCTTGACGACATCTTGGTGTTGCCGTCCAACACAACATGCTGGGTGACTTGCCTCGTGATTTCTTGACATCAGTCTCGCTAAAATAGTCTTAAGTTAAAAGAAAAAATATCAACTCAGGAAATGTGTCATGGTACAACACTTCATATTAAAACTGCATCCCTGCTGGGGCAGAACTAATTTAATACATCACTGTCAGTTCTGATACCAAACATTCTCTGATATTTTTGAGTGACTGCTAATTTTTACGCCGGTGCTGTGACAAAATGTGCGATGTTTTGCTTTGACAAAACTAGGTTTCTGTCAGAACTTTAAACTAGTATGTATAGTTAACCTTAAACATTTCTTTGCTGCTTGTTTTATTCATAAGTAAAGAAAGCGATTCTTCTTACCAACTTCCATACAATTCATTTTATGCCTATTGGGAGAAATTTGCTGTTGATCACTTTTAAGCTTCTCTCCAAAAAATATCAATTGCCACTTTCATTTTTTTTTAAAAATTCTTTCTAAGTTATCTATTTTGTCAGATAAAGAAATAAGTGACATTTTTTTAGATAATTTTGGCTTTTATTAGCAGAATGATCGTGTTAAAATTTTGGTTAGGTTTCTTTTTTCTTTTTCTTTATTTAAGCTACAAATCGACATGCCGACAGATTGATTGATTGAACACCTTTTTCATATCCTGCAGGACCAATGTTTGTTTCTTGTGGAAGTAATCATGCCACATGGAAGTAGTCGCATCGCAAAGCCTAGCATGCATTGAAATCGATCAAAGTATTAAAAAAAACTATAGATTTGCCTCAAAGCTTGTATTGCTTTGAATTTTCACCAATAATATGCTCGATAGTGGAGCCCTTGTGTGTCCAATGGCTCTATGGGGACTGATGATGATGCTCTGTAGTTGCTGTAACTGTTGCTTTCCTTCACTGCAGGCAAATGCCTGCTGAGTGGGAGCTTAAGCTTGCAAATCTTGCAGTTGTAATTTTTCATTGCGGCCTGTCGAAAACAATGAAGCCAAACCAGCTGCTAGCTCACCAAAAATGCTTCAAAATGACCCAAGACTTGAGCAAACGACAAAGAATACAACATGGCAACAAGTTCAGTTGATTTTATTCACAAAACATTAAGTTTTAAACCCTCGCAAACAATATCGTTGAGTTCCCTACAAGCCCTTGTAAAACGCATCTTTGTAATACAATGCCGCTCAAAGGCGAGAGTCATGTTTGGGTACGTTTCATGTTGCGAGCTTGGGGTTGTTTGTAATACTCTATTGATTTATCCAGTTTGAAGTAGAAATACACATTGCCGCTTCATAGAAAAGCACCAACCAGACTTGCCGATTTTTTCGTTACAAATATATAAACCACTAGGCTTGAGTTGAGGACACGGGTAGCTAGGGGGTGGGGTGGTGGAGTAGCATTTCTGCTTTTTACAGTAGAGGCAGTGTTACTTGCATCTGTTTATTTTGTTACAATGGTTTGAATGTCGCAGTGTAAGGGAGCAGTTTATCATTTATGGCCATTTCCCCCTTACAATATCAAGCAGACAGATAGCAGAAAAGAAGAATTTTATTAACTTATGTACAATGTCTGATATGACTAAATTTGAAAACGTTCACATTCTAAGCAAAACATTATTATCTTGTACCCCATTCACACCAACAAAACACAGTTAGTTAAATCAGGTTAACCAAAATGAAAATCAGCAACTGAAAAAAAGACTAAATTTTACACAAGGTTCCAGTAAGCTCTAACTCTTGCTTTCACTGTGCAAAATTTGAAGTCGACAAACATCAGTTAGCAACTTCTATGAAGAAAACAATTTTAAATTTGTTTAACTAAACAGGCCCTGAACATGTTTTAGCTTTGGTGTGATTGGGGTATTACTCTAAAGTGCTTATAATGAGCTGTTACTTAGTCAGCACCTACTTCAGAAACACAATCAACAAGCTAACAAAACGATGTGAGCACCTGTGTTTGAAGTTTACAAACTTGGTTGTACTACTGTCTTGTATGTGGCCAGGATTACAGGCAAGGTTTTTTTCATCAGATGTGCCTTTTGATAGAATGTTCTATTTTGTGTTCTTTATAAACAAATGATGCTTCCAAGTAGTTCTCCAACATGTTTTTAATGGCATGCAAGCCACACTCTTCCAATGGAAATCAAGCAACAGAAAATGGCCACTGCATCGTTATAACCGATAAAGCAGAATTTAGTCAAGTTCCGAATTTGGTCGTGTTACAAAGCAGCAGGACATTCAAGTCACAGTTCATATATTATTATTTATTTACATGACATCTTAGCCACATTAATTTTGTGGTGTATTCTTGTATTCTTTTTTCTTGTCTTTAGTCTTGTTAGTTTAATTGTAAGTATAGTGCAAGTAGGAAAGTACTATGAGAGTTTCTACAAAAAAAAAAAAAATTTTTGTGGTGTAAATAACCTGACATCAAAGCATTCAGATGGTAATGGGGCTATGCAAGTTTTGAACATGGCTTCAACTGTGCACAATTTAACGCCTAGGTCAGATAATGCCAACTTCATCTTGCAATAGAAAAAATTACAAGTACATGTATGAAGACAGTCAAGGCAAGGGAAGCTTCAGTGTGGTGTACGTCTGAAGCTTGGGTTAGAAACATAATGCCCTGGTCAAGGAAATTGTCCCTAATACACAAAACTAAAGAAACTGTTCAATAGGGCAAATTGTTTTAATATTTAAACAAATTCTCCCAACTATTATTAGACTAGTCACGAGAATTTGTGTGTTGACACTAGCAGCTAATTATATCGCTAGTACCATAAGAAATACACCAGGAATTTGAATGTTGACATAAGGATATATTTTTCTGGTTCACAGAACAGTCTTCACTCATTCTTCTCTCAGTGCCGGTTTTGGGAGAGTGAAATGAACATCTGCAGCTGTCTGTGGAAAATAAAAGATGGCAAATAAAATTTTGGGAATGGTTGGAATATAATAAAAATTATGAACAAAAAGGAAAATTTCTTTGGCCATAGGAAATGCTAAGCCAGGTTTAATTTCTCTGCAAGTTAAGAATGATACGTGTGGGGAACAAGAAATCCTTGAAACTATTAAAATGAACACAGCTTGTTAATGGTGCTGGGCTATATTAAATCATTATTTTGGAAAAAAGCTGTAAGTCTCATTGGAAAAAGGTGTTTGGTTTTTTATGGTAAGGTCAGAAGAACCTCTTTGCCTTCTGGGAGGTTTTTTTTTTCATCACCTTTCTGTTGCTAGCAATAATCAATTCTTAACTTTTTTCACCTTTGTATGAATCACTTACAAGATATAAGTACCTGATCATAAACCAATGAAAAAGTATGAGAAATGGCAATAGAGCTTAGAGCCCTGTCAGTAAGAACGTTTGAACTCACAACTCCAAGGAACTTTTTTTTCCAGGCCAAGAACTTGATGGGAATGAAATTGAGGTGACTCTTGCCAAGCCTGTGGACAAAGACCATCGCCAAGCCAAGGCAGCAGCAAAGGCTGTGATGAGTGCAACAACATACCCCAGCTTCACGCCGTACGAGTACCCAGCAAGCACTGCCACTTATGGTTTCCCAGCATATAGCAGTCAGTACTTCATGTATGGCACTCCAATGACAGCAGGAATGGGGTACGGGTTAAGTTTAGTTTATATTTGCAAGTGTGCCGTGTGTTATCATATTGCTGACCTCTGTTGGGTAAAAACAGAAAAGAGTGGTGGAAATTGAGCCTAATAGTGTACATGCCTGTGGATTCAGACATTTTTGCATCTGAACAAGGATGTTGTGTGACTAACAAGCTGAAAAGTGGGGAGTGTCCTACAACCAACCAGCCTTGTTGTTCAATGGAAGACTTTGCTTGTCGCAAATTGTTTAAAGTAAATTTAAAAAAGCAATAACTTGTTTGATTATTTCAGATGCACAAAATGAATTGATAACTGCCATAGGATGTGAAACAAGATAGACATGTCACCAGCTGCTGTTGACGGGCAAATATTTATTTATTAATTTATTTATTTATTTTTGTGAATGTTCTTGTCCAGGGGTGTGAGGCCTCCTTTTGGAATGGTGCGCACCAGAGGTCGAGGACGTTCTGCTGCTGGTAGCAGGGCGGCAGGGAACAAAGGAATGTATTTACCGTCCCCCAGTGGTTATCCATTCAATGGCTTTAGAGGCTACTACCCTGCTGTGCGAGCAGGCTGGTATGGAGAAGGGTACGGCAAGAGAGGAGGCAGACAGGAGGTATGGTATTGAAATGTTAGTTTGACTGTCGAGTAATCAGGTGATATGGGAGATGCGATGGCCTAATGGCTAGCGTGGTGGACTCTGGATAGAGTGGTCTGGGTTCGAGCCCTGGACAGGGACACTGTGTTGTCTTCTTGAGTGAAAACAAATCTCTCAGAGTGCGCCTCTCCACCCAGGTGTATTAGTGGGTACTGACAAAGTAAATGCTGGGGGAAATCTTTTGATGGACTTGCATCTGATCAAGGGGGCAAGAAGCAATAGCCTTACTTGCTTCATGCGAAACAAACCAAACTTAAGTCCCAGTTATATGGGTCTTTGGGCTTGAATGCAGACTTGACCTTTTTTTGGCAATTGGCTGATGCAGATAAAATTGATGGTTATTGAAATTTCTGTAAGGTTACTGTTGGCCTTCATGGGTCAAGTTTGTAGCAAACATGGTGAGAACACTCGTGCATAAAATTTTGGTGTTGATTTTTAATTCCCTTGTAGTGATATTTAATGGTAACAAAACTGTTAACAACTATGAACCTGTCTACACCTCTAGACCTTGTGGGATTTCTTTCATGTAATACATCTAATTTTGATTTTTTGGATAATATTCTCTCCTGTGTACGCAATGACCTTGATAGCATTTCTCATGTCAACTAACAGCGGTACAATCCCAAACAACTTTCTTTTCTGAAGATTTAGCCAACAAAATAATGGTTGATTGTTGGTCAATATCTGTCTGATAAGGGACTTCAACAGGGAAACGTTTTTCCTGCCATGCAAACTAGTGACGATTTCCATACAAATTGTGTACAGTTTTTTTCCTGTTTTGTCTCAGCACACTTAACCAGGTCATGATTGCTGTGCAGATTTTGTAGTGAAAAGAAACTTATGACTGTTAACAAACATAGATGACGATATCAGATTTTGCATGAGGACAAGAATCAAGATAATTGACTTTTTCAAGTTTCATCAGAACATGCAATTTTTTTACACTATTTCCTACCTTAATATGTCTAATTCTTGTTTTTGAGTATCTTGCATCTATTGACTATTAATTGCTGCTGCCTTCAACTCTTCAATGTTAAATCTTCTGCACATACATTATATTCTGGATGAATATTTGACTTATTTAACTTTCAGAACACCAATGTTTTCTAAAATTTCATCTCTAATTATTTCCTCTTTGTAATGTAAATTTACGTTACAAATAATCTGAGGTGAAGTTTGCAAGATGAACACGAGATAAAGTTGCAAACTTTTGCGAATTTTAAGTTGTCTACTTCTAATAATTCAGTACAGTTACTTGTCGAAGGTCTTCAGTAGGTAACTTGAATGAAAACCCCTGAAATGTACCTAGATTTTTCTTATTTCTCAGGTTTAAAATTAGTCCTTTCATTTCGCTTGTTACCATAGGAACGCATGTTTGATCTGGTGCCGGGAATGGAGTTGACACCCACTAACCCTATGACTTTGAAGCCGCATGCCCTCAAATCACCGGCACAGGTGGGAATTTGATCCTTTTCTTTTGTTGTAGACTTCTGCGTTGCATTGAAAAAAATTAGAACTGAGATAACAATGCAAAGTAAAGCTGGAACAGATGGACAAAAGAGACAAAAGTAAAACAACAAAGCCAGTCCAAATTGCAACATACTTCAATTCAAGCTCATGTACCAGTGCCAGTCTCATATGAAATTCAAGAATGTAGTATATAAAAAAGAAGAATGTTTGGTGTTTTAAAAATGCTTTTTGTTGGTGGTGGTGGCAGTGGAGCAAGGGGGGGGGGGGGGGGGGGATTAATTTGGAAGGAGTATAGGTTAGTAGTTTTCTTTTCCTAAGTACAACCGATCATTTTGCTGCACAGTCAACCCATCCCTGTCACATTCTACAGAGATTGTTGTTATTGGCAAACAAAAATTAACAACCACTTCAAGGTATAGGGGCCTATTCAAAAAGCTCCAATAGTTGAGTGTAAATAAAGTGTTATAGTATCATTTCTGTTGCATCGTAATTGGAGACATAACAGGTATCTTTGTTGAGTGCAGTCGTCATTAAAGAATTTTTGGAGTAGAATCTGGACTGCCTCTTTTGCAAGGGAGATCTGTTATCTCACACTACAAAAAGGGACGGAAACTAATTTTGACCGTACTTGCCATTTGGATGAGTGAAAAACATATAATTTGTACTTGCCTGTAAGGATTGAGACTTGCCTTTGTGAGTGGGTGAGTGTTATTCCTTTCCTGGGCTTAACATGCGCACCCCATGAAGGTAAACGGTAACCTTGATCAAACACCTCAACTAAAAAAAAACAAGGTTTGTGATATGTTAATGGTCAGTCCCCGTGTAGGTGCTAGTTAACATAACATTTTTTTGGTTTACCAATTTAGGTTCTAGAGGATGTGTGCCAGAAAAACCAGTGGGGAAGCCCAGTTTACACACTGCATAGTACTGTGGGACCTCAGGATATTCAACTGTTTCTTCACAAGGTTAGCAAACATTCTGTCTTAAGCTCGACAGTCTGAAGAAGACTGGGAGTCCCCAAGAGTTCTTGTAACTCTTGTCGTCTGCCATTAAAAGGAGGATAAGGGTGTGTGAGAGTTAAAAAACACAGAAAATTTTCTTAACACTTGTTTGACAAAAAGCTTACCTAAGTACAGTGTTGCTGTGTTGATTCAGCAGATCATTATTGACCAGGTATCCTTTGTTTTGTTTTTTTTTCAAGGTGTCCATTCCTGGATTAGCCACCCAATATCAGCCTCCCAAACTGTGTCGCACTGTAGATGAAGCCAAGAGTTATGCTGCGGAATACACACTTCAGCAGCTTGGTGTGCCAATAGAGGGTATGTCTAGGTAATAAATACAAGAATCTCACCATATCAAAATTAAGAGCTCTTTTACTAATTTCTTTGATGTTGTGTTTTAGTGGTGACTACCACGGCGGCAACGGATATGCCACCCACTACTGGCACCCCAGTACCGTCTACGGCAACCTATGCAGCCCGCCCTTTACCCCCAGGTTTGTAACTACTAATACATTTACATATGGTACTGTCTAAAACATGTGAGGCCTGATTAGTCAGTTATGAACAGATTGTATGTGCAGTACACTGAAGGGAGAGTCCACTGAACTGATAACTGGAGACTGATGCAGTTCATAAACTCATTTGTTTAAATCACACAATACTAGAAAATGAAAGGGAAGAAATATGGTTTGACAGAAATTCCCAGTGTTTATAGTCATTAAGAGGTATCAGGTCAGTTTCCATAGCATGAAGTCATTTAAGAAAATCACTACTCCTTAGGGTGGGGTGCTTGTGCTAATGCTCCCTCCCCTTAAAAAATGATCTTATCAGGTTTCCATGGAAATAGTTTGCTGATATCCATTTTTTCTGCTGGGCGAAAGGAAGCCTGCATTCAAAAGCAGCCTGTTTGATCTGAACTGAGTGTGTTAGATATGGCCACCGTGTCTAACTCATACTATCTTACGTAAAAGTGCATATTAGGTTTAACAGTAAAACAAGCCAATTTGTAGATGGTAGCCTGATAAATTTTGATGTTTTGTTTTTGACAGGGGCATACAGCCTCCCGAATTCTGGCCGTCCAATCAGTAGTGGAGATGCGGGCTCGTATCCCTCTGGCTATGTACCTATTAGCAATGCCCCAAGCAGTGTAGCGCCTGCTGCAGTGGTCGCCAAACTGCAGGGTTCGTGGCCAGGTGGGGTACCACCCAATCAGGATGGAGGAATGTACGGCAATTATGATGGTTACCCTGCCAGTGAGCAGACAGGCTATCCACAAAATATTTACCAACAATATTAGGTGCTCAAATTTCTAGAGACGAATAATCACTGATATGTTACTGGTGGACAAGGCAAGCAGAAACTACCATTCGATAAATGTTTAGAAAAATATTGGTTATTGTATTACGTTTATTAGTATTAAGTTTTGTTGTTTGGGCTTTCAATGGAAGGTCAAGTGAACAAAATAGTCATAGAGTCTGCTTTTGACAGCATGGACGTGCCTTTGTTTTTGTTGGTGGTTGTGTATAGTTTAGTTCTTTCTTTGCCTTGTGACCCAGACATGTTTAGTGTGGTTTGTCTTCAATTGAATGGGATTGGGGTGGTGGCAGAATGTTGTTCTGTGAACAATGTGTATGTTTTAATGTCTCAATGTGTATGCTGTAGATTAGTTTGAATTTTACGAGAGGGTTACTTACGTCAAATGTATGGCATATTTTTTGCTGGTGAATGTGATCTTGTTTTTTGTTGGCGAATTGCCAGATGAATGTCAGAATCAAATTGAAGCCGTCTGCAAGAAGCAGAGCAGCCGCAGTTTTATTATCTTAATTTTCTTTGATTGTATTAAGACCAGCTTCATATTCTGTTTTTAAAAGAAAATGATTTTTTTTCAGTGCTTTAAGTCAGGACACTATGGTTTTACAGGAATTTAAGAAGAATTTCTAAGAGTCGAACAAAGCATATTTCAATATTATAAATTTATTCATACTTGCGTCTTACTCGCTATTTTATTGTCTTATTTCCATATCCATTTTAAGTCGTCAAGAACACACAGAGAGTGAGAGAGAGAAAGAAAAACGAGTTTTAGTTTATATTTTTGTTAGAGAAACTCAGATATTTATAGACAAACAAGGCTCGCTGTTGGTCTTGGTTACGTGGAACTGAAAATGCTTGAGAACTGGACAGTGTAAATACTAAAAAATCCCTGCCCTTGAGGCATTTTAAACACACTCGTGAACTTGCCTTGCATTGCATACTACAGGATTCTGTGCAAGTGGTCCTGTCCAAGTAAAAAATAGTATAGCTTTCATTGAACGATGATGTGAATGATGGTGCAAAATCATTAGGCAGAGAGAAATTGATTTGAATTACAATCTTCTCGATCGAGAGGGAGAAATATGAGGGACAGTACCCTTTCACAATTCTGTGCAGATATTTCACAACGCATCGTTCATCCAAGCACTTTGTATATTTTCGTTGCAGGGTACCTTGCAATTGCCATTTCGTGTACAGTTCAAAGCTCTTAAAAAATGAAATAGTTCTTTTATAAAATTGCTCGGAGTTTGTTTGATTCTGTGCCAAGGGCTCAGAGGATGGCTTTGGAAGAATTGCACAAACAGCCAAACCTAAAATGTTTTGGTTGTGAACTAGTATTGTGAATGTGTCTGTGCCAAGAAAATGCAAACAACAGCGACTTAGTCAGCTCATGTCAAATATGCACCGAAACATTTTTCCAAGCCTTCCTTTCAGCCCTTTGTCACATCAGTCAAAATTGAAAGGTTCCGTTCTGGTGTGAATTCACTTTGTTTATAAGATGTTTATTCTAATACCGCTGTACAACATGAAAGAAACAAAATCACCAGACGGGAGCGAGCGGATTGGAGTCGGGGGAAGTCTTTGAAATCTCCCATTTCACGTGCCGAATTTTAAGTTCCAATGAAGATGCCAACACAGAGAGACACGTCTATTTACAATTTGCCAAGAAACTGTAACAAACGGTGCCGATCCACAGAGCCTGATTTTAATGACCAGGATAGTCGAATGAACGTTAATTACATTTATTAGGTGATACAATGGTTAATTGTTTTAATGAGTTACTGTTAGGAAAATTTATGGGTAAGAGAAAAGGATGGGTGCATGTTAGGCGGGTGCTGAAACTCGCGCGACAGTGATTTTTCTTCCTGGGCAAACTTTGGTGCGTTCTGGTTCGTTTCTTGATGTTGGCTTTTGTTCTTAAAACTTTCGGGGTCTCTACTCAAGCGTGGAGACTTTTTTGTTAAATACGTTGTATCTTGACCAAACTGAGAATATCGGTACTTTCTTGCCCATCTTTTTAATTTCAATGCGCGAGTTTCCGCTGTGCCTAATCAAGTACGAACTTCGAGGGGATCTAGAATGAAAACGTAGCTGGATAACAAATGTTAGCGACATTTAGAAAGTTGCGTAGCTTGCGGCAGAACGACAACCGAGCCAAGCCGTTTGTTATCTTACAGGGTTGGTTAGGTTAATAAATAAATAAACAAATAAATATAAATGTAGTATAATTATAGAGCAAATAACGGTACAATAAGCCACCAATAAAATCCCACACATGGTACCGGCTATCGACTGCGTGTCTTGATCACATGCCTGGGGCGGGAGGGGGGATGTGGAGGGGAGGGGAGGGGAGGGGGACCTAACGGAAGCTGAATTGCGCTTGATCCTCTTCCGTTAAAATAGGCAATCCAGATATTCATTATGGTAAGAAAAATCGTGTGCCATTTCTGATTGCCTTGTCGCTGATAGAACTTCATTCAAAGGTGATTTCACTTCTGTTAGTAACTGGCCACATACTCGGCGAGAATTCTCCAGACGGACAGGCTGTTTGAAAACAGTGAAATTGCACAGCCAATTTAAAACGATAGACCCTAAACACAATTGCAATACCCTGTTCACTGGGACACCTGTGTAATTGGATATCCGAATCAGTAAATTTGAGCACGAACGCGGAAAATTTGGCCAAAATTTGCACTCGCTCAAAGGCTGAGGGGTTGATGTCTCTAACAGAGGCTGTGTTCAAATTTGCAGTGATTTAATTCTCGATGATGTGGTAGCAGAAGCGAAGCATGAAAAAAAATAGATTATAAAACTATTGCAAGCTAAGAAATTTTCGTTTCTTCTATTCTTGGTTTTCATGTTACGTCATAAAATTCTGAAATCAAAATTTAATAGGCCTGCTAAACTTTTGATATCACTAGGTGTAAGATAAACTAAAAATATATCTTTTCGCAAATTTCCAGCTTGGTTGTGCCCTTCGTTTTAAAAACAGAGCATTTTGAATATTCGAGTTCTCCGCCGTATGTGATATCAAGCTGAGTGCCGTGACAAAGTTGTTTTGATTCAAAAAAGGCCTTTCCTTTCCATTTTTGCATATCGAACATTCCCAATGTACTAAGTGCTGTTTATGTGAAAGTGTAATAGATCATGAGCCAAAAGTAGTCGCTATTAATAGGAAAATTAAGTTCCAGATGGTTTCTCTGACTCACGGCGGCCATGTTTGTGCCCCTCGGAAGGACACAAATATGGCGTCTCCATACTGAGCTTTATAAATTTGCGTGGAAAGTTTCGGCAAATAACTCGCAAACGGTGCACCGCACAGATCTGAGATTTGGACAAATCGTTTATCTATTTATCTTCTATAATATCTGAAATTCATAGCTTCTGTCGTTGAATGGTTTCGATTTTATTTTTTTATTGCGTGACAGTGAAAACCACCAATTAAAAATCTTAATTTTCAATTGTTGCGAGTATCAAAAAGCGTTTTCTTTCAACCCTCTTACCTTAGCTTTAGGGACTATGTAATGCTGAAATTTCGTTCCTTACTCTTTTCGACGAAACCTTCCATTATATCGCCACTTCTCTGTGCTTTCAAGTCATATGATAACTAAATTTATCCAAAAGAGCTGATGTTTACAACTTTCCCATTACAGCGGCCATTTTAAATTTCTGCGCGCATGTTGGAGTGACGTCACAGTGGGTAATGAAAACTGACGTCAATCTCGTTGTCAGAGCCCGCTATTCTTTTGGTCAGCAAACCTAACAGTCCATATGGCACACAGAATGCTATGTTTTTGCAAAATTCATCCCCGTACTAACAACATTGTTTATGCTGGGTTTCAAGGTTGTGGAGCTTTTCTGTGCGCTTTTATGAGCGTTTTTGCAGTTTTCGCGCGCTATGCATTATAGGTAAATGTACCAGTCGCCATCTTTTTGCGTACGGTGGATTGCATTGCGCATCCTTGCTGCGCATGAGTTTTCGCAATATTATCGCTTTTCTTCTAGGTTAAGCTCAGAAGAGAAATAAATAATGGTCATTTTCTTCTAAACGAGCACGGTGACCCCCATTTTTTAATGCATAAATTTAAAAGACATCCGGTTGACTACAATATATCGCAATTTAAAGAAAAGTTTACTCTACTTTGAGATATTTTTATTTCAATGCTTTCAAAAGTACGTTTTGAGGTAGTGCTGCTTACGCACGCGCGCAGCAAAATCTTTAATTTCTTTAATAACTTTAATTCCAGTTTAATTAAAATGGTTGATTATGTAAGATTAAAGTCTATTTCGTTGAACTGCTTCGATACTTTAACGCAAGAAATGATTTTGTCTAGAAATGATAGTTCCCTGTTCGGATTATGAGCGTTCCTGTATGAACCTCGTGGGTCATATGTTTACTATAATAGCCATCCAGGTTGCACAAAAACGAGCACGGTGACCCCCATTTTTTATTGCATTTTTGTAACGCTCATAACATAGTTATGAACTGGACCAAGTCTTAGAAAATTCTAAATACTCCTTCTTTTTCAGTGGAATCACCTTAAGCCACGGGATTGCCAAAGCCGATTTCAAACTCCGCGATTCGCGGATTTCCAGTTGTTTCACTCAAATCAGACATTGGATCCAGGCTAGCCTCTATACATACAAAATGCGGGCTTCAGGGATAAGACTGAGATGCCGTGAAAATATAAAGATGTTTAAACAAGCAAGCAACCGTGGACGATGATCCTACTGGTATACGTTGGATCAATAATGATGTGATCGGTGCAGAGACCGATACAACGTGGTACCTGAAGAAGGCTGGTTTGGCCAGCCGAAATATAGAACACAAATTTAAAACCTTTCTACGTTGTATCGGTCTCTGCTTTTTTATAGTCAGTGTATAGTCTTCAAAATATAAAGTAATTTATTTCCACTGGAAATTCAAAGCATATGTATATACGTTTTCCGCGATTTTTTCGAGTGAGAGGTACACGAGTGGGTTTTGGGAGTACAAGAACGCTAAGGGATGTTTTCCAAAGCTTTTAGGAGTTCTCCCAAACTTTTATGAGTTTTTCTAACAGATATTGCTTATAGCGATGATCAAAATAGGAAAACATAAGCAAGTATCGTTCGCGACTATCATAGCTTTGTCGACTCTTGTAACTTTACTAATAAAGCTATTTCGAATACTTTTTGAAGTGGAAATGCATACACGGCAAAATTATGCCATTTCGGCCGCCCAGTTTCGAAAGCGAAGGTAATTTGTCAAAAATATTTTCGTCCTGGTAACCGGGCTGAAGTGTTCATCCCAGTTACCGAGATCTCGGTTTCTACAACCGAGATCTCGGCAACCAGACGATCTCTTATGATATGATCTCTTATGATTTTGGCAAAGAAAATCGGAGTGCTATGGGGGGAAATCTCGGAAACCGGGCCAGCCCGACCAGGCTCAAATGATGAGGCCCTAAGAGGGTTACCCCAGCGCTCGCACATTTTTTTTTTCAACGTGTTTACAAGGCAGCTAGGGTTACTCACTAGGGTAATCCTATCTGAGCGCTAGCTGCATTGTAAACTGGGGACAACTCACCTACTCGGGAGAACTTTTTACTGGTTTCCAGACCCTTTGAATGTTATAAGCGATGCTTGATAACCGCATGCTGTTACCAAGCATATGACGTTGTCCTGTGGTGTTAGGGTAGCCATTCCTGTAAAAATTTGCTTTTAAACCCGGGCTATCTCTAACCCTCCTGCTAGAGTAACCCTAGCACTTCTTACTTGTAAACAGGGTCTAAAGGACTGCATGCCCAAACAACGGCGCGACTTCGGCGCGCGATGATGCAGGCTTGATCCCAGGCTCTCTCCCCTTGCTCCTTGTTCAAAACGGATCGAATAGTCGCAATTGTTTTAGAAGGCACTGAGGGATTCAGTCCAAACCAACAACGTTGTGAAATTTTAATCCAGAAATAATTTTCCCTAGCAAATGGAACACAATGGGAAACCCAATCAGATTTGTGGTTTTCCGGTAGAACAAAATAAGTAAAAAAAGGAACCAGAAGATTAAGTAAGGATAAAATCAATAAATTAATTTGAAAATTTCTGTTCAAGCTCACCAGACCTACAAGGCACCTCGTCGCGTTCGGTTGAAAACAGGTGTTTATTAGACTAATTTGTGAATAACAGCAATCGTTTAGCGTTATTTTTAGTGAGCGTTTGGCTCAATCTGAAATTTCCATACATTTTTAACCAATAATTCATATTTTTAAAAAGTCATATTCGTATTCTTAGTATGGGTCTGGGATTAGCTTGTAATGGAGGCTAAATAATGCGCGGGAATATCATTAAAAAGAGCTTCATATGATTTGCATTTGAAAAGGTTCCCCGCATTAGCCTCGGCATTGCAAGCTAGTTCCAGTCCAATACCGAGAATATGAATATGGTCTTCTCTTGGCCTTCAGCTTGCACTTCACCCCGCTAACAAGCCTTTCTAAGTTCCTGTGGGGGGACGGGGTGGTGATGGTGGTGGGATGTGGGAGTTCATAGAGAGTCTCCTCGCAATGTACTGGCTTGTTGTCTACTCTTTACAATACCTAGCTCTTCTACTACAGGGTAGTCACTTTGCAATGTACAAGTAAGGCGTCGGTCTAAAATCTTCAGACAGGGACTCCAAAGAATTGATCAAAAACTATGGAAGAGCACAAACTCTGATATGAATGAAATAGGGAAGATTAAAACCCTGAGATGTTGCTCTTCCGCCTCTTGATCAGCCACCAACTCAGAAGTCCCCTCCAGATGGCGACGCTTGGACAAAAAGCCGCCATTTTGCATTTGAATGTTGCGGGGAATCTGGGGATAACTGCAGGCATCAAGACGCTATCAAACGTGGCGGGTACGTTCTTGTTTTGAAAAGGAATACGTTTCGTCTCCTTTATAGCCATTCGGTTGTCATCCATGCCCGCTGTCTTCCTGAGAACATCGTACTTTCAGCTTGGTCATGAAATCCTTGGTTTTGATTTCCGTCAGTCTTTGCTGCATCAGGAACTGTAAATGGATCAGAAAGTTAAGAAAAGTTCATGAACTGACTAATGTCCACAAACATCCTGTTGTGCCGGCGACAAACTCTTTTTTAACCTCTTGTTGAAGTATTTGCGAAAAATTGACTTTGCCCAAACCCTTTACTTGGGGTTAAGATGGTAAAGGCCGTCTTTGTCAATCCTTTGAGGTGCATTTGATTGCGACAAAGTCCGTCTTTGAATGTGATGAAAGCTAATACGCCTTGACGTCTATCAAAAGTGTGACAAAGGTACCAGTTTTCGCGTTCATGTAATGTCCCCTTAACCATTTACTTACCTATTTGTGTTTGTGGAGCAGTGTGTCTTCGTGCCGCATGTCTTTCAGTAAGTTCTGCTTGTTCCTTGAGAGACGCAGAATTCCGCTTACATAACGTACTAATTATAGCTTCTTTAACCTATCAAGACAATGAAAAAAAGTACGTGACAGCTCATGGTCTAAAAATGACACAGTAACCGTTATCTTTGTAAGTTTTATTATAAAAATCTTAGTATCCATGATCTTGAGCATACGCCCTATATATACGAGATTTAAGAAAATCCGGATTGTGAATTGGACTGGAAAAATCACGTATTCCTTTCGGGTATCGTCTTGCTTATGTCACCCAGTTGTGATTTTAGGCGTCTTCTTACACCCCAATCCATGTCTTTATTCCCTATCGAGTTTAGTTTTTTTAAAGATTTTGCAAAATAGGCGTTTACAATTTGGCGAGGAATTGACTGGGGGGTAATGTGTTGTATTTTCTTTGAAAATGAAAATACAACTCCAAGTAAAGCGAAAAGAAGCTGAGCGTTTACTCCAAAGAAACATCACATTTCTCGCTACAGTTTTTCTACCAATTCAATAATTCCTCTTGGGAGAACTTGGGTTTTAATCAAAACGTTGGCAACAGCAAAACTGACTTTAGAGAGATAACTCACCGCATCGTCAAGAATGCAGAAGTTGATGAATATAAAAAATCCTTGCAAGCTGTTCATGATGGTAAACACATAATGAAACACAACAGTAGATGAAACAAACGTGATAAGGCCGAAAGACCACGTGACACCCAACACTGGCAGCAGCATCGCAGAGCGTCTGAGCCACGCCTTCACGTGCTTGCCACGTGTCTTGTTTTCTTTGAACTTTGTAACTCTGCTTATTCGACGCAGCAAGAAAATAAACAAAACAGTGTTTATCTGAAAAGCAGATAAATGAACATTAGATGACTTGATGTCCATTTGATCCATAAATCTGCTCGAAACTTGACTTCTGAGTTAAGTGCTAGTTCACAGTTTGAAAACGTGCAGAATTAAGACCTGGATAAACCAGAAAATCTTATTGGGGAAATATTGCTGCGCATGCCACTGTTCTGTCCAATCTCCAATCTACGCATGAGGAACAGGAGAGGATTTTCTAAGAGAAGGATCCCCCTATACACGGCCCCCGGGTATCTTCCCATGATGACTTCTTGAACTCTATTATTAATTTTCAGACAGAACTAGGCTATTTTAGAACGTTCACCCGATTGGTCAGTTCAAATGACGTAATTTACTGTTAGAAAAACTCGGAGACATTTGTTTTCGCAACGTTTCCAGTTAAAGGAGCTCTGTCACGGGGATTTCGCAGATTTTTGGTCTAAACCGTTCTAAAATTAGTGGTAGGCAACTTAACCTATAAAAATCATTATCTTTTTTATAGACGGGCGGAAACAACTTGAAAAGTTTAGCTAAACCTTTCAAGTTGTAATCCATTTCCATCGTAGCTATCTGCAGCCAAAGATTCTTGTTAACAGTTTCGGTGCTCTAAAAATAGCAATTGTTAATAAAAATGGACTATTATTTTTTGGTTTCCTTCGACACAAATATATATTTTGGCTGTTCAAATATCTGTTAAAATCCGTGACAAAGCCCCTTTAAACAACTTAGTTCCAGAATTAACAACTTATTCCAGTTAAGACAAGCGCCAAGTGAAGAAATTAGTGATTGGTCATAACACAGCTCTTTTGCATTTGTTAGTCCTTTGTTTATTTCCGTTTTCAATCAGTCTTGTCCAATTTTAAGTATCAGTTATCGCAATCAATACCTTTCTTTATTTACTGTGAACGAAATTGTAATATAGAGTAAAAAATTGTATAATAGGTAGGCATAAACTACAAAGCCTTCGCCTCGTGCCCAAAATTGCCTCGCGTATGTGTTGGCGTGATGATATCATTGCTATGTACTCATGAAGCTTACTCACAAATATAATTATCGCCACTGGACCAACAAACGCCCAGTATAGGATCCCCTGCTCTATTGTTAACCAGCAGTTGCTCGCTGCATAAGTCTTGGTACGAGTTACTACTAAGGAAACGGCCACTATAAGCAGAGGGAAACCTGGAACGAACAAAGATTAAAAATGGTGAAGGCCGGGTTTATTTTGTGGACGTAAACAAAGTCATTACTAGAAATAACACGCAAACTGCGGTGATAAACATCACGAACAAACGCATTGTTGGAAAAGAATTATTCTTTTTTTACTTGACGTTTCGTATGCTTCTACGTACGTCTTCCGAAGTGAAGTAAAAAGGTATAAGTTTTTTCCAAAAATGCGTTTGTTCGTAATGTTTATCAACGCAGTTTGAGTGTTATTTCTAGTTAAGCTACGATGACCTAAGAAAAAGAGTTTTTATAAAGTCATTACTGTTTCTGAAGGATTTCCTGTGCTGCATGCGTCGATACACTTGATACACATAGCTGATTATTAACTGGAAGTTGATGAAGGTCAATAAACCGTCGTAGCAAATTTTGAAAAGATGACTTTTCGAGCGTTAGCTCTTCGTCCGGGCAAAATGCACAATCGTCGAAGCAAACATTCTCGTCAACAGAGTTGCCTGTTCTTCTTAGCCGGAGGGATCTGGGTCACGAGGAACAAGTGGCTCTGGAGAATTTTAATTTTCTTTGTTCCTCGTGCCCGAGGCTCCGCGAGCTTAGGGGGACAGGCGGAGCGAAGTGAGATATCGTCGAAAAAAATCTTTTTTCTCAGACGAATTTCTTACGCTCGAAACGTTTATATTTCAAAATTTCCAACGGCAGTTTATCTTTATCAACTTTGTAAGGCGTAAGGCGAGAACGTTTTGTCTTACCCCATCCTAAAGCGTAGAACCACTTCATCTTTGGTTTGAGTTTTTCTTTCATTTCAACTTTTATTATCAGGAAGTAGAAAATAGCTCCATGGCTTAGCATCCAAGAGAACATGCACAGCAAGGCATAGTGGAGCAACACGGCAGTGACTGTACAAAATACCTAGAGAAAAAATAGCGCTTGTCACAAATGGATGACGCGGATAATTTTCCTTTACGGTCGATGCCATCATTGGTAACCAAGCTTTTCGGAATGGACGATGTTCTATCTGCTCTAGTTTAGGCCTGGGTTAGGTCGAAACTGTGCTTTGATTATTAGATGAAATAAGGCCTTAATAAGGTGATTATCAAATCTAATACCCCATTCACACTAAAGCTTAAACATGTTTAAATGTTGTTTAGTTAAACACGGTTTAAAATTGTTTTCTTCATGGAAGTTGCTGACTGATGTTTATCGACTTCAAATTTAGCACAATGAAAGCACAAGTTAGAGCATACTTGAACCCTATGTAAAATTTAGTCTGTCAGTTGTCTGTTGCTGATTTTCATTTTATTAAACCTCGTTTAACTAAACATGTTTTGTTGGTGTGAATCAGGTATAAGTTAGATTCTCGCTTTGGTTAGGGATTGGGTCATGTGTTATAGATGTAACATTTAAGAAAGTCAACTTCGATACAATTAAATTTTTCGGGGGTTGACGGATCAACGTGGTGGTCAGGTGGTGAGAGACGGATGCTAGGTGACGTGCAGTTTTCCTTTTTCTTTTAGAAGAAAAATTTAGATGAGAGTGAAAACATTTCTAAGGCTGCTAAAATGGCATCGACAGTTTACGGAAGGGAATCGTTACTGCACTGGACTCCATATTAAGTGGTTCGGATTTAGCCCTGGCCTGATTTCTATGCTGTGTTCTTGGGCAAGACACTTTACTCTCACAGTGCCTTTATCCACCCATGTGTATATCAAATGGGTACCGGCAAACCATTAGGGAAACCTTACACAGCGGGAGTAGGTTGCAAAGGACAAGGGTGCATCCTATCGAGGTAAAAATGGCAAGAATTTAAAGTGCCCATAACGTCAATTTTTTTTCTTAACTCGGCTGATTCTTCATAACACCCAATTAACTTTTTCGAAAAAAATTTCCGATTTGCATAAAACGCAATTCAAATTCAATTTTGCCGCCATTTTGGTCCACCATTCGCACCAGTCTTCTTCGGTTTGAAGTGAGTAGTGACGTAGGTTCAGGAACACGTGATTTGAATCTTGACTTATCTGACTTGTAAACAAGTGGGAATTTTGCTTCAGAGTCTACATTAAGTTTAAAATTTCGGAAAGTTGCGTTACCGCTCTTTGTAACAACGTTAATGATCCAGAAAACAACATCAGTCTATGCAAATTCCTGAATCTACGTCATTTTTGAGCACGTTATTCTTGTGATCAGCGGCAGGGGTCGACCGCAAGAAAATAGAATTTTGACATTTTTAAAAATTCATGAAAAAATGCATTTAATCCAAATCGAAAAATTTTTCCGCAGAAGTTCATTGGGTGAAATGTAGAATCAGCTGAGAAATAAAAAAATTTCTTGAAGTCATTTCATCCTGGTGATGAGTTTCAAGTTAGATAATCCTTATAATTAATTACCTGATGCTTTTGTGCGTAATCAGCGAGAATGATTAAAACACAAGACGCGGCAATAGCAACACACAAGTTAAGTAACACTGTCACTCGGGCGCTCCTCACTTGTTTCCAGCACAACAGGATCACTACAAAGGTCAGCAGTAGAAACAGCAGCGAGCATGCGCAACCTGCTGTGGAAATGTATTTGAGGTATGGTTGATGACGAGCTTCCACCTAAAATGGAATATACGAACAAACCGGTTATACAGGATTTACCAGAAAAAAAACCCTGGATGAACTGAAGCTCCATTACGTGTATATAGCAGGTACTTTCCAACAGAGATGCGCTTACGACTGGTCACGCGCTCGTCACGCAATCATTCAAAGAGTGCGTGACTAAAAAAGAAAACGTCCACGTAGTTGCTACATGATAGGCGGAGCGGGCATTAAAAAGGTTTCAAGAAAACGTAGAAAGGGTGAGAACTGGCAGCTGTACAATGTATGTGGGAAATAAAGAAAAAGCACAAAACAGGGGGCATTACATTGATGCATTGTAAAATTCTCACAACTGATATTAAAAGCAAAGTAAGGCTATAAGAAAGGAGAATAATATATTGAAAGGGTTGTTACATACACAAAGATCTTCTTACCGGTCTGTTATTCATTAAAACCGAGAAGATCGTCAGGTGGTCACACTCGCACGTGGTCACGCGGGCGTTTGATTCGTCTTCCACGCGCACGCAGCCACGTGTAAGCCATGTTCGTTGCGATTGTCCAATTTCCCAGAACACACACTCTTCAATCGAATCAGTACTCTGCAATGAATACGAATGTACATTAATCAGGCTATGGAAGAGCTAATGACTTAGATTTGTTTACGAATTGACTGACTGACTGACTGGCTGACTGGCTGACTGGCTAACTGACTGTCTGACTGACGAACTGACTGTCTGAAAAACTGACTGTCTGTCTGGCTGACTAAATACCCGACTGCCTGACTAACTGGATAATGACATCTACACAATATACGAGCACCTAATCTGTACTGCCCCTTTTGGTATTGATAGCAACTGATTCCTTTTTTGCCGAATAAACGAGCTTTGAAATTTGTCTTAAAAATATTACAATTAAACGTGACCAGTAGATTCTCGAGTAGACTCTACGAGGACTTTTTAGAGAACAAAGCACGTGGTCTGTATCATCGACCAATAAAGGATCATAAAAACCTAGCGCAATGAAGCATGTACTGTTTTTAAGTGACTGACCAAAATGCCACTGCTACTAATCACAGAATGACGAGTACCTTGTTGGTGTTATTGAAAACAAGTTTGACTGGCTTTTCCATTGGATTTGCGGGACGAGGAAGGATCGTGGCAGAAATAACATTTGAACCACTCGTCCCTGGAGTTTGTCCTTTATTCTGATCGTTACCAGATCCCTTGCTTTCGAGTCTAAGAACCCTGCGGAGCGTTTTGTAGACAATAGTCGATACTCGACTTGACGAAGTGTCCGAGAACACAACATCAGGGACAAACAGTGCCACACCATAATGGCGGAAGAAGTCAATGTTGAGCTGCAATTGGTTTGAAATGAAACAGAATCATTCAACGAGGCGTACGCGTCGAGAAAACCAAGCAGTGGATTTATAAAGTCAATCTTCAGAGAAATTATTATACATTCTCTCAGTAAGGTAAGCGAAAGAAACTGTTAGCTATGGGTTAATGCATTTTATTCTAGATCACGAGTTCCATTTTCGACAGTAAGACACTACCCCTCTGGAACCTCTATTTTTATTCGATCGCCTGCTGTAAACACTACCTCTGTTTCTGTTGTTATTCAGGGCTTGGGACATTGGTATGACTTGTCATTTATTTTTAAAGAACCAATGAAGTAACTCGTTCAAGCCTGTGTACCGTCGAATTTGTAATTCGAATGGGGTGGGGAGTGGTGGCTGTGAGGGGGGTGGGGGGTGGGGAAGGGCGTTAGGGGACTTGCTAGTGGAAGTGGTAATTAGTCAAAAGCGCTAGAACTCGTTAACCAGTGTTAAACCTTTTATCGACTCACCACTTGTCTTGTGTTTAAGCGATCAACTCTAAAGCCGATGGTTTTCGCTTCTATGATCAACGCAGTCGAGTTAACCGAGCCATCAAGCTGACTGCCAACTTGGGAGCCAAAGTCATCCATTGTCTTCAAAAGGTCGTCAGTAATGTTCTCGCGAGTCTAAAGGTTTAAAACCAAACGTCCTACGTTAGCAGTTGCATCAAACGTAGATGAAGAAAAATTATTGCCCTTTTATATCAATCCTTCCCCAAAATCGAATGAACGAACGAACGAACGAGCGAATGAATGAATGAACATTTTATTAAAATTGCATTATTCACCAAATTCAAAAATGGCAGCAGTGCAAACAGCACATAAAAAGGAAAACGATAACACTGTAACAAGGCTTGAGGCCGTTTCCTTGTAATACTTTCTTTGTTTTGTTTTTTTTAACAAGAAAATTGGAATATCGCCTTTTCCTTCTACTACCGTCAGACAAGGCGGAAAAAATGTAGTTAACTTATCCAATGTTCTTTAAGCCTTCAAAATGAGGGCGGTTTTCACTTGAGTGCGGAGAGTAATTTGTTTTTGCTCTGGTTTTCTGTTACTCAACTGTTACGCTCAATGATGGGTTAAAAAAAACCGCCCCATACTATCTTATCCAATCAGAAGTAAAACCAATACCAATCGCAACTCGCTCACACACGTTTTCCAGCGCTTCGTGCCTGCTGCATGTTTGTACTTCGAGGTTAATTTGATTGGTTCACTGGATTGTCTGTGTCGTTTGTGATTGGTCAAAGTAATCTTACTAGCTCTGGCTTTGGTTGAACGACACTCGAATGAAGACCGCTCTATAAAGAAGTCTACAAACAGTACCTCCTGAAGTAGCAACCAAGTATCCGAATTTTCCACCTCCAGTAAATTACTCGCTATTTGGACAATGTTTTGTTGGTCGACAGATGTGTTAACAATGCTGTTGTTTCCCTCAGCGTTATACTTTACAAGTCGAACAAGCACGTTCAGAGAAGTCGATAATTCATTCGCGTTTAGTTTCAGCTCGTTGCCAGGCTTCGTTAAGTTGGCGAGTTCTTTAATGACCGTGCTGACGTTGGTGGAGTGGTCGCCGTTCAGTAGAGCCACAACCTGTGTAAAAGTTTAACAAGCAATATTTTATCGCAATGTAGATTTAAGGATTCTCCTTTGGCTGATTCCAAACTTACTGTTCGTGCATGTAACAAACGCTAATCGAGATAAAATGATTAGACTCTAAAGAAACTTTCGTTCAAGAGTTGGTAACTATCCTCTTAAAGCTCAGGGGTAATAGCAAATAATGGTTGATAGCGGCATATTCGGTAATAGGATTTTTCCGTTTCGAGCGTCCGAGCTCCGTCGATCGTCATCTCCTTGCATTGTTATATGGATTGTCGAGTAAAGACCCAGGCAATGACTTGCATATTAAAATAACAGAAATGTTAGTTATTAATAACAAAGGAGGCCTAATAGGTACGAGAATATCGCACGCGGTGAGGTATAGTTCTCAACCAACCATCAACTTACGCCCTACGAATTACCAAACTATGAATTTGTAGCCCGTAAGGGGTACGACCTCTCCCCCTCGGAAAATAAAGACTGCGAATAAGACTAATAGAATAGAAATTGATTATATATCATGCCTGTCGTTGTAGTCCAGAAATCCTGTTTGAATTTGGCGGGAGAGCATTTGTAGGTGTTGGTGGTGCTTGCAGTGTATATGGAAGAGGCCTCGTGTGATTGCTGTTGAATGTAACGCTACTGGTTGTAACGCTGCTCGGAGAAACGCTTGTCGTTGTAACGCTGCTCAAAGAAATGCTTCTTGTTTTAACGCTCTTCGGGGTTGCGTTACTCAGAGTAATGATGCTACTTGTTGTAAAGCCACCCAGGGAAACGCTACTCGTCGTAATGTTGATTGGGGTAACGTCACCCGTTGTCACGCTGATTGGGGTAACGCCACTCATTGTTGTGCTGATTGGAGTAACGCCGTGATTCGATGTAACGCTCATCATAATAACTCTACTTGATGTCACGCTACTAGGGGGATCCTTTCCTGTTTAAAAACAAATCAGATTGCGATTAGTGCTCATACCGTGCGTGACAATTCAAATTTTAATAATGTGTTTCCAGGGAGCTTATAGGATAGAGAGACTAAATGAAAGGACTTGTATCCAGTTTTCGCGCGGTCATTTGGTGTTTAGGAGCTTGGATTAGAGTTTGTTATCGTGCGGCTTGGGGACCGGCTCGGGGAAAAATCCATTCTCGTCCCCATAGCCCTTTGTGCTTCATTTAGCCGGCCGGGCCTTGGCACGAGAAAAGAAGGGCTCTGGTGACATGGGATTTTTCAATTAATTCGAATTTTTTTGACTGGCGTTTGAAACAAAGAAATCTTGAGCGGAAGTAAAAGACGCCATGACTCTCCTATACAGTATATAGAAACATCACTACTGCATACATGAAGACCGGAAGTCTTAGAATCTAGGACTGGAAATCTTTTGTCTCCAGAGGCCTTCGTTTCTCGTGCCAAGGCCCTGCCGGCTAAGAGAAGCGAAAAGGGTTATGGGGACGAAAATGGGAAAAATCAAGAAGGACTGAAAATCCCTGAAGTTAAAACAGCTTTTTAACGGTATTTGCTCACCTATCACCCGTAGCCGTGTGGTATTTGTGCTTAGAAAGCCATCCGCTTCAACTGTACATGTGTAACTGCCAGCATCTCTTTGCCTGATATGAGCAAGTCTCAAGGTGCCATTTGCTATCGTATTAACTCGCGGATCAGCAGTTGGTATTGTCACTTCATCTTTGACCCAAGTTAAATTCACGTTGCCTTGAAGCGATCGTAAATCTCTGTCAGTACACCATAGGACAAGGCTTTCTCCATTGTAAACACCGAACGATCTTACGGTGTCCAGGATAATTATTCCGAAAACTGCGAAGGTATAAGAAATAAGTTAAATCAGTTGGTAGGTCTTACGACTGACTCATGCCGATCATATTATTAAATAACTCCTGTTTTCTCGCATGGGAGTCTAATTCATCGCAGATTAGCTCAGATGTCGGAGTTTTGTTATGTCAAACTGAGCCCTGATACCCATTTAAGGGGCTTTGTCACGGATTTTAACAGATTTTTGAACAGCCAAACCTTAAAATAATGGGCCATTTTTATTAACAATTGCTAGATTAGAGCAGTGAAACTGTTAACAAGCATCTTTGGCTGCGGGTGGCTTGGATGGAAATGGATTTCAACTTGAAAAGCTAAGGCTAAACTTTTCAAGTTGTTTCTGAGCGTTGCCAAAATATCAATATTTATAGCTTTAGTTTGATTTCTATCCACAAATTCATGGTCATGTCTTCCTTTAGAAGTTCAAAGATAATTTTTTTCACGGATTAAGTTGCCTGCCACTTATTTCAGAACAGTTTAACGGACCAAACATCTGCGATGAAGAGAGGCGCTGCGAGAGTCATGAGAACACAGTGTTTGCTCAAGAAAATTGCACACGGGAACAATTGCATTACATTTTGACCGCTTTGTGTGCGCTTGCAAATAAATTAGTAACCCCTTTAATAATAGAATCAAATACAATTTTAATATATAAAATTAATTTTAGAATTCAGCCATGATAGCAAACCAAAATAACCTCAATACAGCCAAAATGACCTCAAATAGTAGGCTCCAGATAAAGATGATTCCTATGTTTTGTAAAGTGCTTCCGGCATCACTCTAACCACATCGTGTGGAAAAGTTTATTTATGGCAAGATGGCGCCGTGCCATATAATTAAAGAAGTTCATGCTTGGACGAATAATTCGAAAAGTTTTAAGAATTTGCATGTGTCATGTTCAGAAAGAGTTCAGAAACACTTTGTCAGTAACACGTGCCATCTTAACGACATTTAGTTGCCAGAAAATTTTCTATGCATGGAACCTCGTTTTGCAGACAAAAATATCAGAACAGCCTCTAGATTTCACATGTAAAAAAAGCTTTAAATAATACTGTTTCAATTAGCTGACTTCCGTTGCGTCAGTCGATTACGCATCACACTCAGATATTGAGTGCTCCGCAATACTCATGAAGTATGACTGACTATATTGAACATGCATCAAACAAACTAAAAGCTAAATTTTAAGACAAATGTCTTCAAGATTCTTTAGGATCTTCGCTATTTTTTATTCATTGTTTTGCGCTTTTGTACAATGCTTTTGTCGAATGCTTCATGATCAAGGCGTTCGAAAAATACTAAAATATTGCTCTGTTCAACGACCCAAAAGCTTTATTAAGACCCCCGGAGAGGAGGGGCAGGGCCTTACTTTCAAATGGGGGATTAATTATCAGAGAGTGGGGGCGGGGCTTATTTTAAACCATTTAGCAGTTAGGGTACAAATATAGAAATATGCAGTACTTTTAGATGTTTCAGTTTGGTTTAGTAACACATTCTCACAAAATGTTAATCATAGAAAGAAAATGTGCAGGAAATAAATTTCTTGTTTTAGATTAGCCATGTGCGGAGTCTGTGGTGGTGGTGGTGGTGGTGATAGGGGAGGGGAGGGGAGGGGAGGGGGGCTATTGTTTATAGTCATGTACGACATGACTTTAAGGATGTGGTTGGTTGATTTACACGACGCGATTCGTGTTGCAGTCACGGCATATCGTACCGTCTAATTCGCCCCTGAGAGGGGCCGCAAAAAAAGGTGCCCTGAGCTGCAACAACAATTAAACAGGCGTCTTCTGTAAGGCTTTGAGGGGATTCAGTCGCAAGATCATCTGACTACATGAGTTATGAGTATTTCATTTCCGACACGGTTTTTATTTTCTCAAAATAAAACTTTCCTTAAAGTTAATCTGAAACAGTCTGTGCAGACGGTCTAGAGAATTATCAACAAAAATGATGGAAACTAAAATAAGCTTATTTTTTCCGGTACCTCGTTCGAGGGGGAATTAAAAGAGGGAGGCTTATTTAAACTATAAATCAGTTATGGTGCATGTCAAATAAATAAAGAAGTCTTTCTAACGCCTTAGGACTGTTTAGTAATACGTTTTCACAAAAATTAACAAAGAAACGGAAATTTGGCTGATGAATAACTTTAAAAGCTTTCAACTATCTTGTTTTCTTGATCATAAATTGACATGATCTAAGATCTACGATTGCACGCGCTTTTAATGATCAAATCTGAGCGAGGTGAGTCACGTTTTCTACAGAATTCGCAGTAGGCAAGTAAGGCCGTTTGGAAAGAAAGAAAATGATAAGAAAAAGAGAAAAGCGTATACAAATTAATTTTATAACAAACACATTAGGGGAACTAAATAATTCATAAAGCGCGCGCCCCTTCCGAAAACCTTTAGCGCTTATAACTTACACTTAGTTCTCATGATCAACGTAAAAGGCGATTCAGGAGTATCAGCGAAAGACATAGCATTTTTTAAAAGAGACTAAGTTGCCAAAACTTAAAAAAAATTAAACTGAAGTTATGAGTTGAAATATCAGGCGGAAATTGAACTTCCTCATTAAAATACGGGTTGATGTGAGTCGTGCATTCAAGATTACATAATCCACAGTCTTGGGAATCAAAAGATGGAAAAAAACCTTCAACTTTTGTGCAATGCTTTTTCGGAAACTAATAAATTGATTTTAACCCTATTTTGCTCAGGTTCTTATTGTTTTGCTATCTTTCACCTTGATAAACACATTAGTAACCTTCACCGGGTAAGTTTATCAAATTCACAGTACCTTGACGTTGAAGAGTGAATGTCAAAATCAGCACCGCCAAAACCCGCATCGCGTGTGTGGACAGACAACAAAAGCCGATGAAACACAAGCTGTTCTTCTTATTTCTTTTCGATTGTTTCGCCGTTTACCAACAGGTTGCTTAAAGAGATAAACGCTCAATCTATTTTAGGTTGTTACATCTTGCGACACGAGATAGTGTAGACAGCGAGTCCGACTAACTTCACGGCTGCTGGCAATTAGCTTCATATTGTATATAAGGGAGACATTGTTCAAATATTGGACCTGGCGGTGTCAGAGAAATAGGAAACGAAATAAATTACAGCTTGCACAGCTTGCAACAGTTGACAAAATCATTTACGTATTCAGTGCTAACATTAGAGAACGAACAATGTAAAGAAAAAAAGCGCACGTATTGTAACAAACTTACCAACTCCTAGACGTTATGTAGTTAAAAAAACACACGAAAAAAACCGATAATGATGAAGATGAACAGGCAAAAGAAAAAAATCGGAAAAGAAAAGAAAAAAGAAAAAAAAAAGAATTAAGTATGAAACACCCGTCCTTTGTTACCGTAAACTTCACTCTGTTTTAAGTGTTGTGGATTTTCCCTCTTGAAATCTAAAAAGCAATATATTTTTTGCAAACTAATTTGCGCGAGAATGATTCCATTTTAGGTTTAAAGTCGAGAAACACAACATCAATAAATACTTCAAATACATATCCGCAAAAAGACTGCGTAAACGTTTCTTTTGAGGGTGTATGGCCATTTATTAAAGTGTGCATCGTTGATCAGTTTCTTCAACAGTTCGCTACCTAAGGCCAAGTAACAAAAAAAAACAAATGTTTCTCGTCCCCGCCCGCATCATTTTTTGGGGCCGCCTCCCTTTTTTTATTATTTGTTATTGGTAACGTTTGTACGAACAAAAACCAACAGGAAAACGCTAAATTAAGAGATGGCTTTTGTGTGTGTTTCAATTCGAACTCAGGCTAAAATTTTAAAGCCTCGGTACACTAGGTCTGTAGTGGACTGGACAATTACGTTGCAGGATTTATTTTGCAATTTCGCTTCTGGGGAATTCGACGATGGAGGAAAAAACATCAATATTCAAACAACACAGGTAAGGAACGATCTACGTGATGTTGTTTAAAACATGTATCAAAATAAAACAAACTTATGGTTAATCAATATCTGACGTTTCGTTTATTTTTATTTGACCTGAGAACTCCAACTTATCCCTGGGTGGGGGGGGGGGGGGGGGGGGGGGGGTAATAATGTGTTAAGAAAGCATTCAATTGGGAATAATAAAAAAGTCGGAAATAACAAAAAAAAAACGCCCGCCCGCTCCTGTTTTTTTAGAAATCCGGACGAGAAACATTTGTTTTGTTTTTTACTTGGCCTAAAAGATTCCATGTTTGAAATTCAAAAAAGTTGCATTACCCGTCCTGGAACAGGAGAATTGAAAAAACATTTTATCCGCCGTGAAAGGAAACATAAAATAACTTTAAAAAAATAGAATTCGTCACCAACTACTTGAAACACCCTTGTAAGATTTGATATCGGCTAAGGATGACTATGTTAGCTTGTTAAGACCTTAATAGAAGTGTTTTAAAAATATTTTTACTAGTCTAGTGATGTCGTTTCTAAAGCATTTTCCCCACTCACTCTCCTGGCTTTCATTCAATCGACTGGTTATGATTTGTGATTGTTTTCGTTTTCGTGCCAGGCTCTTTTTCTTTTTAATCTTAATTTCTACATTCGCTACATTCGTTCTTCCAGTTTATCTGTGTGTAGACTAATTTTCTTCCACGTCACTTCAAACCTTGATTTATAACCTAGTTGTTCTTTGCGGAGGGCCGTGTGGAACTATTTTGTTAATGAATATTTTAATAGTTCTATTGTTGTTGTTGATCACCATAATAGGGTGTTGTAAGACCTTGTAAAGGTGAGATTATATTGGAACTGATGACTCAATACTCATGACGTTACTAACTCTAACGGCTGTATTGGCCTAACGCAGCTGCAAACGTTCGGTTTTATGTGCGAATTATCCGTAGGTGAGTTACGTGAGAATTCTCATGAAAAAGTCACGGGGCTGATAGTGGGAAATTTTGAAAGGAACCGAAGATCACTTAGTCTAAGGCAACGAGCACGTTAAGTCATATTTTAATTTCTTCAAGCTTTATGCTCTGGTTGACAACATACGTAGTACAAAGAGGACAAGCGGTACCACACGTAGCCTGCGAAGACAGCCGCCCTAGGGGGGGATATTCGAAGTATACATGACGGGGGGGGGGGGGGGGGGGGGTCCCACGGAGCTTCATATTGCAAACCCAAAAAAATACACAAGCCTGAAATTTTAGACCCCAAAAAATACCTGGCGTTAAAATTTCCAACCCAAAAACAAGATTACAAATGTACATTGTGTTGTCTTCTTAATATTGACAGTTTTTCCGGAACACACGTCGCTGACAAGAAGTTCGAATGCATATTTTTCTGGTCCGCTGATTGCAATGAAAACCGGAAACGAAAAGTTCGCTCGGAGATAAGACCCAAAAAATACGCGTTTTTTAAGACCTAAACAAAATACGTGACAGATCTCTTAACCCAAAAAAATACCGAGCGTGTAAATTTTCAACCCAAAAAAATACGTCGGACCCCCCCGTCATGTATACTTCGAGTCTACACACTTTTACAATTATTTAATGTGTGTGAATAAACCTGAACGTGGATAGCAACTGAGTTTCTGCTATTATAAAACATCTTCATTAAAACTTTATGTTGTTTACAGTCCCTTAACAAAAGAAAAATCACTTAATTGACTGCAAATTATTCTCGCCAACTCTCTGCGAGACATTACTCGAAAAAGAACAATACATAAAGAACAGGGAGGAACAGGCAGGGGTGTCATTGCTTGCCCTACCCCACCCATAGCAGAGCATTACACGTGATCTTTGGGACACATGACAATCGGCGTTTTTGTATGATGGATGACATAGTTGCTGACACTTCCAAGAACTGTGCGCCGTATGAGTCCAGAGCCCCGGCTCCCCAAGACAATCAGTGTGGCTTTCTCTTTTGCAGCTACTTTGCAAATCTTCTCTCCTGGTTTGCCTTGTTCAACCCTGAATTTCATTGGAATCTACAGACAAGAAATTGCAACAACAGTTAGGTCCCCTAGGGGAGCATATTTCAAAACCTTTTATTGGGGGGCGGGGCTGAATAGAGATGAGTAATTATTAGTGATTTAGGGAGGGAGGGGCAGGGGCCTAATTCAAACCATGTATTAGTTAGGGTACATACAAGAGAGCTTGAAGGTATATTTGATTGTTTTGTTACGAAACACATCTTAAGAAACAGTAACACAAAGCAAATTCAGTGAATGAAAAATTGTAAAAGCATATAACTTATGCTCTAAGATTAGGGAAGGGGTGGGGGGTGGGGTGGTTAATTGTTAGGGACTTTGTTCCTTACCTGTAATGTTTATAATGTTGGCCCAAAAGCAGTACCGGTACTTTCATGTAGAAGATACATTTAACAGGTCAGCGATTTCAGTGGAATATAAAAGGCCCTTTTAAAATATCTCGAGGGTAATGAGGGTATAAAAAAGAATGTAATGTGCCTTTTGCAGTTAAGTGAAGAGCTATGCTACTTTTTCTGTCAAAAATGGTATATAAATGGCTAAGGGTTTGGACCCTCAGCTCAGAGTGGAGCTTTTCCATTGAAAACTTTCTTGACTACCTGTCCCCCAGGCCCCCAACCCTTCTGGATGTTTCAATTTAACTTCATACTGAATCCTGTTTAAACTTGGCTTTTAAACCTCCTCCTCCACAAAAAAATTCCAGTGACCTTTCTTATAGACCTGATGCTTCCATGGTACAAATAAAAGGGCATTTTGTTTTTCATACCTTCAATTCCTGGCACCTGTCTATGTATTTCTTTTCCAAGACTTTCAACTTTTCCTCTACTTTCTGAATTTCATGTTTCCATTTCTCAATCACCATTGCATCTGATACATAAAATTATTAGTACTAAACATTATTGTGACTTCAAGATTCCTTTGAGGTGATAGTTGATGAGGCCAAAGGCCAAATCAACTGTCACCCCCTAAAAATTGAGAAGGAACATTCTAATTGTTTTAGTTAAATTTCTTTCAAAAAGCGATTTCCATTTAAGTCAAGCATTTAAGGTCTGACACTTTAGCAAAAGTGGTATGTGGACTAAGTTTATCATTTGAAACTGGCAATTATTCAGGGATGTAGATAATAGCCAGGAGCTGGGAAAAATACCAGGCTGTCAGCTTGATTTCCCCAGCTTGATTTTCCCTTGAGGAATGGTGCCTTTGGCACTATCTTGTGGGCCTACAGCCCAGATGACCGCCTATCAAGTTCAAAATTCCAGCTGTCAAAATTTTTTTGGATGGTTTATGTTTTCATTCATTCATTTCATTCAGTTTATTCTTGAAACATAAACAACAGTGAACCTTTTGTAGTCAGAAAATAGTGTCTGATAATTTGTAAGTTATGCATGGGGCCCAAAGACTGCAACTACTGTTTTCATACCAGCTAGAAATGGAAGATGTGGTTGTTCCACAACATGTAATAGAACAACTTGGTCTCCTTCGTGATAGATGTTTTCCACAAACCCTGTAGAGGTAAACAAATCAATTAAGTGCGTTAAAGCGGACTAAACATTATAAAGATACCAAAACAACAAAAATCTACTGGTATATCTCCAATCAGATTTGCATCCTGGGATACTCCCGAAACATTTAGACGCATGTGTAGTACACTATTTATAGTGTAGTGCAGTAACAGGATTTCTGTTCCTTATTTTATGTTGTACCTGTCCCAAACTTTGATACTATTCATATAAATTCAGATTAGACAACATTTCTGAAGTGATGAGTAATAAAATTAATAGAGCATTGTTTTGTTTTAGATATTCTATGGCCCCTCCCCTCCCCTCCCCAGACTTCACTCTCTCTTCTCTCCGCACACCCAACTCCAGCCCCATACCCACCCCGATAAGTAAAATAGATTTGCATGCATGGACAGGAACAATGTTGTGCAAGCCAACCAAAGAAAAGTCGCACAAAAGCCTTCTAGTTAAGGATATTTGCTAATTTTGACAAAGACATAAGTCGAGTAGTGTTTTATGTAACTTAAGTAGCTTGTGAAGGTTAATATATAAGGTTTTTATTGATCGGTGAGTAGAATACACTGACGCCAAGACTTCTGCACGATACATGTATTTGGAAAAATGAAGCACATTGTAGCATTTTTGAGATGAATCTGACGAATTGTAGCAAATAAAGATCAACAAACGACAGAAACTAACACCGTAAGTATGAAAACGAGCCGATTAAAAAAGCTTAAACAAGCAAATTCAATGCGTACACGTGGAGACGGCCTTTGTTTTGTTGACTCGCACGCTATTGTTATTGGGAACTTAATTGCTCAGTCAAAAAAAAAAAGAAAACCTTGAGCTCCCTGAGCTTATATTCAAACCTAAGGTGTGAACTAATTGTTTTTCAAAGACCTGTGTTCCATGCGGGTGGTCGTTTATCAGTGTTTATTAATTTTGTCACCCAACGTTTTGGCAATCTAATAACATGCAAAGGCTAGGCATGGCTTTCAGTTCAAAGGTCAGGCGCTTGGGATTTCCCGTAGGCAAATTTTTCCACAGCAATATGGAAAGTAAATTAGTTATACTCACATTCGAAAGCCTGTTCGCTCCATTCACTATGATCCACTGCCATGGCAATAATTCTCGTACGCTTTTCCGAAACCTCAGCCATTCTGACCACTGAGCTCTGCCGATCGAAGGTGTTGTTCGTTCACAGCGAAATGAATGAGAAGGACTGGGATGAGTTGACTATACAACGCTTTCTCTGGAGTCGAGTTATTTAACAAATAGATTCCATTTTGCCGTGCGTCTTTTCAGTTTTAGTAGAATTCTACTAGTACACTAATGCAAATGCTGCAATGTGATTGGCTGAGCTATTGAGCGCGAGTCCCACCACGCAGTGACGTCATCTGTACATCAGGCCCCAGTTGTTCAAAGGGTGGATAACGCTATCCACCGGATAAATCACTATCCAGTGGATAAGTGTTGGCGAAAGAAACTACGCTATCCACTGGATAGTGATTTATCCGGTGGATAGCGTTATCCATCTTTTGAACAACTGGGGCCTGTACTCTAATTAACAATTAAATTATGAGCTCGAGATTTCTATGAGGTGATAGTTGATGAGGCCGCAGGCCGAATCAACTATCACCTCATAGAAATTGAGAGCGAATAATCTAATTGTTTTAGTAGAATTCTGACTGAAATAAACGCAAATAATGGTTTCTAATTATTTTCCTACGCATTATCGAACTTAACGTTTTAACAAAATCGCACGCATTGAATTGTCCTTGGTAAATTTGCAGTTGTTTGCGCGCGTGCACCCGTTTTTCAATAATTTCAAGCTTTTAAAGTCAAGAAACCGCTAATGTCCTTCTTTTAGTCTTCTCGGGAATTTTATTATCCATTTACATTTAAACTTCCTTCCAAAACTTCGGAAAAACGATAAAAACGTCGCATTTTGTGGACGACCTTCGGCAACTGCACACTAATGGCTGATAGTGTTCAATAGCTCAGCCAATCACATTGCAGCATTTGCATTAGTGTACTAGTAGAATTCTACTAATAGATGACAGGCATCAGCCAATCACAATGCGCGCAGTAACTCGGTTGTTGTATAAAGTTTCTTATCAAATCTTTCACGACCTTCCATACTCAGTGTAAAATATTTTACAGGTTTAAAAGCTTCGTGTCTTTTCCATTTCAATACTTCTAAAAAAAAACATCATATTTGTGTGATTGGCTTCATTTTTCATTTCTTGAGTACAGTCACGCAAAGTATGCTGTTTATGAAAATCACGCAACGTCAATCTTGAGGCTTTTATGAAAACTATGTTGGCTGTGCCAAAAAAAACTAATTTAGCCTGTCTTAGGATACGGTAATTTTCTCTTTTCTCATATTTCGGTCACAGTTTCCTCAAGTCCCAAGGATTGAAAGCAGATGACGTTTTTAAGCTTATGCACAAAATTCCACCAGTTCAGAATCACCTATGTATGGCGACCAGTTATAATTGTTATTAACACAAATCAGTTTCATTCTTTACGACGCGATGTCGTCGGCTCTCCTGCGTTTTGTAAATGTTGTTATTGTTGCTGTTATTGATGATAATGAAATAAGCACTAATTAGTAGTAGTAGTAGTAGTAGTAGTAGTAGTAGTAACTTTATTTATACACGGTAAATTCATCAGTTCAGTCAATTATAAAATACTAATGATAATAAATACAATACTAAAAACTAAAACAATACTAATTTATACTAACAAAACTCTGCTTTACATGAATGCCGTGTGCTATAAAAGGTAAAAAATTTTGTGACTAAGAAAAATGATGTCGGCAACCAATTCGAAAACCATTGAGAGTTAGTACCATTATTGTCGTCTTCATGAGGAGGAGGTGATACACGAGTTAATGTGTTACTGATTTTACATAACAATGCACAACGCTTCCCGTTGAGGGTGGATTCGATTGAAAAAAATCTGGATTTGGAATTTGAAATCTGGATTTCGGATTTTCCAACAAAATCCAAAAATCCAAAACCTGCTGATTTTACGTACCGAAATCTTTCTCCGGGTTGGACTCAAGAAATCCAATCTTGGATTTGCGAAACTGTTCTTTTAACAACACAGCACATCAAAATATGATGGAACACAAGAAGAATTCAGCTTGACAATGACAACAGAAAAGATCGGTCTCCCCTGATGCTGAGGTGAAATAGTGACTAAACTTTCAAATACACTAAGAGCATAATTCCATTGTTTTCTTTTGTTTAGTTTTGACGATTACGCACTAATTGCTAGATGTTGTTTCATGCACTAAATAAAATCACTCATAGAAATACACACAGCTTAATTGTTATTACTTGCGTCAGTGAATTAGAGGAAAAGGAATCGATGGTCTGCAACAAATTTAATTCATCTTTTGACGCGCATAAAACAGTTGTTACGCATCTGTGGAGTTTGTCCCGAAAGAGAACTTAAATTCAACAAACCTTGTATAACATGCCAAGCTTGTTTTCTCTGTTTTTCAATGTTCTGTTAGTAGTCTAATAATTTGCCCCTTTTTCGGTGTGGCAAAATGAGTTGTTGTTGTTGTATATTGAAACTTTACAAAAGGTTTGCGGCCATTTTATTCGAAATTCTTCACGCAAGTTTCGCACATAAAAGTTGTCCAGCGTAAATTTATGTTTTAGCAAACCTGGGAAAAATCTTTAATTCTTTATATAAGCTAAAAAAAACTATCTTATTTATTGCTTATTGTGCTTGTCATTAAGTTTATTGTTGTTTTCAAGCAATTTTTCCGCCAATGAGAAGGTGAGATATTTCTTCTGTTGTTGATGCAAATTAAGACGCTAAACTCTTTTCAAAGCGATTGTTATTAAAAAACAATAGATTTTAAACTCCTCCTTCTCTAAAACATATATAAAGCATCACATTGAATCAAGCGATATAGCTAAAAAACTATCAGCTGGGCGCGTGTTAACGAGACAACAAGAGTAACCATGTTTAGTTTAAAGAATTGTGGCGATACTTCAGTATCTAATGTCAGACGAAGCCTCAATTTTGACGAAGTCATCAAAACGCCATCGGAAGCTAAACCCACTCGATTTCAAAACGGCAAGAGACGGCTTAGCATCGCCTGCCGTCGGCTTCACTTCGGAGAAACCGAGTCCTCAGTTCTAATTCGATGCCCTGGTAAGTGTAAACGTATTTGATTTTTTAGTTGACTTTTTCTTGCGAGAAAACTTAGGACTTAGATAGTTTTCCGTGTGTACAAAAGAGAAATAGAGAAACCGCTTCAGAGAGGTTTACGTCTACCAACATTAGGCCAAGTATTTACCAAACTTATGAAAACTTGCTTCATCTCTAAGCTGAAAGAAATGGTTCATGTTTAATATGTTGCCAGAGAAGTAGCTGGCTTTTTACGTGCTCTCTAACCTCCTGCGTGCATCTATATCTCTATATTAACGTATAGCTAAAAGCATAAAAAAATTCTTTGTTAACAAAGCGACAGAACTCGTGAAAGTTTTGGCTGAGACTGAATTTGTGACATTCGAGTCTTCGATAACGGCAGAATTGCAAAACGCAGTGACTCAGTTTCGGTTTCATGTTTTGTTAGTGCTTTGAGCAATTGATAAACTAGCTCCAGAAGATCAACACTATCTCTCCACTTTTAGAAAGCGAGGGTTTTTTTTGCTTTGAGAGCTAGAAAAAATTCTGCGGAGCGGGGACAGCAACTGTTTGCATGTGTCTTTTTATATGGAGTAGAGGCGTGAGTTTATCGGGTTATGGAGGCACGCGGCAAAGTTTAGATTAGCTCGCTTGGTTCAAGCGCGCAGAAGCGCGACTCTCGCGCGGGTATGTTTTGTAAAATGCTTGCTTTCTATTTTATTTAGATGCACTCCCCAACCGAGATGATCCTGATAAGTTGTCGCCATGCGAAGAATCTTTCCGTGTCAAGAGAACTTGCTTCACCTTTAAACAGAAGACAACGCTCGAGGAACTGTTCCAGAAAAAGAAATTCTTAAACGTGAATGAGAAAACAAGACTTGCGGCAGAACTCGGAGTAACCAAACTTGAAATACAGGTATTGGGAGCTTAATTATCCTATATGAACTAAAAAACACCGATATAGGGATTCATTTTGAGTTTATGTAGCTAATTTATTCGAACTCCGGTTTCGTCAATCTGCAACTTTTGTTGAGTCAAGTATTTGGTGATTTTTTGCAGTCATTTCTGCACTTTACAATTACATTTGGAAATTTCGGGGGTTTATTTTATGGCTAGTATTATAGGGTCGCTTGCTTGGGGGGTGGGGTACTTTTTGTAAGAGATATCATGCCACAACTGTGAGTCCGTGACAATGTGCCACTTGCTATGGAAGAGAACACACGTTCTCTTCCTTTTACAAGTCACAATTAACTTACACAAAACACCTTTCTATTTTTAGGTATGGTTTGAAAAGAGACGTCAACTGTTGAAAAAGCAGCAAGAGCGAGGTCAAGTTAACAACTCTAAATCATCCGCACTGCAAGGAAATCCACAGACCCCGTTTCCGCGACCATTCCATGATGCCGCCATTCGCGTCACAACAGCAACAGCCCAGGCCTCCTCAGATGGTACGGACTTGTTACCAGGCGATTTAATTCGTGGCCGAGAAGACCTGAATAAAAGTCGTGGAAAGACACCCGATAACTCTTCACAGGGCCGCCTGTTCACGCCAGAGCGAGTAACTTACAACACGAAGCGTATTGCGTTTTTAAGACAGGAATAAGGATTTAAATAGATGTGATGCATAGTTTTCCCACCTTTTATGCCAGGATTAGAATCAAAACGACTTTTTGTGTAGTACGTGTGTCTTTGTATAGGCCTGATATCATTTGGTACTTTGTTACCCGCTCTTATGTAAAAAAAAATGAAAAGGAAGGATGAAATGTTATTTGGCAATATAGTGACCAATAGCTGTATTAGGAGATAGGAGAGTATTATCAACTGTACAGTAATCAGTCCAATTACCTACCAATTTCAATCAAGCTGTAATTTTGTGAAGGTGAATTAAAATAAGAATGTATTTTATTACGTCTTTCCATTTTCGGTTGATGTGTATAGTTTGTACATTGCAAACATTAACACTTGGCATTTTCTCTTGCACTTGCCCACTACTACAACGCTTTTAGAGTGATTTTACTCAACCCGTGAAATAGCAACTAAGCTTTTAGATTTTATTACACACTAATCTTTTGTTCTTTTGCGTAGTTTTGACTAGTACGTACTAATTGTTAGATTTCGTTTCACGGGTTAAATTAAATCACTCTAACCGGATCAATCTCGTTGCTGAAAAAGAAATTTGTAAGACACAATCATTTATGTCCCTACCCTTAATAAATCCAGCCCTCGTCGGTCACATCTACGAGCATTTGGTTCCCTATGTCCAGTAGTCACGCCGTTCTCTTCTCAAATTCTCAATCTTATTTTATTACGAAGTCTTACTCGCAATTTAATTATGGTCTTCCCAAGAGTCGTATGTCGAGTAGCCACTCCCGTCTTTCCTCCTCTTTATGAAGGATCGCGACCTCTGGGATCTGGGGACGAGAATGCTCTACCGTAAAATTCCGGTTATAAGCCCTCCCGGAAACAAGAAAATACATCCGGTTATAAGCTCTCCCCGAATATAAGCCCCCCTCTGTCGGATGATAGTACTGAACAGGGCTAAAACGCATTTTTTATTCCGCTTATAAGCCCCTCCGTTTATAAGCCCACCCAAAACCCCTTACAAAGTTTTGTAAGCTCAGGGCTTATAACCGGAATTTTACGGTATATCAATTAGTCACACCTGTGACTAATTTCAGTGGTCACGCTCGCCTTTCTTTCCCTTTATATGTACAAAGGATTTACGCCCGTGATAACTGTCCAGTGGTCACGATCGCCTTTTCTCGTCCTTTGTCGAGTAGTCAAGCCCGCCTTTTCTCCTCTCCAATGTCCAGTAATCAGCCTGCTCTTCTCTCTTGTGTGCTTGTGCAGTCAGGGCTAGGCTCGATTACCAGCCGCTGTTTCAGATTCGTACCCAGTCGCTATTTACGTGTTTTGGGGGCGAAAGAAGATTGGATACTAGCGAAATTAAGGCGCGCGGCGCCCCCCAAAACAAGTGTGACGATACCCGGCGTTTTTCCACTGTCGGGATGGGAAATGAAACTGGACTTTTTCGGCGGACAATAACACAACTTGGGGGAATTAACTCTTGAGCACTCGCTTGCTGCGGGGAGGGAAACTCGTCACGATTTCCTGTACACGGGAATCTGCGGCAACTGGAATTCGGACTACCCCAAGACTCACACACAGAATTGATCCTCAACGCTGTTTTAATCTTCCTCTTGCAATGATATAAAACTCAGAGATCGACGTAAATCGAGTATCGGCAATGGTGAAGGTCCGATATGTAAATCGAAATACAGTAACAATGTCGAAAAATTTATACTAAAGCTGTCTGAGTAACGTTGCGCTAAACACGAGTTCGGGTAACTAAAAATAAATTATAACATGCTCAATTCACTTGTGTTAATTGTCGCAACAAAGGCTCTAGAAGGTTCGGTAAAGAAATGTGATTTCTTGCCATGTTGGCAGTATGAGCTAAATTTAGAAAGTACTGGTTGTCATTAGTTTTAGTAAAGATCATGCGACAACGGCTAGTACTTTTACGGACGATTGCATCATAGGCCCATGCCGGTCCTAGAAAGCAGAACGTGCTCCACTACAAAACCTCCTCTGGGGCACCCCAAGGAAATACTTCGGAAATCTCGACGGCAAAGCCGAACACAACTTGAACTGGGAATTAAATTTATACGCGCGAGTATGTTTATATTCAGTACGTATCCCATTCACGTTGTCGTCGGCTTTACTGTCGACATTTCCGAAGTGTTTCTTTGGGGTGTCCCAGAGGAGGGTTTGAAGTGGAGCACGTTCTGCTTTCTAGGAACTGATCGGACTGTCCCAGTCCTCCTCATACTTATCATAACAGTCTCTCGTCCCAAGCCCCTACACTGTGGACTACAAACATAAGATGAACTCTTTATAAGTTACAAAAATACTTTATTGTGTTTGTTCACAAAAAATTATTCTACAACTACTGCACACTACGTTTGAAAAATATCTAAAAAGCTTATCTTCAGTTTGTAAGCTAATCTTGTCAGACAAGTATGCGTGTTTTTAAACAAGAACTTTGTAAATTTAGTTCTCATTTCTTCGTTGTTCAATTTAGAAATACAAAAATAAACAAGGTTTCTAAATATTTACAAATGACCAGACAGCTGCGCACTTACACGAGTACAGAAACAGAAAACTATTTGGAAAAGAAACTTGAAAGCTTGTTCTCCTTGTTTCCATAGAGTAATCGAAACATTCGTGAAAGTTTGGAAGAACATCAATGAACTGTGCAAACTCACGTGCACCGCACAGCTTGTGTTTCTACAGTTTTCTACTCGTGCTCAATTGATTAAATTTACAATTACGATATTAACTTAGTGACTCAAGACAATCTTTGAAAACAAAACGTTTCGATGAGCTCGTAACATCATTATCTAGTCTAATATTTACAACTTAAGGTGAATAACGGTTAAATACTTGTTTTAAAACGTAGTAACAAAATGGCGATAACCCGAGAGAACATCGGTACAAAACGAAATGCGTAAAGATGGGCTCTTTTCGTTTAAAACATTTTGTTTAATGTTACCATTATATTATCAAATCCTAACATAAAGTGGTCAATGTTTTTAAAATAGTTTGTTTGCAATTATTTTACCATCTCTCGGATCATCGTGAATCCACGCAAGTATTTATTAACCGTTCTCCGCTTTTGTAAAAAAAAAACTTACTTTAACATTGAAATGTCAAAAATATCTTCTCTCTGAGGCAAGCTTCATTTAAATGTGTTGATTCGACATTTTACTCACACTATGTTAAATTAAATATTGTCTATATACATCATTCCTTTAGCTTTTCAGTACAGACTTCAACAGTGCACAGGCCGTAACCTTGACGACAAAAGTCGCTTTTATGATCAGCAAATAAAAAAGGCAAGGAAACATCATTCTCATTGGAACTAACGCATGCGCAAATACAAACTGCTGTTATTATGTGCGCACAAACTTTGAAAGTTGATTCAAAGTTTGCCATAGACAAGTGCGCCCGGAACAACAGCAGAGCCACCTTAAATCAAAGCTATTGGTAGAAAGAGCGGCAGCGATTAAAAAAAACTGCTTAGATGAAGAACGCTCTTACATTAAAGTTAATCTTAACTGCGATGAATGTCTGTTTTTATGTGGGTGGCCATTTTGAATTTTAAATACACTGTTGGCTGGTGTAATGTCCAGGGCGGCCGAGAAAATTTTGACATTTTTTGGAACATCTTATTGCTCGTCAGAAATAAGACATTTTTCTACGCCCTGAGAATTTGCCAAAAGTTTGTGAAGTTCTACACCTCACATCAGTTCAAAATGGTCGCCAACGAAACAAAACAAAACAAAACACACATTTATCGCAAGTACGTTTAACGTTTTCTGTGTTCCTCATTCTCGTCCCCAGAGCCCTTGCTTTCTCGTGCCAAGGCCCCAGCCGGCTAAGAGGATTTCCAGTCCTAGATTCTAGGACTTCCGGTCTTCATGTATGCAGTCGTGATGTTTCTAAAGACTCTGTGGGATAGTCAAAGCTTTTTTTTACTTCCGCTCAAGATTTCTTTGTTTCAAACGGCCATTCAAGAAAAAATCGAATTAATTCAAAAATCCTATGTCCCCAGAGCCCTTCGTTTCTCGTGCCAAGGCCCCAGCCGGCTAAGAGAAGCGAAAAGGGCTATGGGGACGAGAATGTGTGTTCCCGTGCTTGATTCCATCACTGGATCCCAGTCCTACATGCTTCAGACACACAGCGGTCAAACGTAAAGTACTCGGCGCCAATTCTGGTTTTTCTTGCTTTGAAATTTGTGAGAGTTCGAAGAGTAATGCATTAAATTTTTCTTGGATTCCATAATATTACAGCAACTTAAAATAAAATCGGAAGCAAATCTTGCTACACCTGCACCTTGCAACTTTAGAAGCGGCAATTTCATTGGTTCTTGATAGTAGTCCCAATCTGATTGGTGTGACACACATACATCGCTACCTCACTGCATAGTACATCGCGACGGCTAAGCGATATCAATTTTGTGACAAAAAAATAACTGAATACGGCAACAAAACTGCTGGATAACGGTTACAATGAAATGTTATTTTCTATGCGTGTTATATCCGTGCTGGAATGTTTGGTTTTCAGCAAATGTCCTAACAGTAAAGAATATAAAAAATAATCCAGGCAGATTTTTGCATTTGTCAGCGTCAGTTTTGGCGGGAAATGCACAAGCACCATAAATTTGACCACTGTGTGATTAAGACATGGCTGTTTTAAATGTACCAATACTACCTTTCGGTCTAGGTGTGTGGACGTCTGACAATCAATTCTTTTCAAGTCAGTTGCACCGATTTCCTCTTCTTCTGTTGATCACGTGACTTATTCCCGCTCCAGTCTGCCGCTTTCCCCTTGTTCAGTCTCTGATCCAGTTTCTCGTCGGTCTCTTTGCAGTCGTTGATTTTATCCGATTAAAATGCTGACCCAGGCTGCACAGAGGACTCTGATTCAGTTGATGACCCAGGCTCCAGCTCGTCTTCTGATTCATTTGATGTCCCAGGCTCCAGCTCGTCTTCTGATTCATTTGATGTCCCAGGCTCCAGCTCGTCTTCATATATATACCACGGCTTCTGTTTCCAGTAATCCTCTGTTGGCCATTCATGTTCAGGTTTGAGGTTCCCATCCTCGTCCTGTCATAAATCACAAGACAATGCTAAACACAATCCTCCCTATCAACACACACTGGGTAACAAAAGTTATGTTAGCTTAATGTAATCGTTTCTCACAGTTACTTATTTTGCAGAAAAATACTGTCCCTTCAACTCGCAATAAAATTTCTTTTCTATTAAAGCGCATTTTGCAAAAGGAAGATCGCTAATGAATACAGCCTTTGAAAAAAATACCTAAAGTTCAAAAATGTAAAAATCAGAAAAAAAATTTGAAACAGGTTTTTAAACAAATTCATTGTCTGCTATTTCACAACCTTTGATACTCAGCTTTCTGAAAGTGATCATCGGAAATGGACTACAGTTTATCCCCTCAGGCAAAAATCATTTTAAATATGATCACGTTTTTACTTTTTTAATGAGTGAAAGGTGATTTCATGCCAAAAGCTCCGTGCTTTTAGTTAATAATAGTTGGCACACAATATACCGGCTTCAGTAAATCTTAGTTTTGCGCTTGTTTTGGCGAACATTTTGATGAAATGTGAAACGTGGCAGGACAGTATTTAAACCACTTAAAGACCGTACATAACAGTGGCGGATCCAGACCTTCAGCTAAGGAGGGGGCCCGCTTTTAAAGGCTTGACTATGAATGTTGAATTCTGCGAAGATAATTTCGCTATTTGCGCTATTTCCGAAAAAATAAGGTGGGAGCCCGGGCCCCTCCCCAATAGTAAAAGCAATAAAAGATCGTGGCACCAGTCTAAGCTTGGTGGATTGCAGTAAATACACCTTATTCGATGGTTTAACATATAATACGCGCGGATATTTTTGCGAGTTGCGTAGTATTTTTTCCGAGCCCTGAAGGGGCGAGGAAAAATACGAGCAATGAGCAAAATGTCCGCTAGTATTTTATGTTAAACCATCGAATAAGGGATTTATTATTCCACTTATAAAATAAAGTTTGGTTCGGCCATTTTGTCGCTCCGCTTTCAGTCCGTAATTTTGCCCTGTTCTACACTGTAATAACGTGGCATATTTTGCGTGTTCTTTTGCCCAAATATGGTAAAATAGCGCAAAAGTGGAATAATAATAAATGATATTTACTTCAGCATCAGATTTTACCTTGTATCGCATTTTGAACAAAAAAACTTCTAATATGGTTCGCTTGGAGTTGAGCACAGCACATTATTTGTACGGGGGTGGGTTGTGCAAGACATCACAGACTCCTCCATTGCCGAGATAAGTCTTATCTTCAATGATGTTATGGATCCGGTGCCACCACAGGCTTAGCTTATCTCGACAGCAGTTTTTAGACAATATATGGGCAACGAAATGACTTACTCGAACATGCTTAGTTTAATAAACTTTTGATTTGCCGGTCCGGTCCGTTTACTTTTGAAAGAGGTAAGATAAATTTGTTCTGGCTATTTCCAATCGCAATTAACATAGAACAATAGTCAGACATAACCATAGCGCGTATAGGCGCCAAAAAGAGCAATCATTCTTACCGCAAATATTTTCACCGCCAGCCATCAGAAGAGGTCCAGAAGAAACAACCGTGTATTATCTTGTTGTGATAATAATCAAAATCAAATTTAACTTTTATCCTTGATTTATTTTTGTTTTGTTTTTTTTTTTCATTTTCTTAGTATCCTCATTTTTTCATCCGCATTTTGCCATCCACATTTTACCGCCATCCGCCGCCATCCGGTCATCATTTTACAGAGACCCGTTGAAGCCGCATGAGAAACTTAATTTTTTTAATTTTCAAAACAAGGTTCTTCTGACGTACACAAGTTCATTTTAAATGGTTTCCTTTTTGTTTGTTTAATTTTAATTAAGTTGAAGCCTCATTCAAAATTTTACAAAATGAATGATTATAACAAGGTATAAAGTATACACTCTAGTTTGTCAAAACGTCTTTATAAGAACGTAAGAACTCGTAGCTTTTCCTCGAAATGTTCCCTTTTCACCTGAATTTATTTGCATCTAAAAATCCCAACGTTTCCACAATGTGGTTTGCATTGAAATGGTGTTTAATTTTGCACTGCTGCCGTTTTGAACTGCTTTTGGCTAACACTGACAAGGTACTGTCTATTAGAGCGGTTTTACTTAACCTGTGAAATAGTAACTAAACTTTTAGATAGTATTACACACCAATTCCATTGTTTTCTGTCTTTTCTTTTGTTTAGTTTTGACTATTACGCACTAATTGTTACATGTTGTTTCACAGGTCGAGTAAAACCACTCTAATCATCACTGGTGAATTGTTGTCAACAATGAATCGAAGTGGAAAATACAAGCAGAAGCGAATACAAACTTAACTGTATCACACGCATCTGTATTTCGTTACAAAACAGTTTTACACGATTATGGGAAAGTAAATAAAATTCACTTGAGAAGCTGAATAACTCTCCCTCGCGAAATGTTGTTTCTAGATGAACATACTGCATGCAACGGAGTACAGTGGAACCCCGCTCTACGGACACCCGCTTAATACGGACACCCCGGTATTACGGACAGTTTCGTTGGTCCCGACGAAAACCTCATACATTTCCTCTTAAATTAACCCGCTTAATACGGACACCCGTTAATACGGACAACGGACACTTTTCCGTGTCCCGAGTGACAAACTCTTATACATTGTCAACCCCGCTTTACGGACACTATTTATCTGTGCACTGTGAATTTTCATTGTCGCGATTATTTGCTAACTTGAAGACATTGGACCCTGGTTAAATAATGACAGAATTCGAAGAGTTAAACCATTTTAGTACAAAGAGAAGCTTTACAGCGTGACTTCTGGTGTTTGACCCTTTCACTTTCTTTGCCTTTTGCTGCAGCTATCGCTTGTGTCGCAAGCTTAAAGCTTCTGTGCAAAGTGAAGTTACCGACTTTTTCAAATGGGTTGGTAGAGTTTAAGAACGGTTACGAGTTTCAGTTACAAAGGAAACTTTATAGAAAACGTTCTGTTGCTGTTGAAATGTGTTTTATTTCTTGTATATAGTAAAGTTGCGACATTGTCAAATAATTCCACTGTTGAGTTTATTAAAGTTTACAGTAGTTCGAGTGTATGACTAGATCGTAAGGTTTTCGTAAAAACTATTAATTTTCGCCAGAGAGTTCACAGTTTGCATTTGTTACAGTTACAGTACAATTAAACGTTTTTTTTTTGCCCTAAAAACGTTTGCCTTCGTCTTTGCGTCGAGAAAACATGTATCCGTGACTTTTCTCTGAGACCCCGCTTAATACGGACACCCCGTTAATACGGACAATTTGGCCTGTCCCCTTGGTGTCCGTATTAACGGGGTTCCACTGTATTAAGAACACTTCTCTGAGAAAGTGAAGCAAAGTTGGAAATGAAAATTTTTAACCCCCCTTCATTTTTTGTGTGGAGGTAGGTTACCTCGGGGAATGAACAAAAACGAGCATATTTTGATTGGCAGATGTATTGTTGTCATGGTAACCGCACTTGGTCACGCAAGCCTCAGGTTCATGTTTTGAGCTAAAATTTCACTCTCAAAAAGTAAAAATATACGAGCCTAGTTCTCGGGTGAATGTAAACCAAATCAAACGAAATTCCAACAGAATGTAGAGTTATTCTTCTAGTTTATAAATATCATTATAAAAATATTTTGCAGTTTATTAACATGGAGAAAATTGGCCCTTTATCATAATGCCTGTCGGCCATTTTGACCAGCGGGGAAATCAAGCACAACCAATTTCGCAATATTTCCCAAAGTACTCATTTTCTTGAAACCAAATTAGCAGCAAAGCTAAAGCGGATATTGTAGTTTCTAAATATCATAATATCTTTTTGGGGAAAGTTATATTTTGACCATGGGCGTTCATGCCATACAAGGCAAATTGCAAAAAAATGCAACATTGGCCATTTTGAAGGCCGCACTACTTGGCCTTAAATGGTTTAAGAGGGATGAAATCAGCTTAAAAATAAATTTCTATCACCTGGTCTGTTACGTAAATGTGATTAATGAGGTTCTGGCTCGCGAATTTGGTGAAATCTAAATTAATACAAAAGCCTACCTTGCAAGTTTTGACAATTTCTTCAAGTCGATTTGTCGTGAGAATCTCGCCTTCGCTCCCTCCATTTTCTTGACCAAATTAAGCACAGACACTAGCAATAAGGCCAAATCGAACACTTTGCCACATCGAAATCTATTTTCTTGCGTTTCAGACCACAAATGATGATACATTCATCCGCATGTTATTGATAACGCCACAATTCGCCATGCCAAAACACATCCGTAATTAATACTTGTGATTTCTACCGTCGAGTACCAAACCACTTTAGTGCAATTCATCCTGAAAGCTAGATAAATACATAAAGATCACTGTATTAAGCAAATGCATGCCAGTGAACGATGCAGAGTTATGTGTCTCGCGTTCGATACCGGTTAAAAGTTAATAAACGAACGCACCGGAAGTTCACGCGATGGGACTGCTGACCGGATGGAACACACATACAAATGGTGTAGCGCCAGATATAGATTTTTTTTTTTCAGGATTAAGAGGATATGTCGTGGTTCTTTTGGTTATGGAATTTGCTTTTCGACCTTGCCTGCTATTAAAGGATGGTATTACAGTGACAAAATAGCAACAAAAATGTAACTACTTGATACATTCGTACCACAGAAATTGAACTTTATTTTACCAGCGATTTTTTGGCAGGCGCACTGCAAGTGTACTTGAATGCAATGGCGTAAACATCGGTCAGAAACAGGCAGATTTCGCAACAAAGTCCTTGTCCTTGTTAAAGGCTACGCCATTACATGCTGTCAAGTAAATCCCAAACAATAATAATAATAATATATAAAACCTTGTCTCCTAAGTAGGTCTAAGTACTTTGTAGGACTCACTGGAAAATAAACTTAATCAATGTTACGGCTGCCACTCATATCTGATTGCAATGTTTAGATATTTATTTAAACTCAACGAATGGGGAGAACGAGTCTGGTCTTAATCGCCGGTGGGTATAACGCCCGGGTAGGTACTCTGCAAATTATTATAAGACCAGTATATACTGTTTATCAAAGCTTTCTTTGTTTACCAAATTCTTTTTCATTATACATCACAGCTCGTTGATTACTATACCCTAGTGCCTGAAAATTACATCCTATATTGCTTATACGGTTCAGAGTATCCCCAGGGGCTTTGAACTAAATAGAATATTCACTGCAAGTAACAAACCCAAAACGCTAGGAGAAATCTTGCCACCACTGTGTTGTAAGCGTATGAACACACTCTACTGGCCATGAAGGCCGCCTGTATGCAAAGCACATGGCCTCGCTGATATGAAGCTGAAAAGCGCGTTGACGTATGGCTCTTTCTTTCTGCCTCCCAACAGGCCCTGAATGTCGTACTTGCGGCATATGCTCTTGAGGTTCGGTAGTGTTAGCTTAGCACGAAGTTGAGCTTTATTCATGCAACACAAGGCCATCTTCTTGTAGGTGAAACAAAAGCTGTCCTCGGACACAGATTGCTCTTCTCCTTGCAATGTTGCTAACGTAGCCGATATTTCTTTAGCCACCTCATGAATCGTTTCTGCCCTCTCCTCGTTCTCTAGCTCTGCCTCTGAGACATTCTTTCGCTTGGCAGCCATACGCGAGAAGTATGAGGTAATCTGTGTTGGGGTTAAGAATTCGTCAACGGCAAATAACCGTTTACCATCCTCTCCACGAGCTCGCCTCATCAGCCTGGCCACATCTTCACCGCTGCTCTTTTTTCCAGTTTGTTCCCCAAGGTTGAACTTGGCATCCAGAAAATTTTTCTGCTTCTGGCTGAAGCGCACTTTTTTTGCACTGGATTTGAGTGCCCATCCCATTTGGCATTTGTCTGAAGCACGATGAGTCGCTGCAGGGCCATTGACTGGTAAGCTTTGTTGCTTCTTAGTTTGCCCCTCTTGGAGATTTTTAGCGTAGCTAATCTTGGCTCGATCTTGGAGAGTTATCCTCTCGAGAGATCTTGTGTGTGCACCAAACTCACAATGACGCTCCAACGCTGAATACCTAATGAACGTCTTTGTACAGCTTTGCTCGGGACATGTGAACATTCTGGTCGTTTGACAGGTCTCAGCTCCTTCGCTACTCAGGTCTGTACTTCCTTCAGACAAAATGGAGTCACTCGGATCATCATCGGCCGTGTCACTGTTTCGATCATCAACACACACGGGCTGTATACGAAGAAACAAAAATAATTTTCAACGAGATTGTTTGATGTCATTATGTGATAATCATATTGCTACGTTGTTGTTTACCTTTTGAGCCCTTTGAAAAACCTCTACGAAGTCCACAAGACCAAAGTTTTCAGATTCTTCCTCAAGCCAGGCGAAGTCAGTGTTACCTGGAACTATCCGACGAAAAGATTATTTTAGCCATGAGTCTTGGAGTGGAAGGGGGAGTCGGGGAGGGGGCGGTGGGCACAAAGATGGTATGATATTTAACAATTATCCCGCCAAATCGCCGGATACTCAGCCGACGAGGCCGTAGGCCGAGTTGACTAAATTAAGGCAATATTCCGCAAGATTGAGCAGGATAATTGTTTTATTATTCAACAAATTGTCAACAGAACATATTCTGTAGCGAGAAAAACTTTGGTTGCAACATTTCGGACGAATCTTGGCAGCCTACGTATATCGCAGGAATTTGTTGAATGGTGAAATATGACGTCAATGAAAGGTTAGGTTGAAAAAATGCCTAATTTAGTGTGAGCCATCATATGTCAAGTAAGACGTAACTTCTCGCCAAAATGACGTTATATTGTAAAAAAATACCATATGGCAATATACAGTTTTCGCGTGTGAGTTGCGCGGAGGTGAATAGCAAAGGATATCCCATGTTTGAGTAGCCAATCAGCGCGCGCCGACAATGCTATCCACTGTTTTAGTTAACAATTATTCACCGAAGTGGAGGTAAATATCCACCAGTTTCACCGACACTGAGGTGAATAATTGTTTTAGTATATACCACACAAGTTGAATAACTAACGGGCCAAAACATTACTATCGGTACCGAAAGCGACGCGCGAAGTCATTTTGTTTCCCTTCGGCTGCTTGGAGGTGAATAGTACTTTGCTAATCACCTCCGAGTTATTCAATCAGCGCGCGCGGAAAGCACTATTCACTTGTGTGGTATATACTAATATATACTAATTAACATTATCATTTCAAGAATCAAATACCTGATTCAAACGAACTCCACGGGAAGAACCTTCCAGGTCCTAAATCGTAAGCACGAAAAGCTGTAAATGCATCACCAGTGAATTGAAAGTTGTTGAGTCGGCTGATACTGTCCAATTTGAAGGTTTTTGAGCTCTTGTTCTGTACACCCATGACAGTGACACGAACACCTGGGACGCCTCCTCTCGATTCTATGGCTTGTTTGAGTTCCCCGACATTCGTATCCGAGCAACCTTCATTAACATAACTTTTAACATGCGCCTTTATTTGGGCCGCCTTCCTATCACATGAGCCCTTTCCGCCTTGCGGGTCACTAAAATCTACATGGTTAATTTGAATGCCACTTCTTTTCGACAAGATATTCACTGACAGTATGGTTTCTGCCGAATGATAGCATCCGGCGTTGTCTTGGCGGAAAACCGAGCTGACAATCTCCAGGTGTTGCTTCGTTAAAGATCGAAGCACATGGTCCATGATTAAGACGACCGCAGTGGAATCTTGAAGACCAGATTGCAAAACGTGTATAAACGTCTGGGACTCAAGCTTACCACCGGCATTCCTAAGGCACACTGATACATGCCAAGATATTCCGCGCTTGCCAAAAAATTCGCTCTGGGCTTCGCGGTACTGGGCAGGTAAGAACTTCATCGCAAAATCTTGCACAATCAGGACACGTGTCGGGTCTAATGATTCTAGCACCTCCAGTCGGGCACGATCTTGATTTATGCTTCTGAGCTGGTGAGCCTTCCATGCTGTTATGGCCTCGCTGGCTTTCTGAACAAGGAAGACCGCCTCATCTTTATCGTCTTCATTTTCAAAATCACCTACATCCACTTCGGATTTAACATCTGCAATAACCTAGGAAGATGACCGTGCCAAGAAATTAATTAAAATGAATAACCACGTACGATTTTTCTTAATAATAATAATAATAATAATAATAATAATAATAATAATAATAATAATAATAATAATAATAATAATAATAATAATAATAATAATAATAATAATAATAACAGTTTGTTTATAATAATAAATCGCCAAACTTTTCAAGTCTACCCGTAATGGTGCTTTTCAATATAAATTAAAAAGCTAAAAGTTTAAAAAACATTGGGGTCTATTGGCAAGTATTTTCTAAAAAAGCAAATGACAATAAACGCACCTTATTTAAGGTGTCTCTCTACAGTTTTTTCTGGACCATACCAAACATTTTCATTTGGCCGGTTAGCAAACTTCCCGGAGTCGAATCAATGTGAAATTTACACCAGATATTGGAACTGGATTGAAGTTTGACATAATATATTTTTTAGGAAAATCGATATTTCCATGGTAACGATAAACAGAAAAACTAGATATCAGTTAAACTTGAATTCTACGCGAATACGATTTGACGTAGAAAAACTAACACCAGTATCTGAAACTATGGTGTACTGCACATCAAATATGCAAGAATAAAAAAAATCTGTATGTTTGATTTCGAATAAATCGAAAATATATTTCAAACCATGCTTTTTGCATTATAATGACAAACGGACCGATTTGAAGACACTGCATTGATTAAATTATTTCGAAATAACACCCAAATGTGTATTTAACTTATCTTTCGTCGCCGTGAAAGTTTTGTTGATTTTCGTGATCGCGATCCCGAGAATTGGATTTTTTCATACGGTCACTACCAATGTAATTTTTGGTAAATTTTCTACTTTTAGCGCTTTTTCGAAAATCTCCAAAACGGCTCCAACGATTTTTTTAAAACTTTCACAACGCAAACTTGATAATGCAAAGAATTTAATTCCAAAGTTTTATTAACGTTGATTTACTGGAACACGTCCAAATTTATCCTTAAAGAAGGCGCTCGAACCGACGAAAAAGTTGCGTTACAAATTCAGCTTTCGCAATTTATGCTAAAATATTCAAATCAATGTTTTCTACATTCCATCATGATGAATACAGTTCGTTGCTATTGTTTTCAATATTGTGTTTTTTGGACGTGTTCCAGTAAATCAACGTTAATAAAACTTTGGAATTAAATTCTTTGCATTATCAAGCCTGTGTTGCGAAAGTTTTAAAAAAATCGCTGGAGCCGTTTTGGACATTTTCGAAAAAGCGCTAAAAGTAGAAAATTTACCAAAAATTACATTGGTAGTGACCGTATGAAAATATCCAATTCTCGTTATCGCGATAACGAAAATCAACAAAACTTTCACGGCGACGAAAGATAAGTTAAATACACATTTTGGTGTTATTTCGAAGTAATTTCATCAAAGCAGTGTCCGCGTCTCGGTCCGTTTATCATTATAATGCAAAAATCATGGTTTGAAATATATTTTCGATTTATTCGAAATCAAACATACAGAATTTTTTTATTCTTGCATATTTGATGTGCAGTACACCATAGTTTCAGATACTGGTGTTAGTTTTTTTACGTCAAATCTTATTCGCGTAGAATTCAAGTTTAACTGATATCTTGTTTTTCTGTTTTTCGTTGCCATGGAAATATCGATTTTCCTAAAAAATATTTCATATCAAACTGCAATCCAATTCCAATATCTGGTGTAAATTTCACATCGATCCGAGTCCGGGAAGTTTGTTAAACGGCCAAATAAAAATGTTTGGTATGATCCAGAAAAAACTGTAGAGAGACACCTTAACTGTGAGCACCTGTCGCACATTTGGTTGTGCTCGTGGTTGCATCGCTCTTTATAATGGCAGTCTTTACCATCACTCAGTGAAAACTTAATGCAATGATCTGCGACTGAGCTCTCTGTTGACACGTGGACCTGGAAAATCGGAACGTTTAGATGTTACCACAAAAAAAAGGCTGAAAATACCAAAAAAAAAACCACACCCTACCTTGTAATCCCCTTTTAAGTACTGCTTTGCTTCCGTAAGTGATTCTTTCAGTTGAGTCGCTTTTTCATTCATCATGCTGGTTTGCGACAGGTTGTCGATAACTGCCCTCAGATCATCAAAAGCCCTTGTTCCTTCTGCTAGATAATTGTCCAGGCCTCGCATACACTTTCGTACAGAAGCACCGCAGCTCTCAGCGATCACTTTCAGCAAGGTGCTCTTCCCAAGTGGCTTGAATCCCGTCTCATGGCAGAAATGGAGGTACTGATCTACTAGACGAGATGGAATCAATAGCCTGATCACGTTAGGAATTTCCATGGTTTCACCAGACGTGAGTTGCAGTTTTCTCCTTCCGAACGGCAAGTCTTGAATTACATTTTGACTGGTGATAAATTCAATGAAGTGCTCGACTTGACCAGGATCAATCCTTTGTCTCAGTATCGTATTCTTTTTTGCAATCTGTGAGGCAAGAGCTTCTGGTCCGTACTGGATTCCGTGACGGCGAGCTACAGTGAAACGACTTCGGGAAAGGTCTGGTATCAGCTTCTGTAGATCGTTAAATGACAGCTTATCCGCTATGACGCTTAGGATATTTTTTCGCGTATTGGAATGAGTAGCCTGCTTGTAACTTTCTATTAGTGCGGTCAACAGTGAGGATTCTGCTTTGGGCTCGTTGTAACGATCATTGATACCTGGCGGCGCCTTCAAAGCACTCCATAACAACCCTGCATCATTAGGCGCAATTACTTCAAGCACAGTGCTTACGACGTCTTCCATCTTCGATGTGTAATACTTGTGAGTTTTTGGTGTGGCTTCTACCCATCCTACATGAAGAGTGCGGGTTATCGGGCTGTGGCCCTCTAAACTCAGTAGCTTGTTTACAGCTTCGAGTTTCTCTGAGCTTCTTTGTTGGCTGTTGCCTACTAGGACTTCACCATCACTATCATCACTAGCATCATCTCCTGTGCCAACCATACTCCAGGAAACATCGAGCTTCTTGGGTGTGGTAGATAGTGCACTGACTGCACGAAGTCTTTGAATGCACCCAGCTTTACTCGGGCGGTCAACGGGGCTCTAAAAAAAGACGGAAATAACCGCATATTTGGATAAATAGGCTGTAGAAAGCGCTCTTAGAGCTTATGATTAAAATCATTTTATATACTCACTGGTAATTACCTGTGGAAGTTCTGGCTGTTTGCATGCGGCAAGAAGCCTCCTGCACTCTCGACAGACAGCTGAATCATAAAAAAGTAAATTCTTACTTAAAAAATGTATTTTAATTTAGTTCCGCACTTTTTAATGTACATCTACGTCCTAACCTGCGAAAAAAACAATGTCATGTATTTGGGAGTGGACATTACTCTCCCACACTCACACCCCACTTCTTGGGCGGAGGAGGGTACGGGGGTACTCCGCTTGAAAGAAGCACCTGAATAACAGACCGAAGATTGAACGAACGAACGAACGAACGAACGAACGAACGAACGAACGAACGAACGAACGAACGAACGAACGAACGATTGACTGAGGAACAAATCAATAAATAAATCAATGAATGAGCGTTCAAACGAACGAAAAATCGAACGAACAACCAACGAGCGAGCGAGGGAGTGAGAGAGCGAGTGGAGTTAGTTAGTGAGTGAGTGAGTAAGTAGACGACAGAGTCGGTGATAACCCTCGTAAATGAAAGTTAATCAATTTAATTTAACTTTGATTTTGGCTGTTATCATACCAGATCCTACGGGAATGAGTTTTCCTGTCATCTCCTTGATATATTTGGATTGCTGCTTTACCAGGCCGCGGTCCCCTTTCATTGTACCCTTGTGGTGCGCCATTTCAGGTGGTACTTGGCAATGTTTACCCCGGCCTCTCCAGTAAATTCCTAGGCGATCTCTGTGGTGGTGACAAATTGTTAGCTTCTGTGCTTCGTTGCGATTAACATCAAAAAATCCTAGAAAAAAGTATCCGCAGATGTTCAGTGCTTGATGTTAGCAAACTTAGTAAAAGCACAACGCCTAGTGTGAGAATATACGCAAATTAGAATGAATAGCTAAATAATGGCACACGCCAAATGTTTTATTTACTTACCAGCACGGCAAAGAATCAAATCCATTTCGTCGCAGATTTCATCACTATTTTTGCCAAGTCCGTATGTTTGTACGTGCCTGGATATATTCCTATTACAGTCACTGAGTGTAACATTTTTTCCACTGCAGCCAGAAACCTCCCCTTTGTGATTAGAAAATGGACAACTTTCCATGTTGATTACCTTCGCCATATGCAAATTTTCTTTACAAAACAGATTTGATCGATAGTACAAATACACTTCCGGTCAGCATCTCTTTTTTTCAAAAACTCCCCCTCGAAATAAATACTTATAGCAATAAAACGACAAACACTAAATACAGGTGTCAGGTATAAACAAACAAAGTCATTAACCTAGAGAATAAAAATCTGTTTTAGAAGCAGAGGCGGGTTGACAAGTTCGCTGCATTTTTTTTAATTGGCGACTAATTGAAAATTCGAACTCGGTAATTTCTGATGTGTACGCTATTGTCTGCTAGTGCCCAGATCAGTGACAGATCAAAACATACACTCTATCATTTATATCGAAAAAACAATGACTAAGCAACAAAATAAACCCCAGGAACAATGATAAAGGCTGTTTTCTCTAAAGCTGCAAAACCAAACAAACCAGAAAATTACAAGTGTATCGGGTCAGCAGTCTTGCTACTTGCATTTCCGGTGTGCTTCGACTTTGTAAACAAGTTCTTAGCTTCACTCGTCTACGGGTACGCCTCAATTTTAGCCAAGCGAGTTGCACTGGGTTGTTTACAGGCAAGTCTCTGCTAAGTTCAGTAATCTTAATACGTTTATCTAACTCTCTGGATGGAAAATATTGCTGAATTTTGATCCATGGCGGTAAACAACACAAGTATCACGAATGTCTTCTTTTGACATGGCGGCGAACTGTTGTTTACCAAGTATGCCGATGTATCATCATTTGTGGTCCCAATCGCAGAAAAATGGATTTCGATGTGGCAAACTGTTAAATATGGCTTCTCTGTGCTTAATTTGGTCAAGAAAATGGAGGGAGCGAAAGCGAGATTCACACGACAAATCGACTTGAAGAAATTGTCAAAACTTGCAAGGTAGGCTTTTGTATTAATTTAGATTTCACCAAATTCGCGAGCCAGAACCTCATTAATCACATTTACGTAACAGACCAGGTGATAGAAATTTATTTTTAAGCTGATTTCATCCCTCTTAAACCATTTAAGGCCAAGTAGTGCGGCCTTCAAAATGGCCAATGTTGCATTTTTTTGCAATTTGCCTTGTATGTCATGAACGCCCATGGTCAAAATATAACTTTCCCCAAAAAGATATTATGATATTTAGAAACTACAATATCCGCTTTAGCTTTGCTGCTAATTTGGTTTCAAGAAAATGAGTACTTTGGGAAATATTGCGAAATTGGTTGTGCTTGATTTCCCCGCTGGTCAAAATGGCCGACAGGCATTATGATAAAGGGCCAATTTTCTCCATGTTAATAAACTGCAAAATATTTTTATAATGATATTTATAAACTAGAAGAATAACTCTACATTCTGTTGGAATTTCGTTTGATTTGGTTTACATTCACCCGAGAACTAGGCTCGTATATTTCTACTTTTTGAGAGTGAAATTTTAGCTCAAAACATGAACCTGAGGCTTGCGTGACCAAGTGCGGTTACCATGACAACAATACATCTGCCAATCAAAATATGCTCGTTTTTGTTCATTCCCCGAGGTAACCTACCTCCACACAAAAAATGAAGGGGGGTTAAAAATTTTCATTTCCAACTTTGCTTCACTTTCTCAGAGAAGTGTTCTTAACGGCGCTGAGCAAGTGAAAATAATTCTCAGACAAGCATTACAATTACAAAGCACTGCACAAGCAGGTTTACAGCAGAGCCACAACAATGTAAGCAGTGAAACTAAAATAAATATTGTATCCCGCTATTACACATTCGAGTCAAATTTAGTTTTGTGAGTTTGAGCTAACTGTCAAACGAAATTTCGCGTTTATTTAGTCAAAACAACGGAAAGAAAATAAATCAGGAAATCAAGAGCAAAGTAGTATTCAGTACGGCAACCAACCAGTCGAAACAAATAGCAACAAAAATGACAAAACTTACGCGGTACGATGACTGAAAGCTGGAGATCTTGCTCTGACGTACAGCTTCAGTCAAATCATTCACTTGTTCCTTTGTCATCTTAACATCTTCAAGCCACAGTTTCTTCAGGTGAGGAACACGGCTGAGTTGCCGTATGAGATCACTTACTCCTTCACAAAGAGGGTTAAATGACAAGTTGAGCACAAGCAAGTTAGGAGCCTGGTGCAGAGATCTGGTGATGATAGCAACAGCCTTGGCTGTCAAATTGATATTCACAAGTGATAAGCACTCAAGTCTGTGTGTAAAGTTAATACGCGAGACCAGACTCTCTGTTAACTGAGGAGCGGCACCTGCTTCACCACGAGTCCCATAAATCACTATTAATACTGGGGAAGCCACAAAAGGTAAAATCTCAATGAACGTTTCCATCTCTTGGCTTTTTAAATCATAAATTTGAATACGACTGACACGGGACAAGCAATGTCGAGGTGCAACAGTGGTGCTATCATTGCTGTCAGTCAAACACAAAGCAGTTCTGTTGTCTTGTTTATTTGACTGGTCACCAACTGGCTTCTTCTTCTGAGTTGACTCTGGTGATGAAATGAGCTCCTTTAACATTTCAGTTGGAAAAGTAAAGCCGGGGCCCCTCGAAATGCTATCAGTGTAAATGTTCATTTTCCCTTCGTTCTTCAGGAAAAACTCATGTACTGGACAAAATGGATACTTTTTCAGAAAATCCGAGGCTTTCTTTTCACCCGAACAGCTGACAACAACTGCGTTTACATCTTCCACTACAGTGATCAAGTCACGATACCTTTGTTCTGGATGCTTGTTTATAGAAGAGTATTTAAAGAAAATAAACTCTGGCGTTGGGGCAGATTTCAGCAGATGTTCATTGGCAACACTATGCAGCTGGTCTGGATCAAGAAATAAAACACCTCCGACGTAGGACAGAAACATGGAGTAGAGGTCTCGTCTCTTCTCGACTGCACAGCACAAAAAGCTGTGTAAAATAAGATTTAGAAACTGTTCTTGCTGTTTTGATAAATCGCCAGTAGAAGGCGGCTCAGTGAAGTTGTACTCTATCAGACCTTCCTTCTTTCCTACCATCCCCAGATGACTTAGAACAGGGCATGCAGCTTCGGCTGACAGCTCACAGACAAATTTGAGAACTTCAATCATCTTGACAATCTTTTCAAACGAGTCAACTTCGGACAGACAGCTTGTACTTTCTTCTTTTGACAACACCTCCTTGAGATAAAAGGCAGCAAGGTACTCCTGTATGGATTTGTGAATAAAAAAAAGACCTTTCTCGCGAATCAAGCTTTTGAGATTTAGAATTTGGAAAAGTCCTGCTTCGATTAATTTCTTAATTAAAGGATCCTCCACGGGTAGTTCGGAACAATGCAAATAAAAACAACCACGCAAAAGTGCATCGAACGCAAGCCTTCCTAAAAAATAGAACTTTTCTTTGTAGGCATCTACCTGGTCAGTTTGTTCTGAATCACCATGTCTTTCGTTCATGTGATTAAATAACGTCTGAATAAAATTTGTGTAAATGTTGGCTCGCGATTTTGACAGTACTGTGTGATCGGGTTTATTGTTCCAGAGTATGCACAGCATCAACAGAAGAAGAGGTATTTCTGCTACGTTTTGGAGATCTTTTTCTTTTAAGTCATTTACAAACTCCCTAACATCTTTTTCATCTTTCAGAAGCTTTCTGGCAAACTTTTCAATTTGATCGTCGCTATCAAACCCATTTATTTCGAACTGGACATGGCTGTCTATTGTTAACTTGCCAGATTGTAGTTCCCGTGTTGTCATAATGACGTGACAATCTCTCAACAGTCTGCTCTCCCAGATGTCAACAACAGGCGATGATGTTCCTGCACTGTATTCATCATAGCCATCAAAAATGAGCAACACTTTTTCCTGATTGTTACGGATGTAATGATACAAGTTATCGACTGAAATCGTGCTATCACTTGCCAGCAGCTCAGAAGCCATTAAAACAGCACGGAAGTCTTGCAAATCACAAACATCTCGCAACTTAATTAGAAGCACAAGATCAAACCTTCTGAAGACTTCGTTGCTCTGTTGTGACCAATCGAAAATAGTTTTCTGGGTGAAAACAGTTTTTCCAATTCCTGGGCGGCCATACACCAATATCCGCCTAGGGTTGCGATAATGTTTATCGCCCTTGAATATGTCGGTGTAGTCTTTAAGTCTCTTTTTTGTCACTCCACTAGCCTTCTTGTCATCTTTGACCCAAGATAACTGTGTGTATATCTCAGAAATAGGAACAACAGACTCTGAGTCCCATGGGATGGTTTTAACCTTACTTCTGGTATTGTAAATATTCTGAAGCTGTCTTTGGCATTCCTTAAGGTCAAAAGGTTCTGCAAAATAAAAACATGAAAATGAGCATGTACCGAAGAGATAAGTGGCTCAGCTGGTGTATTCATATCATGTAATGGGACATCCTGACGTCATATAAAATACTGACGTTACCCTCTGGAGTTTTTTTTTTCCAAGAAGTTTTTGTTCTCGTATCATTTAAATTATTACTTGTTTTTAATTTTTCTTTAGTGTGGATGGCAAAAAGCTTCCCTTCGTGGATATTCACAATCTTCATCGATGGCTGGTGTTGGGAATAAGGCAGACTAGCAATTTAAGTAGTAATTATTTACTTCATGAATTTTACTCAATCAATTCGTAACAGCTGTCTGCTAAATTTATTTTTCCTCCAGAAAACCAAACTAAAATTCCTTTACCAAGAACGGCATCACACTATGATACCGTCTGGATTATGTTTCTAATTAACACGTCCCATCTGTAATACGCCTTAAGCTGTGTTCACACTAGGCCGAAACATGATTACTCTGATCACGAATCAAACATGTTTCACTATGAAAAGTGTTCACATCAGGCAGTGCATTGCGCGAATCATGATTGAAACATGATTATTCTGATCATGATTGAAACTACCTCGTGAACACATTAAAAATGGCGGACATGCGGTGAGGAGGCGAGTGCCCAAAAGCTTCAAAATTGGGCCTTCTTTGAGCTTCTATGGGACCACATGTTTATTTAAAATATGGGCTAATGAATCGATACAACAGGAATTAACGGCGATGGGTAGAAAGCAGAATATTTGGCAGAACATAGCCACGAATGCTTACGACGGCGGATACAAGGGGAGAGGACAAAACATGGACCCCTGGTCCATGGACCCCCTCTTTGGACCGGGTCCATGGACCCCCTTCATGGACCAGGTCCATGGACCCTCTCCATGGACCGGGTCCATGGACCCCCATTTTTTTTTATTATTTTTCTGTTTCATTTCCTGTTTTCTGTTTTCTTCTATTTGTCTTTTTTATTTTTTTTTAACAAAAAAAAAAGAAAATTAGAAGAAAAAAGAAATAAAATTAAAGCACACAAAGCCAAATCACACGGACCCCTCATTTTTTTCATTTTTTGTTTCCTATTTTTTCTATTTTCATTCTTTTTAACGAAAAAAAAAACAGAAAAAATAATAAAAAATAAAAGTAAAACACACAAAGCTAGTCTCCTTCGCAGCCGTTGTGTGGGCTCATCACGCAACGCTCCCTCCTCCACCAGTTGGGGGAGGGAGCGTTGCGTGACGAGCCCAAACAACGGCTGCGAAGGAGACTAACACAAAGCCAAATCACAGTGATTTCTTATTTTTAATATAATTAATGATAATAATTAATCAACTTGTAGTTTTTTTTTCAAAAATAAAGCTACAACAGTCTCTGGCTAGGCCGGACAAAGACAAGTATGTCATCTGTGATAAGATCAATACATCTTGCAACAGTATTAAAGCCGGGCCCGGCATTGCAAATATAAATGCAAGCAATTAACATTTTCACGGAATATTTCAGACCTTGTCCTTCCAGAGCGAACACTTTGAGAACTTAAAGCATATCTTGCAAATAGAAAGGATCCAAAAAACCGCATTTATAGCGAAATGTGTGGCAAATTATGGGGCTTGAAGTGGCAAACTTTACAAACAGGAAACTGTGCAGACCTATATATATAAACCTCTAGACATTTGCTTGACCACAGTCTTACGGCTCTACTCAACTAAAAGTGCCTCCAAATGATACAACATAAAGTGCCCTTCAGAAACAAGTGAGAAGCTTAAAGGTCAAAAGACCGAACACAATACGGCCAATGTACAAATTTCACGAACGTAGGAGTCGTGAAGGCCTGTCACCTTTATCATACCAATCATCAACAAAAACATTTTGTCCCGCAAAACAAAGACATTTTGTCCCACTGTTGCAGCCGCCCGCCTCGCGTCGCCAGCAAAAAACAACAAAGTAGTATTTCTTTACAACTTATTTTGAAAGATGGAAAAATAGGGTGTCCATGGACCCAGTCATTGTGATTTGGCTTTGTGTGATTTATTTTTTTATAAAAAAAAATAGAAAAATAGTAAAAAAAAAAGCAAACAAGAAATGAAAAATAAAAAATAAAAAAATAAAAAAATAGGGGGTCCATGGACCCGGTCCAAAGAGGGGGTCCATGGACCAGGGGTCCATATTTTGTCCTCTCCCGGATACAAGCGCACAGCATTGCAATGCAAAAACAAACTTCACAAAAATTTCTTCTTTTACCGAAGATAGCATAAATACTGACAATACTGTCTCCTTGCTAAACGCTTGAAAGCCCTGCTCCATCAAAGGGCTACAAAATACATAGAAAGACAAAGATTTCACGGAAACTTTATTGCAATATCGAGCTATAGTTTTCGGTTGAAGTGTACAAGATTTATGCAAGAACCGTAAAACCGCATAAATTACACACCAGGCATGAAACGTGTATGAAACTGACACCTAATGTGAACAATACAATAACAAGCATGTTTAGGTGAAACATGTTTCGTTGAAACATGCTTAGTGTAAACATGTTTCGGCTTAAATGTGAACACAGCTTTAGTTTCCTAAACCTGACGGTCCCCAAGCCTTGTTTATGTGACCTTGAAGGGTCACAGGGCAGCAACTAGGAGCCTTTCCGAACGCACAAACTGATGTCAAATGTACGGAGTGTACAAAGTCAACAACAACAACAACTGCGAGTAGATCCAAATGACGTTTATTCTTGTAGAAGTAACGAACTAGAAAATAGCGATGATAGATGATATGCGAAGAGGTTTGTCTATAGTTTCGTGTGATTCGAACTAAAAAGCAATAACAAAGAAAACCTATTGTACGTTTGATATACTAGCCGATAACACAAAGCCTAGTGAAATCACTTAAATTAACCGATAAAACACAATAGAGATAATTACAAATAAATCATGCGAGACAAAGAAACATAACAACTTACTTTGGTCAAGCTCCTATGATAGCTTACGTAGCAGAGAAATGAAATAGCTTCCGTGGTTGAAATAGCACTCTAGCTTCTCTCGATAGCAAATAGCAACTCACTGAACTTAATTTGTAATGCCTATTATAAAGCAAACATGTAACGCGAGAATCTAAACTTCAAGTTACTTACGTAACATCGATCATTATGTAATTATTACGGCTACTGAAAAACGTGATCAAAGATAAACACTAAACAAATGTAAACAATCAAGCGAATCAATAAATGAAAGAATAAAGGATAAAACAAACGAACGTTTCAAAACTAACATTCCGGCCCCTTTAAAGGCGGATAAACTTTTAGCCTTTAACAAAGATAAAACACGAGGTTTGAAACGTACTAACGCTAACGAACAAATGTTTACTAAATCAATAAGAGTCTTCATTTACTCATGAAGTATTTGCAAACAAATGCAAATGTTCAAGCGGCTTCCAACAGTACAATCTTGTCGATTGGGCGTACCAGAACGGTTGTTCTCGTCTTAACTTTGGCACTTCTAACCAGTCCGTCCCTCTTGTTTGTGTACACTTCAAGAATTCGACCCAAGGGCCAGGAGCTGTGCGGGACACTTTCATCGAGTACGAGAACAAGGTCGTTGACCGCAAAGTTCTTGGCTGCGTTGCTCCACTTCCGTCTTTCCTGTAGCGCTGGTAGATATTCACGGACCCATCGCCTCCAAAACACGTCGGCCAGGTATTGCACTTGTCTCCATCTGCGACGAGAATAGCTGTCTTCTTTAACGAACCGACCAGGGGGGAGGGTAGGACCCGATCGCAATAGCAATAGATGATTGGGTGTGAGGGCCTCGGGATCTCTGGGGTCATCGGATACTTTCGTAATCGGCCGGCTGTTGATGATCGCTTCCACTTCGCACATTAGCGTTAGGAGACCTTCGTCGTCCAAAGGCTGTTCCTTAACGAGAGCCTTCATTACCTTCCGTACGGTCCGAATACAGCGTTCCCACACACCTCCATGATGGGAGCCCGCGGGAGGATTGAAAATCCACTTGATATTCTTTGCAAGCAGGAATTCATGGATCTTCTCTTGATTCCAGTCGCGAGCCGCTTCACGTATCTCTCTCTCTCCTTTCACAAAATTTCCACCATTGTCGGATCTCATCAGCAGCGGTTGGCCTCTTCTTGCAATGAATTGCCTGAAAGCTTCGATGAATGAATCTGTATCCAGGCTGTGCGCGACTTCGATGTGGATCGAATTGTCAAGCACGTAAATAGAACGCCATATCTCTTGACAGTACTTCTTCCACGGCGTACATCTAACGGACCAAAGCAGTCGACTCCGACATAGCTGAATGGAGGCTCTGAAGGGTTTACTCTATCCTCAGGTAGGCTGGCCATTTTCTGTTGACCTACCGACGCCTGTCTTCTCCTGCAATCGAAACACGAATTTAGGATGCGTCGAAGGGGAACTCTTGCTTGAGTAATCCAGTACTTCTCTCTGATCAAGGATAAAGTATGCTCAAGACCGGAGTGGCCACTGATCTGGTGATAATAGCGTACAATGAGATTCGAGACGTGATGATCCTTAGGCAATATTGCGGGGTGTTTAGCCTCTTGGTTAATAGGTGAGTTGTGTAGCCGGCCTCCAACGCATATTATTCCCTCCATGAGAATTGGGTCGAGTTTAATAATGCTGCTCGATTTCTTGATTTCTTTCTGGCTTGTTTTCAAGGAGAGCAATTCGTCGTAGAAACTGCCACTTTGGACTGCTTTAATGATCGCTTTCTCGGCATCTTTTATTTCTTTGACATCTAAAGAGCTGACTTTCTCCTCGGCATCAAGCTGTATTGGTTCTCCTCGCTTTTGCTTAGCGACGGTGGTTCGCAAACGATCTTTAAATCTGAGTATCCAGGCCACACATTTCTTCAACTGGAACCATGAGGAGAAACGTTCAAACACTCTGTCGATTTCTGTATTTATGGGATGGGCCAAACTGGCGAAGGTGGCTCCCTTTTCTTCGGACTCACACTGCTCTTCTTCTTTGTCTTCATTCATAGCAGCAGGGCGTTTCGGCCAATTTTCTTCGCTCTGCCAAAGGAAAACCGGACCCTTGGTCCAGCGGTTACTCTCTACGATAGCTTCGACGGTCATTCCTCTCGAGGCGTCGTCGGCGGGATTGAGCTTTGTTTCAACATACTTCCACTGACATGGCGAAGATTGCTCACGAATCGCAGATACCCGGTTTGCAACAAACGTCTGATATCTCTTGTCTTCATTCTCAACATAGCGTAGGACACAGGTGCTGTCTGTCCAGAAAATAGACTCGTCAATTGTGAACTCGATCTCTTCTCGAATCATCCTGTCTAGTCTCGTGGATAGCACGGCTGCGGAGAGCTCCATCCTTGGTATGGTAACTGGCTTTAGTGGAGCTAGCCGGGACTTTCCCATCACGAAGGAGCAATGTATGTCACCGCGTGAGTTGACTAATCGGAGATAGGAGACTGCACCATAAGCCAGTTGAGAAGCATCAGAAAAATAATGGAGTTGACATGAAACGACTTCTCCGAAGTCGGTGGGCTTGAAGCATCGATCAGTGGAAAACTCTTCAAGTTTTGGTAGCGCCTCTAGCCAGGTCCTCCAGCGTTTGAGATCTTCATCCGGGATTTTGTCATCCCAATCAAGCTTCTTCTTGCAGAGGTCTTGGAGGATTATCTTAGCTGGGAGAATGAAGGGGGCTGCAAATCCGAGCGGGTCGTATATCGAGCTGACTACTGAGAGAATCCCTCTTCTTGTGGCTGGTCGCTCTTTTATGACGATCTTAAAACCAAAGGTGTCTGAGGATACACGCCACTGTACACCAAGTGCTCTTTCCATGGGGGCGTGGTCAAAATCTAAATCTTTTACCGACGTCGCACGCTCCGATTCAGGAACGGATTCCACAACTTTGCGAGAATTAGATAGCCATTTAGTCAAGTGGAATCCACCCTTCTTCAGCAGACCCGTCAGGTCCTTCACGAGATGAATGGCAACTTGCTCTGATTTTACTGACTTCAAACAGTCGTCCACGTAGAAGTTCCGCTTCACTGTATTCACGATCTCTGGCTCAAAATTGGCTTCGTTGTCGTCCGCAGTCTTTCTCAGGGCGAAGTTAGCACAGCTGGGAGACGACACACCTCCAAATAAATGCACCGTCATCATTAATTCCTCTGGTTCCAAGCGAAGATCGCCGCCAGGCCACCAAAGAAAGCGTAGCGCACTGCAATCATCTGGCTTCACATGGACTTGATGAAACATAGCTTCGACATCGGACATAAGGGCAACATTCTCTTGACGAAACCGTGTCAGGACTCCGACGAGTGAGTTCGTGAAGTCCGGCCCCTGTAGCAGCTTGTCGTTGAGGGAGTTTCCTCGGTACTTAGCGGAGCAATCGAAGACGACTCGTACCTTTCCTGGTTTTGCTGGATGGAATACGGCATGATGTGGCAGGTACCAAGTCTTCCTTTCAATTTGAGCAGCAGTAGCCTTCTTAGCATATCCCCTTTTGAGGAGGTCCTCAATACATTCTTTGTATTTCGCTAGAAGATCTGGGTCCTTCAAAAGACGTTTCTTTAACAACTTAAGTCGATGTTCAGCCACTATCTTGTTGTTTTCCAGGAGGGGAGGGTCGTCTTTCCAAGGTAGCGCGATTTCGTAGTGCCCGTCCTTCAGGTTGGCTGTTTCACGCATGGTATCTAGTGCACGCTTATCGTTCTGTGACATGGATGTCTTGCAGCTGTAGATTGTGTCGTTAAACTCCATATTGCAGTAGCTCCGGAACTGATCCGTGAGTTCTACGTCAGCTTTGATAAAGTTGGCAGTGCGAGCAGCAGTACCTTGGGCTCTACCAAGAGGGGCGTTAACAACCCAGCCGAAGACAGTTCTCGTTGCGTATGGACCGCCTGGTCTGCTTGGTCTGATTTCTCTCGGCTCCATGGCTTCTGGGACATCGCTTCCGATCAAAAGACCGACATCTGCTTCGATTGTATGGACCCTGACGCCAGCGAGGTGTGGCCATCGATCAATATCCTCTTGTTTCGCTGCATTTTCCACTGAAACAGGTAACTTCGGCCTGGTAAACACCACCGGTAGCTCGACGATGTTTTCTTCTTCTACATCAAGTACTTCCATGCTAACTACAAGGCTTTCGGCTATGCTGTCTTCCCTTTCCATTGTGGTTAGCGATAGCGTCGTTTGCCTTCCTGACAAGCCTAGCTGCTTCGCGAGTTCCTCAGAACAAAAGGAAGTGTTTGAGCCGTTGTCTAGGAATGCGTATGTCTTCACGGTCTTTTCGCGGCCTGGTGCCTTTACTTTCACAGGTATTACTGCGAGGCCAGTAGCGGATGTTTCATTGACGTCGCCTGAATTGCGAAATTCGTTCTGTCCTTTAACGTAGCCATTTAACACGTCTTGAACGCCTGCTTGGTTTGACGCTTCGCCCTCAGCTGACGCGGGATTTTCGGTACTTTCGTTATCAGCTGGTCGCACACCTTTCGGGTGTAGATAGCTAGAATGAACTCCTTTACAACCGGTGACTCTACAAAAGCTTGCTTTAGGGCATGCGTTAGCCATGTGCCCGGCAACCAGGCAGTTGATACAAAGTCCTTTCGACCGAACAAACGTAAATCTGTCGCGCAGTGATTTTCCTTTGAAGTTGTGACATTGGGACAGCCAATGTTTAGAGCCACAGAGGGGGCACTTGATACCTGTTTGATTTGGTTGCCTCCTAATTTCGTTACTTTCTCCTTTAGGGTCAGCTTGTGTTCCAAACGATGACGCGTCTCGCGAAAGAGGTGGTGGCTTCTTCGTCTTTGGGTGTCTTGGGGGTGGCGATGATTGACTTAAGATGTCGCCGAATATGGCATGCGTGGCCGCTCTAGCTTTTGCTGTCACGAAGTCACTGAGGTCTTCGATTGTAATCTCTCTTCCTACATTTTCGGTGATGTTGTCTGCAACGTCACGCCACCTCTGTCTGAGACCGTATGGTAACCTATTTACTATCGTCTTCAGCGTGTCGGGGTTCTCTATCTTACTGAGATATCCAATCTCCTTAAGGGTGTTCTTACATCCCGTCAGTAGAATGGAGAATCTTTTTAGCGCCTCTCCATCTTCGGCTTTGATAGCAGGCCCTCTCGTCAGCTTTCCTACGTATGCACTAGCTATCCGGTAGCTTTGACCATACCTTGTCTTTAGGAGACTTCGGGCTTCTCGATATCCATCTTCCTCTTTCATAAAATTTCTTTCTTAAATTTAGAAAATTCCAGAGGTAAAAAAAGTTCAATTCGGAAATTATTCAAAGATGACGAATCCTTAACTTCAGACCCTCAAGTGATTATGAAAGAACTTCGTTCCTTTTATTCTGATCTTTATCAAAATAGATCCAATGAAAACAGTAATGCCTTGACAGATTCACTTCTGAGTAATGTACATATCCCTAAATTGACTGTGGAACAAAGGAACAGATGTGACGAAAAATTAACGGTAGGCGAATGCTTTAATACTTTAAAAACTTTTCAAAAGAACAAAACCCCAGGGAATGATGGTCTCACGGTAGAATTTTATTTAGTGTTTTGGCCGCTTTTGGGCAAACACCTGGTTGATTGTTATAATTATGCACATGAACATGGCAAGCTTTCCAATTCGCAAAAACAAGCTGTAATTACTTTGTTGGAAAAGAAGGGCAAGGATAAAAGGTTGATAAAAAATTGGCGTCCCATTTCACTTATCAATGTTGACATTAAAATCGCTTCCAAAACGTTAGCCAAACGACTGGAACCAATCTTACCTGGGTTAATACATTACAATCAAAATGCGTTCGTGAAAGGACAGTCGATTTTTGACGCGGTCAGAACCATTGAGGATATTTTGGAATACACCAAATGTAAGAAAATGTCGGGCATTCTTGTTGCTATTGATTTCGAGAAAGCATTTGACTCTCTTGATCATTCTTATCTTTTAAAAGTTTTGCACGCATTTAATTTTGGGCCATCTTTTATCCAATGGATCCGTACTTTTTACTCAAATATATCAAGTTGCATCATTAATAATGGCTTTTCATCAGATTATTTCGCAGTTGGTCGTGGGGTGCGGCAAGGCGACCCATTATCACCTTTTCTCTTCATATTAGGACTGGAAATTCTTGCATGTAGTATTCGACAAAATGAAAAAATTCAGGGTATTCAAATTGATAATTTAGAGGTTAAATTGTCCCTTTTCGCGGACGACCTGACTTGCTTTCTCCGAAATAGATCCTCCTATGATTGCTTACGAGATTGTCTTAGTGCTTTCTCGAAATGTTCTGGTCTCCAAGTTAATGAGGAGAAGACTGAATTTTTCAGTATTGGTACAAGGAAATTAGAGCGTGAAATGTACCCTCATGAATTTAAAACTTCTATCAAAATTCTTGGTGTGCACTTTGACTACAATAACGTGTCGAGGAATAAATCCAACTTTGACTCTGCCCTTAAATCAATTAAAAAAGTATTAAATATGTGGAAATGGAGAGGTCTGACGCTCATCGGCAGAATACAAATTGTTAAGTCTTTCGCCATACCCAAAATTATGTCCAAGGCAGGTATAATTTCATTGTCAAGTGAATTTATTAAAGAAATTAATAAAGAACTTTATTCCTTTATCTGGAAGGGCAAAGATAAAATCAAACGCTCAGCCTTAATTAATGACATAGAGGACGGAGGTTTGAAAATGCTGGATCTTGAATCTATGATCTTTGCTCAACGAATCATTTGTCTGAAGAAATACATTGAGAAGTATGAAAGTCCTTGGAAGTATGTTCTGGATTTTTATCTCAAGAAAGTTGGCGGGAAATTTTTATTACATTGTAATTTTGATTGTCGGAAATTATCCATTTCACTTCCCGTCTTTTATAAGGAGTGCTTGCAAGCCTGGTCTTCTAGGACTAATTGTGATTCGACAACCTATAAAGGGATAATGAACCAAATTATCTGGAACAATAAGTATATTTTGAGTGAGGGAAAATCTATTTTTCAACCGATTTTCTATAAGCAAGGAGTTCTTAAACTTGGCGATCTTGTTTCAAAGGAAGGTATTTTTCTTAAAAGTGACAAAATTCTCAGTTCCTCTTTATCTCCTGGTTACCTTTTTTCCCTAATGGGGGTTATTGATGCTATCCCAAATGAATGGCGTTCTATAATTAAAACAAACCCTTATTGTGCCCCTTCTACGTTGGATCAAACTTGTTTTGTATTAACAATTGCTGGTAAAACGATTGACCTTGCTAATGTCACATCCAAATTGGTTTATAGGGAATTTCGTTCTGTTAAGCAAACTACAGCCTCGGCTAAAGCTAAAATTTTGAGTAAATACCCGGATCTTTCTATAGACTGGAAAAGGTTATATTCGTGAGCTTTTGAAACTACTTTGGATACAAAACTCAGAGAATTTCAATATAAATTATTAAACCTCATTGTTTTCACCAATAAGAAACTTTACCAGTTCAAAATGGTGGAATCCCCATTATGTGTTTTCTGTAATGAAGAAGAGGAATCCCTGGAGCATTTATTGTATTTTTGTAAGTCATCAACATTCTTTTGGAAAGAACTCTTATCTTGGCTCGTGGATGAAGTAAATATTTTGCTTAATGTCTCTCATTTGGACATTCTTTTTGGAAAATTTGACCTTGACAAAGATTTTCTTTTGGTTAATCATATTATTTTGCTGGCTAAATACTTTATCTACAAGTGTAAATTCTCCAAGGCCAGTCCATCACTCACAGTCTTCAAAGCTAAGTTAAAAGCAACTTATAAATTGGAATTATATATAGCAAAAAAGAACGGAATTCTAATTAATCATTACAAAAAGTGGGATCACCTTCTCTCTTGGCTTTCTTGATAACTTCTATATAACCAATATATGGTTAATGATAATTAAGTAGGCCTAACTTTGTACTTTCTGTTTTCTGAATTTTCGACCTTAGATAAAAAGTTTTTCTCTTTTTATGCAGTTTATTATTTAATATTAGTAGTGTAGCTGTTTTTTTTTTTTGTAAGTAGTGTGGCATTTGTATTTGTATCGTAATTTAGAGTAAGGAACTGTAATGAATTGTAAAATAGTGTACCTGTATTAGTTTTGTACGTAGTGTGTAAAAATTTCAATAAAAAAAATGTTAAAAAAAAAAAAAAAAAAAAAAAAAAAATCTTCCTCTTTCATTGCGAGGCAGCTTTTCACCAGCTCTTTAACTTCACCGGTGGTGTATTGTACCAAGTAATAAAGTCGTGCGCTTTCGCTTCTGGTTTTTCTTTCGATGAGGTTTTCGAAGGCCCGAATAAAGGACCAGTAATCTATGGGATTTCCATCGAATGTCGGGACTTCTGGTTCGGGGAGGGTTAGAGCCAATGTACTCTCTTGCTGCTGCCTAATCAGCTCCTGCATCCGCTGATTTTGGTTGCACTGAACTTCGAGTAACCTTTGAGCGAGATCTCCAGCCATAGAAGGATAGCCTAAGCTAGCGTTGTGGTTTGCTTCTTCTTTAACCTGCGGTAACTCTACAGGAGGCTTGCAGGGCTTTTCGTCACATTGCGCGGTGTCTATAGGGACCCAGTCCTTCGTATCCGGGTTTAGCACATCTGATTTGTTCGGTGCTTCGCTGGCAACTTCAAGTCGCGCTGAAGGAAGTGCATCTTTCAACTTCGGCTCCGCGACACCTTTGTTAGAAACCTGAGAGACCAGAGACCTTCCAGATCCAACCTTTCGCCCAGAATTCTCTTCATTTAAACTTGCCTCAGCCTCAGCGTACACAAGTTCTTCAGCTTCTGCCTTTGCAATTTCCGTGCGAAGCTCTAAAGCTTTCCTTTTTAACTGCAAACCGAGCTCCTCTCTTTGGATGGCTTGAAACGATTCAAGATTAGCGGCTTCGGCCTGTAAAACAGCTCTTCTTGCAGCAGCCCTTGCCTTGCCGGCCGAAACAGAACTAGAGCGAGATGCCTTTGAAGAAACTGCACTAGACTTTGAGCCAACGTTGCTCACAGATTCTTCGGGTTTAGGTGATTTGACGCGTGGCGGTAGCGACAATCGCGGTGTTGCGAAATCTTCGGACACTACCCAGCTTGCTATATCACTGGCCAGATCTGTAACCGATTGATTTACAGCCTTTGAGTATTCATCGGACTCGAATAAATCACGCTCGTCTGTCAATTGACTGTGGTATGCGCTGTGAGCTTCGTTGAAATCATCAACTATTTTCTTTAATTCCTCAAGTTTGGCTTTAACGACCGTGACATTCGCGAAATCTAGCATCAAATCTCTGATATCGTTCTGAGCCTTAGTGATAAGGCCTTTCTTAGCACTTCTTGCCTGCTTTAGAGTTTGTAGCCTTTCAAAATCGATTCCTTCCCAGTCGAGGGTGCGATTTCGCTCTCTAATCCGGCCTAATTGACCATCATTCATATCGTCCGTTTGTTTGCTATCCGCCATTTAAACGGTATAGAATTTCCACGCGACACTTTCGGAAGCGTGACTACAAGTTACATAACACCCAACACGTGTTTTGATTGTTGCATAACTTTTAGTACATCGTCGAGTAGTTAAGGTACATGTACATGTGATGTACAAGGTTCTGTAATCGCAGCGATCGATCGTCAAGCATTTAAAATCGAACAAGCAAGTTCAACGAGCCATCAAATTCGAACTAATGTGACCTTGAAGGGTCACAGGGCAGCAACTAGGAGCCTTTCCGAACGCACAAACTGATGTCAAATGTACGGAGTGTACAAAGTCAACAACAACAACAACTGCGAGTAGATCCAAATGACGTTTATTCTTGTAGAAGTAACGAACTAGAAAATAGCGATGATAGATGATATGCGAAGAGGTTTGTCTATAGTTTCGTGTGATTCGAACTAATAAGCAATAACAAAGAAAACCTATTGTACGTTTGATATACTAGCCGATAACACAAAGCCTAGTGAAATCACTTAAATTAACCGATAAAACACAATAGAGATAATTACAAATAAATCATGCGAGACAAAGAAACATAACAACTTACTTTGGTCAAGCTCCTATGATAGCTTACATAGCAGAGAAATGAAATAGCTTCCGTGGTTGAAATAGCACTCTAGCTTCTCTCGATAGCAAATAGCAACTCACTGAACTTAATTTGTAATGCCTATTATAAAGCAAACATGTAACGCGAGAATCTAAACTTCAAGTTACTTACGTAACATCGATCATTATGTAATTATTACGGCTACTGAAAAACGTGATCAAAGATAAACACTAAACAAATGTAAACAATCAAGCGAATCAATAAATGAAAGAATAAAGGATAAAACAAACGAACGTTTCAAAACTAACAGTTTATACCTGGCATCTTTATATATTTTTTTTATGTAGGTATTCGTTAGGAAATTTTCAAGTTTGTGCTTGAAGGGGAACTTAGCTAGTCTGATGTTATGCACTTATCATTGGTTTTCCCAGGGGTTCACCCCGGGGACGCCCCCAGGATTTGTTTTCAGGCTCAAACAAAAACCTTCTAAATCCCTGGGGTATGGGGCAAAAAATTCACACCAATTTCCCCTCCCCCAGGGGCTTAGATGAAGACAAAATACCTTTATTTACAAAAAAGACAGATAAATCTGTCTATTTTTGCCGCTTTCCTTGCACTGACTGAAACCTTTCAGTACACGCATTTCTCTTCTTGCCATGCCCCCGGGTGTGGCGAAGGGCTTCATCAAAGGCAAAGCCCTCAGACTTCTTAGAACTAACTCTTCAAAAACACTTTTTGAGAATTAATAATTTCATAATTTCAAGTCGCGATTACGAGGCAGAGGCTATCCAAACAACATAGTTGAAAAGACCCTTGCAGAAGTCAAATTCACAGAGAGAAAATATGCCCTACAGGAAAAACAGAAGGTGCGAAAAACCTTTTGCTTCAAATGCCTTTCGCTTTTCGTCACATAATACAACCCATTAGTGCCAAAACTCAAAAAGGTTTTAACGAGCAAATGGCATACCATTGCGAAACAACCCCTGCTTCAAGAGATTTTTCGGGAATCACCCATTATCTCTTACAAAAGAGGCAGATCTGTAGAAGATATACTCGTTAAAGCAAAACTATAAAGGTTAAACTAATTATATACAACATCACGAAACCCGCAGGAGTTGTGTCAGGCCTGTCACACTTTTAACACCAATGTCTAACAAATCCCGGGGGTCTGGTGCGTTTGTTTCAAAAACAAAACAATGCCCCTACCCCGCGGGACAATGCACCATTCCCCGCATGTTCCCAGGGGTTTCCTGGGGGTGTCCCCCCGGGTCAACCCCCGGGAAAGCCAATGATAAGTATATTATTGCCTGTTAAAGTTTGTACCTGAATTCCTATTGCGTTCAGCATCTGGAGAGTCACTTGAACTTGCATTTGGCAGCTCTCTCCTTGAACTCACCTCCGCTGCTGGAATGAATGCAAGGAAAAAACATTGTCAAATTATACTGGTAAAACTAGAACAGCGAGCTACACTTGATATATAAACAATGAGAAATCAAGGGGCTGTTCACTTTTTATGTGGGAGGGGAGGGGGGGCATGTGAAAAACTATGGCTTCAAAAAGGGGCGGCAGCCAAAAAATATGGTCTGTAGGGGGAGGGGGGCACCCAAAATAATAACCATTGAGTGTTGTAATGACATTATCTATAACAGTGCAAAATATCTACCAGAATGCCTAAAATAGCTTTTCTGAGTTCTGAAAAATCTAAATGTTCACGAGGGAGCATGCCCCAAGACCCCACTTCTATCTCCAGAACCTCATCACCTCAAACCCATGCAACAACTATTTGGTTGCGAATAAAGTTCACACACACTAACAACCAGTAACAGCCAATCAGCGCACTTGCAGGGACTGCGCTGGGGAGGGGCTGGCAAAAGTAAAAGGTATAAAGGTACAGGTACAGTAAAAAGAAAAAGAAAATAGCAACGAAAATGAAACTAAGAAACAAAAAGTTACTGAAAACATTTCATTTGTGAATGTACACCTTTCAGGATTTGATAGTGAATCTAGAGGTCGGGTTCTAAATGTTTAGTATTCTTGTTCTGATAACGTTTTTATTTAAGCACTTTTTGTTTGTTAACTTCAAATACATTTTCAGGTATCTCAGCGCAATTAAAATCCAAACTTTCCTCATGAGGTGTCAAAAAAACTTATCATGAGAGGTAAATGTTGTGGGAGTGGGAGGCGCGGTGGCCTAATGGTTAGTGCGCTGGACTCCGGATCGGGCAGTCCGGGTTCGAGCCCTGGCCGGGGCACGGCGTTGTGTTCTTGGGCAAGACACTTTACTCTCATAGTGCCTCTCTCCACCCAGGTGTATAAATGGGTACCGACGAATTTACTGCTGGGGGTAACCTGCGATGGACTAGCATCCCATCCAGGGGGGAGTAGAAATACTCCTAGGCGCTTCATGCTACGGAAACCGGGATATTTAGCTCTGGCCTGATGGGCCCCTTGGCTTGTAAGCAGACTTTACCCTTTACCTTAAATGTTGCCAAGATGAAACCCGCAGATTTAGAACTTCATGAGCTTGCACTGCAGAGTGGTAAACTAGGAATACTGCAGTGTGTCATGACTGAAGCGGAATTCTAAAAGAGTGCTTTTAAAAAAAGATAGAAGGCGTTAAATTCAAATTTGCACATCTAAATGACTTTTATTCGCTGGCAAAGTTTAAATAAAAAAATCCGCTTCTGTCATGACACACTAGAGATTTTAACTGATCTATTTTTGATAAAATCACTGAATGCTGTCTTCTACTCGATCCGCAAAGTTGCACACAAAATCATGGATTTTTCATTTTGGCTCTAATGGCGCTCCAGCATCACAGTAAAGCGCAATCTACCAAATCAGAAGACAACATCTGCAAACTTCCATCTTTCTTTAATGCCCGGCATAGTCAATTGAACCCAATCGAACTAAATTTCAATCGAACTCAATCAAACTCACCGAAAAGAAAAAAATCAATCGAACCCTATCGAACGTTCGATTTTCGAACTCGTGATTTGTGTAAAACAGGCGTTGAACATCCATAACCAGATCTTGGAAGCTCGAGTTACTTCAACCTGGAGTGTAGTCCGTGTAGCGCACGTGTTTTTTGTAAACGAAGAAATTCCGCAGAAATGGCTTCAGATGCGCTGTTGATTGTAAGCTTCAAATGTGTAGTAAACGGCTATCGGAAATGCCGCTTGACGTCAAGGATGGCGAAGTTTTCAAGGTTTTAAAGAAAATAGGCGAGACAGGCCGTGCACTTAGAACCTGTCACAGGCAAGAAAAGTCAGACGGGTTAAGCACGAAATATATTGACGTCGCTTACGTCAACAAATCCATGAGAGGTTTTTAAGATGTTTTAAAGTTTAACCATGAGCGATTAAAACTTATCTTGTATACCTGTATGGGCCACTGTATAAGCTTAGAAATAGTGTGGCTACTTATTTGGTAACACTGTTATATGTAATTAACTCGAGCAAAAAAATAATAAATGGGAGCTCCGTTTTTAGGCCTGCCTAAATCTGTATATTAAAGAACCCTACTATTTAATAAACTTTTAATGTCATATGTCATGCATAAACCAGTAATTAATTACCCGAGTTGTCACTCTAATCTAAAGATAGATAAATTTGTTATTGAAAAATTCACAGACATGTACGAACACCGAAGTGCCACTGTTATTTAAACAACTGACAATTAGAAGAAGCAACTGAGACTGTTTTGATAATTCGTTGCCATAACAACACCTGCGTTATAAAGGAAAAGTTCAGACTTGCGCATAGATTAAAGTGTCACTTGCCTTCAAAGAACGGGCTTGTGTTACGTCAAGAGACTGAATTTGTTTTGAGTTTTGGTTGCCATAACAACTCTTACGTAATAAGCGTATTCACCATGCAGAACTTAATGAAGTACTAGTCAAGAGAATAATTATAAAACATGTAAGATAGACAACTTCTGATGTTGTAAGGGATAACCAATCGTTCTTTGCAGTCCGTTGTCGAAGAAAAATATTCAGCACCCCAATTGCGTTTGACTGCAAACATTTCTCTATTCTAAAACTACTTCAAATATATACAATATTCAATATACTTCAACTATATACCGATACAATATAAAACTATACAAAACTATCTCTGGCCAGTTCTTTGATATTATGTTAGCCAAGCTGTCAGCCATTGATGAGGGTCGTACAGTGGGTCTCTGGCATGGTTCACGTTGAAAAAAAAGAAGAAGCACGGATCACTGATATCAAAACTTCATTTGCCAAATAACGAAAATAAGCAAGTAACGTGAACTTTAAATCCTGCTCTTTCGCAAAGAAAAGTGACAGAGGAGTCAAGAAAGTAAAGTTAAATTAAGTTTAGAGAACAGCTGCATATTGCAAATTGTATGTCTCTATTCTCACTTTTCACTTTTTCTTGTTTTCAGTCATGAATCTTACGGATGTCACGCGACTCAAAGTAAGAGTGCATGTGAAATCACGAATATCGATTACCGGTATTTATTAAATTCAAGTTCTTCACGGGTCACGCAAAACCTTTGTGTCACGAATCACGAAGAACATTTCACGGAAAAGAAATTTGCATAATTGTGCATCAAGAGAATATCCTCTGTGACCCTCAATGATAACATACAGCTGTAACAGCAAGCTAAGGGACTAACAACAATAATGCTGCTTACTTCGCAACAAACAATACAGCATGTTACAAACAATACAGCAAGGTTGATACTACATGAAAAGTACACTAATTTGCAAGACACCATCACGACCAGAACCGATAAAGCAGAGTTGCAACCCCGGCCAGGACAGCTGTTTTGTTTGGGACTGGCCAGCGTGGTGTAGCAGATTTAATAACGCCAGCGCGAAGTGCCACTGCAAATCAATCGCCAAATGACCGGTACACTATATTATGTTCCGTACTCATGTTCCGAACTCACTTGTCCCCCAAATCGTTCAGTCTATTTTATTTCCACAAGATAGTGACCGTACATTCTGGTTATTTATGTTAGTTAGGTTCTGCTAGGAACACTCTGTGTAATAATTTGTTAAACTTAAGTAATGCAGGGCTAATCGGACAGCTAAAAATTAAGGGTTAAATAAATTTTATTGCTCAATATTTCGATTAGACAAGATGAACCTTTCTTCAGGGGCTGAGGACTTACTTAGCTTTTTCAGCCCCTGAAGAAGGTTAGTTTTGCCTAACCGAAATATTGGGTAATAAAATTATTTAACCTTTTAGCTGTCCGATCAGCCTTGCATTAAATTTAACGTTTTATTATATATTGCTGATTCTGTTCTGGGTGGGTGCGACTCAGTAAGCCATCGACAAACAGCTTATTTACCCAATTTCTAACCTACGAGAACGTGTTATTGAAGGTTACCCAATTTCATGAATTCATCGGATGAGATTCTTGCGGGTATCTTTTACACGAAGGGTTTATTCCTTAGGGGCAAACAATTATTTTTTAGAGGGGGGGGGGGGGTGGGGGTATGGTATAAAAAATGTTGAAAAAAAGAGACAAAATAAATTGTGGTTAGGTGTTTGTATCATTGAAGATCTTCTTCTTTGTTGAGCTAACGTTTTATTTGCTTCTTGTTGGTAAGGGTATTATCAAATTAAAGAAAGCATTTTTTTTAATTTAAATACTAGAGCCCAGTGTTATTGTTATTGTCTAGGGATAAAAGCTGCATGGCATGTATATATAGGAAAACTAATTTGTGAGTATAATTTCTCACAGGTACAGACACAGGAAAGGACATGTTACAGTGACATGTACAGGTGACAAAATCACCGCATGTACACACAAAAGGAAACGTCAGTGGGGACATGTTGCCGCAACACCTGACGGGACTTGGCACAGAGGGACCTGTAGTTTGTGTACATGTTCGCGATAAATTTGTAAAGCTTTGGACCTTAAACCAACTCTGAGAGAGACCCTGGGAACGTGGTTGACCGGGAAGCCCTTCATCAGGAGAGAGATCAGTCAGATGTACAAATGCCCAGTGTTAATACGTTTTATTTTCCCTTAAGAGCACAATAACTTAGTGTATACCTAAGAGTTGACAATTCAAAAATACTCTCTTTGCTTATTCATCACCAGGGTTTGCCAAACACCCAGATTCGAAACACCGCCCTATTTGACATTTGCCGCCGGCGTAATTTTTGCACCATTTTAGCAATTCTTCGTAGGTCTTATTACTAACACAGCTGCAACTGAAAGCAACGCCGTGTGATGATGATTCATATTTCAAAGCGGCGCACTGCTCCCATTTACAAGTACTAGGTGTTTTACCAATCAACTTCTTGTCACACTTTTTTTTAGCATTGTGCCCAGTTCCTAGACAGGTTGGACACTTGAACGGACTTGTGGCACAGATGAAAAATGAAATCATACAGAACGTAAGAATGAAAACAAAAATTGGGAAAACGTGTTATGCCATCAAGTGAAGGAGAAGAGAGGTCAGCTGTACACGGGCTATTTCTAATGCAAGTTAACAGCTATTGCCTAGTTCACTGTCATGCCAGTCAACTCAAAACACGGGAGGTGGGAGGATGGGGTAAGCTTGAGGCCGGCATATTCCTTTACATTTTTCCCTAATAACCGTGCCTGGATACAGTTAAGCAATACTGCCAATCATGTTGTTAATCCCTGGATGTACAAAAAAACAAATTCATACCCCCACCATGCATACCATGGTACAGTGGAGGGAGGGGGGGTGGGAAAGTCGGAAAATAAAGGAAGTTTATACAAAATCAAGCCAAATTGCGTATGCAGTATAAAATTAAACAAATCGTATAATTTTAGTTAAAACCTGAAAGAATAAAGAAATATGTAAAAACTAACGATTTTTGGACAGACCTGCTTGTAGTTATGATGTATAAAATATTGGCAACGATAAAAATATTGGACGCATCACAATTTTTGCAAGGAATGAATGTAAGCTAGTGAAAGTTTCAGCAATCACATGGTAAATTATCTTTTCAAAATTGGGAAGGGGGCGGCATCTAGCCCCCCCCCCCCCCCCCCTTCTCCTTGTACGTCTGGTCTCTCCATAAAATTTAACGTGCTATCGTTGAAGCAAGTAACCGCCGAGGACAATGCCTTGAAAGTTTTTTGTCACAAATTCGAACTAAATTAACCAGTCAAAACGTTAATCAAGAACAAAGGATGGCGACTTTGATCTCTATCATCGCGTACACACCGCTTGCCTGAATGCCAGCATTAATATGGTTACTTATCTGAATAGCATTATGGGTCATTCCGTTTGATTGGACTTTAGAGAAAGGAAGTGAGATTAAGGTCCAGACCACACTTATCCCGATAAATTTGAAAACGGAGATTTCGAGCCGCAAACGGATAAAATGTTTTCTGTCCACACTATATATCGTTTTCGTATCGTTTTAGATATTTTCACCGTCCACACTAATCCGGATTTGAAAACGAAGATGAATGGAGAGCATGCGTACAGTATTTCTAGAACCCGCACTGAGTTCAAATAAGGGAATTTAATGCTTCTGTCGACGCCGAGGTCCTTCTTTCTCTAAACTTGTTTAGTACAGTTATTGTTTTACCTGGCCGTTCTGTAGCAGGCGATACTGTTGTTTCTGTAAGACAGAATATGAAAATTCAATTGTTATTATATGTGGTGTAATATCTTACGGTATAAATGTTATGGTGTAGTTATTGACTGAACAGTTCCTGTTATCACGCAAGAAAATGTGGAGCATTTTCTTAACCTACTAAATAGTTAAATTGCATTCGATGAACGAAAGCGCCGCATACAAAAATTGTGATACGTTAGCTATGTGTCCAATATTTTTATCGTTGCCAATATTAAGCAGCCAGTTGTCATTTCCCTGAGGGTGGCCGCTGCAGTAAATTGCCACCTTAAAGTACGGACGAATCAATCATTGTAAAGTGTGTTTCTTCTATAGCAGATTCCAATCATATAGATATCGCTATACTGTATGTAGATCCCCTATTGAGCGGCCACCCTCAGGGAAATGACAATTGGCTGCTTAATATTTCCGTCCGCACTATCGTTTTCGTGTCGTTTTAGATATTTTCACCGACCACACTAATCCTAGCATGCGTTGCAGACGAAACTAAACCCCGGTATACCGGGGTTTAATTTTCGTCTGCAATGCAGGCTACACTAATCCAGATTTGAAAACAAAACGCGCCATCGGCACAAGATGAATGCAGAGCATGCGTACAGTATTTCTAGAACCCGCACTGAGTTCAAATAAGGGAATTTAATGCTTTTGCTGATGCCGAGGTCGTTCATTCTCTAAACTTGTTTAGTACAGTTATTGTTTTACCTGGCTGTTCTGTAGCGGGCGATACTGTTGTTTCTGTAAGACAGAATATGAAAATTCAATTGTTATTATATGTGGTGTAATATCGTACGGTATAAATGTTATGGTGTAGTTATTGACTGAACAGTTCCTGTTATCACGCAAGCAAATGTGGAGCATTTTCTTAACCTACTAAATAGTTAAATTGAGTTCAATGAACGAAAGCGCCGCATACTATAGCGTGCTTCTGATTATTATCTGTGGGTAATCCCATACTGCTTAGATCGCCACCTTAAAGTACGGACGAATCAATCATTATAAAGTTTGTTCCTTCTATAGCAGATTCCAATCATATAGATATTGCTAGTCACTTTAAAGCGAGAAAATCGTTACTTCGTTGGTTATACTGTATGTTGCTGTAGATAAATAGAAATACAGTAGAATCCTATTGAGCGGCCACCCTCAGGGAAATGACAACTGGCCGCTTAATAGAGGCTCGTCAATGCAAAATAGCATGGAAAGTAATCACAGAAGCACTTTAGTTAGCATTTTCTTCTATAGCTCTTTAGAACATTAAATTGTTACACCCTACAATAATGAACATTTGTCTAATTTCTTGTTTACATTCTTTATTTCCTAACTATGTCTGTTTCTTTGAATCCTTGTTTGTTCCTTGGGCTGTTTTGTTTCTTCTTCTGTTTGTTTTGTATGTTTTTGTTTCCTTGTTGATCAAAGGTGAGTCGATGGATGATGGCTCAACTGGTCATTGCATGGACGGGGATTGTGGGGGAAATGTAAAGCTAACGCTCTTTGATTCTCTACACGATTTCATTGTAAGTTTGCACACGTTTTCGCTCTGTTATATTTGATTAAACAGCAATAGGAAGAATTTGAGAGTTCCTTGAGAGTTCCTGGTAGAACGTTTTGAGAGAACAAAAAGTCTCCCAGCAGATTGGAGAAGAGAGGTCAGCTGTACACGGGCTATTTCTAATGCAAGTTAACAGCTATTGGCTAGTTCACTGTCATGCCAGTCAACTCAAAATGCGGAGGTGGGAGGGTGGGGTAAGCAGGCTGGCATATTCATTTAAATTTATCCTAATAGCAGTGCCTGGATACAGTTAAGAAATACTGTCAATCATGTTGTTGTTAATCCCCGGTTGTACAAGCAAAGAAACAAATTCATACTACTCCCACCAAGCATGCCATGGTACAATGGAGGAGAGGAGGAGGATGGATTTCATAATTTCCTTAGAAAGTCAGAAAATAAAGAAAATGTATACAAAATCAAGCCAAATTGCCTATGCAATGTAAAATGAAACAAAGCGTACAATTTTAGTTAAAGAATAAAGGAATATGTCAAAAATAACGATTTTTGGCCAAACCTGCTTGTAGTTATGACGTTGCAATGGCAACGATAAAAACCGTGGCCACATAGCTAACGTATCACAATTTTTGCAAGGAATGAATGTAAGCTAGTGAAAGTTTCAGCAACATAGGTTAAATCCCCGTTTTAAAATTTGAAAGTGATCCAGCCACACCCCTCCCCCCCCCCCCCCCTCTGTATGTCTGTTTTCTCCATAAAATTTAACGCGCTATCGTTGAAGCAAGGAACCGCCGAGGAAAAAGCATTGAAAGTTTTTTATTACAATTTGAACTAAATTAACTAATCAAAATGTTACTCGCGAACGAAGAATAGCGAATTGATCTCTATCATCGCGTATACACCGTTTGCCTGAATGCAAAAAACTCACCTAAATTAAATCTTTCGACTTCATCACTGTCTGGATCTCCAACCAATTCTTGTAGAATCTCTTCCTTTCTTAAGAGCAAGTGAATAATTGCAATTGCACAGAGAACAATGGATATTGCCATGATAGTAACAATACCAATGTTCAGTTTTGATTTCTGCCTGTGATGCATGTCACTGCATGTCATGTTTTTTTCTTGGTTCACTGGAATTTGTGTGGTGTTTCTCTGTGAGCACATGTACACCACAGGTAGACTTAGGGTCTGGTAATGACAGAACAGGCCCATCATCACACCAAGAACAACAAGTTGACAGCAAACATGAAAAAGAAGTATCCACCAAAACTTTTTTGACAGAGTTTCCTTCGATTGGCTGTCCTGCTCTTTTTTAATTTGCCGCCTTTTTGGGATGCTATAAATGATGAATATTATCCAAAGAAATCCCTGTGCAGCACAGGTGATATAAGCAAAATTAAGAGGTATTAACAGTGGGCTCACTGTGGAGATGTAGTCATCGTAACAAAGTTGTCTGGTAACATCACTGGGCTTGGGAGCACAATTGAACGTCAGCCTATCTTTGTCCAGGAAGCCATTAAGCAAAATAATTACTGTTGGCCAGGAAACCAGAAACAAACAGAAATGAATGGCACCGCACACAGTTTGGGACTTGAATGCAGCTTTGAAGAGATTATCCATTGCACAAAGGAAAGCAACTGATTGATTTCTAAGAAAAACAAAAAAATGCAGGTGTAAATAACATTAAATTAACCAAAATCTTTAATTTGTATTTTGCTCTGCATGTGTTTGCATCTCAAGCATTCCGGCCATTTATATATATTTTTTTGTTTATCAATGATTTATATGTATACTTCAGTGTGATCAATAAATTTTAATACAGTTAAATATTATTTAACATACTTAACAGCAAGGAGCATAGCCTTGTCAGTGGCATATTAAGAGTTTATGGGGTTTGTAGTGCGTAAGCGTTTGTGGCGTTAAGCGTTTGAGGCGTTTAGCGTTTGTTGCGTTACTGGCTTTCATATGGTTGCTGGTGAGCTGTGGCCGACTTCCGTCCAGCGGTATTCTTGTCGTGTACATGCGAATCCATCCCATGTGCTTTCAGTCTTGGGTTTATCGGTCTTGTGCGTTCAGTTTAGAGTAGCACTTGCAGTGTTTCCTTCCCACAGGGTTGGACATTAGCGCTCGCCCACTCGCCCAGGCGAGTGTCAAAACTGTCGGGCGAGTACAAGTCACTGATCACTCGCCCAGTTTGGCGAGTACGATTTTCAGTTCCAGAATAAGCGTAACTTTCTACTTTCCACTTAAAAATAATCTTAACTGTCCACAGCTAATGGTTCGCAAATATACAAAAATAGTTTCGATTGGTAATCATTAAATGATGAAGAGACCGGACCTTGAAAATGAACTGAGATTGAACTCAGCAGAAACCTGTGTTGCTTAAGGAACTGTGTCAAATGTGAATAAAAATTAAATTTGGATATTTTATATTCATGGGCGGAGGAGGGAGGGGGGGGGGGGGGGGGCCTTAATGTTTTCTGTGATTGTGTGGAGCTAGGATACTGGGCGAGTGAAAAATTATCTGGGCGAGTGCAGCTTGAAGGTCACTCGCCCAAATGGCGAGCGCTCCAAAATTTTAGCTTCCAACCCTGTTCCCACCCTCCCCTTTTTACCACGTCGTTTTTTTCTCTAGATTTATTGGGTAATCTCTCTTCCACTGAGCCAGTAGGGCTTGAGTGTGACGGGTCCTCGAGGTTGGGGGCTTGGCGCGGGGGCTCGTGGGGTTGCGGGTTTGGGCAGGCCAGTCGGGTGATCTGGCACCTTGGGGGTGTGATTGTGATTGCAGCCCCCAAGGCAGGCCCCTTGGGCACCTAACCTCCACTTGCGATGTGGGTGTTAAATAAAAGTTAAGTGCACCTGCACAAAGCACCTTAACTTGTATTGAAATAAAGTTTCTTGATACTTGTGCATGTAAATTCATGAGGCCGGACACATGACCAGTACTTGACTCTGGTTCTGCGGCATTTTACCCTTCCCAGGATTTGATGCTAGTCACTCACAAGCTTAACCTCCAGTATTAAATTGCTGGTATATTCAATTAAAACACCAGGCTGGTGAGAGGCACTGTGAAAGTAAAATGTCTTGCCAAAGAACACAAAACTATAACCACTCGATCCTGGACCACTCCATCCAAAGTCCAGTACACCATAAGGACACCCCACCTACCACACATCTACAGTCATGTACCTGGATTAATATATACTTAACAATTATTCCACGAGCCCGTTGGATATGAGATGGTAGATAGCCAAGCCGAGTTGGCTATAACAATCTCATATCTGACAAGCGCAAGTGGAATAATTGTTTTATTAATCAAAGGCACTATGTGCAACGACTGTTTTTTTGGAAGTGGCAATGAGCTACTGAACTCGGAAAATGAATTATTAATAAATGAGGATTTATCAAATCGCAACGCGGTCAAGCGTGCATCGCTTTAAACAAATCATACGTCATACCTGACAACGTTGGAGTTCGGGGTCCAGATTAGAGAAAATAACTCTAGTAAAAACTTCTACACCGATCCATTAGTAGCAAGCACAATAATATCAACCTATTTGGTAAATAAAACAAAGACACGGCAACTGGTTGTCCCTTGTGGTTCGTTGCGCAACAAATGAGTGGCCTGTAATCTCCAGCAAAGTGAACATTATGGGTGTCAAATACTGTATGCTACAAACGACAACAAAGGTCAAACAAAATGAACAATTAAAAATAAATTTTATTAAACGCTAATTTTGTACTTGGATGGTTTGATAAAAGCGATTGCGCTATACAAACGTCTACATTCGCATCCTAGACTGTTACAAGCCGGAACACGAAATTGTCATGCCAAAAGACCCGAAACTACAGGAGTTGCGTTACGTCTGTCAACCATCTGTCAAACCCTTTTGTATTCTCGATTAAAATAGATCTTTCGCAATGCATTGATTACAGTCAGTACAGTAAACTCTGCAGTCACAGCGAGAATCTTAGCTTTTTGAGCGGAGGGTTGTCCAATACTGTCAACATGATACGAGTCGAAATTACGTCTTACAACTCGTACGAGTGGAAAAGTGAATTGTTGACTGGAGAAACGTGCTTGTCGAGTGGAGAAATGCATCTCATTAAGGACACTTAGAAATTATCCATCATGTTGTTGAGCAAGGGCCCTGCGATGGGTTGTCGGCTCGTACGAGTCGTACGAGTGGACAACATCATTGTCGACTGGAGAAACGTGCTTGTCGAGTGGACAAATGCATCTCATTAAGGACACTTAGAAATTATCCATCATATTGTTAGGCAAGGGCCCTGCGATGGGTTGTCGGCTCGTACGAGTCGTACGAGTGGACAACATCATTGTCGACTGGAGAAACGTGCTTGTCGAGTGGACAAATGCATCTCATTAAGGACACTTAGAAATTATCCATCATATTGCTGAGCAAGGGCCCTGCGATGGGTTGTCGACTCGTATGAGTCGTACGAGTGGACAACATCATTGTCAGTATATAAAAGTTAATAGAAAAATGTAAAATTCCTCCAACAGCACAATCTAAGTACAACTCCATTTACTGTGATGAAGCCACTTTAGACTGGAAAGAGCCTTCCTGGTCGTGTTTCCATAGACACTTATTCTAGAAGCTTTCAATACAAAATACTAAATCGCATATTGTATACAAACAGTGCACTTTTCAAAATGAAACTTGTCTCTTCGCCTAAATGCTCTTTTTGTCAAGTTCACGACGAATCCCTCGAACATTTACTAGTTCATTGCAAGTTTACCCAGATCTTTTGGTCTGCGGTAACTACTTGGTTAAATGAATTCAACATAGGAATCGGATACTTAAATGAAAAGATCATTCTTTTGGGCGTCACAAATCAGGTTGAGAATTATAAACTTATCAATCATATACTTATTATAGGGAAACAAGTTATTTATTCATGTCGATGTAAGACTGTAAAACTGAGGTTGACGCTGTTCCAAATTAAAGTTAGAGAGGTATATAAAATAAAACTTATGATATCAAAGAAAAACCAAAGAGAAATTACGAATTACGAGAAGTGGCAACCTCTGTTGGTATATTTAGTATAGTTCTTTTTTGCACCTAAATGTAACTTTTGTTAATTTAATAGTCATACATAGGGGAAATGTATAGGTTTTTGTGTATTTGTTTTTTTTTTAGTTTAACACAGATTTGTAACGTAGTTTTAATGTAGTAACGTAATGTAGTAACTGTATATGTGTAAGTAGTGTGTTGATATAAAAATGTTAAAAAAAGGACGCCATGGCTTTCAGCACGCTGACTGCAAACTAATATCTACGCAAGGCGTTCAGGCATTTAAATGAAATGAATCATGGGAAGTTCAAAAGTTAAACATATCACCTTGCTTTTAAAAACTCCTTTATCAAGAAATCATTCCTTTTCCGCTCGCGATTTTGCATTCCATTGTGTTCATTGATTTCAATATAAAACATTGCTTTTACTAGTAATTAATTTTTCATTGACAGCAACATATCACCATCTATTGTTCAAATTTTTTATCGACATTGGATGTTTACATTTGTTTACCTACTCATTTGTTCGCATACCCTCATAAACGTTTTGGTTTGTTTCTTGATCTATAACAGCAAAAAAAAATCAGATTGGCCTCATACATCAAAAATTGCCTCAAATAATTGCTTCTCAGCGTCACACGCTCCCTGAAAGCAAAGAAATTACGTGCGGTCCTCATAAACATCACACCTGTATCATGTTATCGCAGGTTTTCAATGCCAATTCCAACAATAACAACAACGACCGATGTCGCATAATGTGTTCTCATTATCCGGCTACCCAGCATATTTTCCCGGGGAAAACATTGAGGTATTTTCACGTGTAACAAGTTTATTTCGGTTCATGCTTTATAAAACGAAGTAAATTCATGTGTAACACTCAATCAATCTATCAATCAATCAATCAATCAATCAATCAATCACTCAACCAAACAAACAATAACTTTATGAATGTGTCGGTTCATGGATTAAAGAACGAGATATATTCATGTGTAACACCCTTGTTTTTATATTCATGTGTATTAAAAACACGGTTATTTCGGTTCATGGATTAAAGAACGAGGTATATTCATGTGTAACACGCTTGTTTTCATATTCATGTGTATTAAAAACACGCTTATTTCGGTTCACGGATTAAAGAACGATGTATATTCATGTGTAACAAGCTTGTTTTCATATTCATGTGTATTAAAAACATGCTTATTTCGGTTAACGTTTATGGATTATAGAACGAGGTATATTCATGTGTAACGCGTGTTTCAAGGTTATTTTGTCGAGTAGACCACTCGTACCGTACGACTCTTTCAACTCGACAACTTTTCGCTGCGGCCCTTTGAGTGAACTAATTAATTAGATGCAGTTTTCGAGTCGACAAATTAATTTTTGTCGAGTTGACAATAATTCTGTCCACTCGTACGACTCGTTTGACTCGACAACTTTTTGGTGCGGCCCTTTGAGTGAACTAATGAGATGCATTTTTCCACTGGACAGCTCCAGTTGTCCAGTCGACAAAACCTGTTCACTCGTACGACTTGTAAAATGTATTTTTTCAATTGGTGTCGACTTGTCCACTCATACAACTCGTAAAACGTATTTTTCGACTCGTATCATGTCGACAGTATTGGACATGAGTGTTTGAGCGCAGCTCCCAGTGGCTTTGCTGAGTTGTACAACGTTTGTACGGCTAAGTATATTGTTGATGTCGTTGCAATGATTTCTTCACCGATGATTGTAAATTTGAGCCGCGAAGTCTGATTTTGTGATGGAGTCGGTGACACGTGGAACGACTTTTTGGTTGAATTCGATTGCGTGGACATCTGCATAACTTTGGAGGCAAGTTGTTTTCTTCTCTGTATTTTTATGCGTGCTTGGAAATATATGATCGCTTTTATCGATCCGCGCATATGTCGTTCTGCAACTTTGAGCTTTGATCGCTCGAGTAGCTAGTAGCGGCTGCCGGCCGTTATACATGCATGACTTGTAAAGATCTATACGGATTTACGTTGTTTTTACTCGTTTGACTCTCTTTTTGGTGGAATCTCAAGGATTGTAAAGGTTGAAATATTTAGTGTGATTTGTAGAACGCGAAATCGATTGTACACCCACACTGAAACATGTCGATGACTACTTCGGAGCGGGTAGGTGCATGAACTTTAATACGAGAGAACTTTACGAGCGAACTCTTCCGAGTGAAACCTTTATCAGAAGCCTAGATTTTATAGTGAGCTATCTATATAATGGAGTTTGAAACGCTAAGAGAATCATCAATACTTGCGGGAACTGACGCTGTTGAGCACTCAAGCATTGCGAAAAACTGGACTACAGACATGCAACAGAGTTTTCCTTATCAACACAAGAATCTTCTCGAAGATGCAATGGACACCATATTTAAGCTTAGTTGCGCTCTAAAAGAAGAAACGAAAAACGAAATGAGTACTTCAAGCAGTTTTTGGGTAACTATATTCTTTCTTTCAATTTTTGTTTTTATAGTATTGGTTTCATTGGGTTTATCTTGCTTTGTTTTTATCGTTTCAATTATTGTAACAGCATATGCTCTTGTCCAGCACTTCATGTCGTATGTAGATGGCTATGTAGAGAATGTTGTTATTTCGGCATTTGATGATTGTGATATCTTAGACAAAGCTATTTACTCAACCGGAAATGTAAACAATTATTCAATGGCACAATAAAAGCAAGAAAAGACATGAGATCTCGCAATGCGAAGTATGTTTACTATAATTATTGTCGTGTAAGGTTATGTAAACAGCGTGATCCAAGTTAATTTTTTAAAGAGAAGCCCGAGTACACGCAGTTAAGCGTCTAGTTCATTTTGATTTGCATTGGGAGTAAAAGAAGCAAGTTCAGACAAATTCAAGTTTGTGTGTTGTTTGCGTGTTTTCGTGCTAGCGTGTGTACACTCTTTTCTCTGTACAGCGTTTACGATTGACGTTCAATTTCCGGAATGTGTTTTGATAGTGCCATGAGCAGGTTTGATTGCTGTGAAGATTAAGCGTCGCATAAAATTTATTTTGAAATCGGCTAGGTTGACCTTTGTCGTGTGACACTGATAATCTTCTACAGGTCAGCTAGTGATTACACAAACTTCGCTTTCAATTTCGCTTTCACCGTCACATGCAAACTTAAGAAAATTCTGTTGATTTTTCTATAGGGCAGAAACAACATACACCTGATTTAAGGTAAAATAAAAATAAAATATGTTCACAATCGATTTTCAAATTATCATCACATACCCATCGAAACAAAACCATCAGCGCCTAAAGTACAATGGTCTGTCATCGGTCTTAATAAACCGCAACGTCAAACTGAGAGTGGCGTTACATGTAGGTCTGCCAACCATCTGTCAACGGCCTTTTGTTGACATCTGATCGACCGAGGGAAGGATCGACCGCTTCAAATCGCCACTGATTCCGTAACTCCCGTTTTGCATACGCAAAAACAGTCGTAAAAAGGGGCCTGTAATCTCCAGCAAAGTGAACATTATGGGTGTCAAACTCCAGTGTAAATATTACAACGGAAGCATCACGCGCGTTTTGTAAAAAAACTACTAATTTGTCAAGCCTTCACAAACTTCGAGCCTAGCAGTGGTCCATTGCTGGAATTCTTGATATTTATTGGGGGTTTACGATTCCAGTTTAGCTGGAATTCTTGATATTTATCGGAGGTTTACGATTCCAGTTTACGATTTGACTCTTGGACGGTTTGATAAAAGCGATTGCGCTGTACAAACGTCTACATTCGCACCCCAGACTGTTACAAGCCGGAACACGAAATTGTCACGCCAAACAACCGGAAACTACGGCAGTTGCGTTACGTCTGTCAACCCTGTTAGTATTCTCGATTAAAATAGATCTTTCGCAATAATCATTGTACAAGTACAAGCCTGCAGGACGCCGTTTGGGATTACAGTCAGTAAAGTCGGCAAGGTTCTTATATCATGATATAAAGAGGCACATTGTTCGTCCTAAACTCTGCAGTCACAGCGACAATCTTAACTTTTTGAGCGCAGCTCCCACTGGCGTTGCTGTGTTGTACAACGTTTGTACGGCTAAGTATATTGTTCATGTCGCTGCAATGATTTCTTCGCCGATGATTGTAAATTTCAGCCGCGAAGTCTAATTTTGTGGTGGAGTAGGTGACACGTGGAAGATTTTTCTATAGGGCAGAAACAACATACACCTGATATAAGGTAAAATAAAAATAAAATATGTTTACAATCGATTTTCAAATTATCATCACATACCCATCAAAACAAAACCATTAGCGCGTAACGTCTGTCAACCATCTGTCAAACCCTTTCCATTCACCATTAAAATAGATCTTTCGCAATAATTTGTACAACTACAAGCCTGCGGGACGCCGTTTGAGAGCCATGGCGTTGATTACGGACAGTAAAGTCGGCCGGGTTCTTATATCATGATAAGAGACACATTGTACGTCCTAAACTCTGCAGTCACAGCGAGAATCTTGGCTTATTGAGCTATCCCAGTGGGTTTGCTGAGTTGTACTACGTATGTACGGCTAAGTATATTGTTGATGTCGTTGCAATGATTTCTTCGCCGATGATTGTAAATTTAAGCCGCAAAATCTGATTTTGTGGTGGAGTCGGTGACACGTGAAACGACTTCAGTTTTGGTTGAATTCGATTGCGAGGAAATCTCCATAACTTTGGAGGCAAGTACTTTTCTTCTCTGTATTTTTAGCGGAGCTCCCGCGGGCGCCGAAGGCGCCCGCGGGCGGAGCACCATTGCTATAGAAATTGGTAACCCATCAAGCCGAGAAAATTTGGATGTCACGTCCGTCCGTCCGTCCGTCCGTCCGTACGCACGGATTAGGGCTGGGGACGAGTTTGTCTTTGTCCTTGATTTGGAGTCCTTCTCTGGCAAACAGTAACACAAAAACATTTTTTGGTTTGTCGAGAGTTAACTTATTTGTCGTAGAAATTTGTTAAAACACTGTGTCACTTCAGGTTGTTTTTTCTCGCGTTTTCTTATGATCTGGACATTACATTGCAACTTAAACGAAGCGATTGGATGAAAGGGCGCTAAAATAGTTGGTACGTTGTTCACCTTTTAACCTGAATGAAAGACGTGAAGAGAGCATGCTGGAAAACATAGTGCTTCCTGAATATTTCTCACTCTATTTACTCATCAACTTTATGGAAACCTCATGCCAAATGATCTAGGACAACCGCTTAACGGGATGATCCGAAATAATTGCCGACTTGAATATGATATACATCGGAAAACACCGAGAGTTGAAGCACTGCGGCTGACCTTGGCTGAAAAGCTGCTGAAAAGTTAATTGAACTGGAATAAAAGCGAGCTCAGAGCCGGTGAAGTTCACTAAGTGATGGACAAAAGACTGCTAACAGACCTAACAGCTACACCGAAAGGAAAGGAGAGATCGATCTTCGCCGATAATTCAAAACACTGTAAGAACTTATATGTCGGTGGTGTTGGAGTAAGCTTACAACGAGTGGCGTGTTCGCTTCCGATATTATTGCGCTGGTTTGAAATTTTAGCCCTGCAGAATTTACAAGCCTTCTCCAAACATGAGGTAACAAACGTAAATGTATGCACTAAGCATAAGTCTTTTTTGTTGTGCATGAGAATCTGTTTATACTTCATTTATGAGCGAATTTGAAGTTGTGTCGGTTTCGCATCTTTTCGTAAATATTTACAATTCAATTAATGCTGCTCTCAAACTTGAAAATGTTTGTACATTTTATACAGACATTGTTTATTAAATAGTTCATTTGGACTAATTGTTTGGTGTTTTAGTTAGTCGAGTTAACTGTGATGTTCATTATTGGATTTTAAAAACAATATTAAATTATTAAGCTTCAAAATCACGATTTCGATTTGTAAAAATCCTGCAAACAAAAACGAGTAAAACTACTCAGCGATACTGCACACCAAGATATTTTTAAGTGGTCTATTATCCAACCGCTCTTTTTGATACTCGATTGCATTTGTTTTGTTTCTCTTACCAGCGAGTGCGTTGAAATGATCTTGAAATCTTGCACGGGTAAACCAATATATATTTCGCCGATTTCGTTGCAAGTTACCCGTGTTTGGCTCAGTGAGTTCAGACTACCTCCCGGGCTTTCCCTACCGCATATTTGCTTACCAGAAATGAAGAAAATTGAATCAGTTCTCTGCGTAAAATTCCCTTAGGTATTTAGCAACGCATACGATAAAACAGAATTAGATTATTATCATGCAACTCAAACCGCAGCGAAAAGACAGAGGACGGTTCAAAACAACATTGGGACATTCCATTTTTTATCCGCACCCCCCCTATGGAAGGCGCGATTCCGACAGGTACCTTTTTTCCCAATTCAGATTCCGACACCCCAGAATTGGGTAAAATTACTATTCCGACACCCCAGTTTAGGGTAAAATTGCAATTCCGACACCCCAGTTTAGGGTGAAATTGTGATGGCGGCACCCCAATTTAGGGTGAAATTGTGATTCCGACACCCCAGGTCAAGTAAATTTGAATCCTATACCCCCAGATATTGTCAAATGGCGATTCCGATACTCAACATTTACTGTAAATTCCAGATTCCGACAGGGTCTGTTAAGACCTTACTGAAATATGCCTTCCACAGGGGGGGTGCGGATAAAAAATGGAATGTCCCATTGTAAGCTTTATTCTAAGTTAGCGTGCACTACTTCCCAAATCACAAACTGTCACAATTCTTACACAAAATCTGACTTACAAAACCGGCACCATCAATTTGCAGAGTTTGTTTTGCTGTGGTGATTTTCTCAGTTTGCCGTGATGTGAGTTTATTTGGTTTACTGTGTTTAGCAGCGATTTACTTTATTTTTCTGTACTTTTTTTTGCCTTGAGTTGATTTTTTGCCCTTACTGTTTGTATTAAATCAAAACAAGATCAAGGTCCTTTTTACATTGAATAACTCATAAAGGTGTATTAATGTAGTGTACAGTAAACGTTGTAAAAAGTTTTACAAAGATATCTGTTGTGTGCTCCTACGTGCGTACGTGAGGAACCCAATAAAGTGCACTCGTCAATTTCGGTTTACCTCGAAATATGTTGACATCGCTTTCGTCAACAAAACCGTGAGAGGTTTTTACATGTAAGATATTTTATACTTAAAAGTTTAACCATGAGCGATTAAAAACTAATTTATTTTGTACCACTGTATAAGCTTAGAAATAGTGTGGCTACTTATTTGCTAATGATAAATGGGAGCTCCGCTTTTAGGCCTGCCTAAATCTATATATTATGCGTGCTTGGAACTATATGATTGCCTTTTATCGATCCGCGCATCTGTTGTTATGCAACTTTGAGCTTTGATCGCTCGAGTGGCTAGTAGCGGCTGCCGGCCGTTATAATATATACATGGGAATGGGAATCCGTCAGAATATCTGTGAACATGATAAGTTTAATTTTGCCTTGTTCGATTGTTTTAAAAGTTAAGCGTTCAATAAAATTTAATTTGAAATCTGCTGCGTTGTCGTTGACCTTTCCGGCACACAGCGTAACACAATCTCGCGCGACAATCTCAAGTGACACTGAGACACTGATAATCTTCTGTCAGCTAGCGATTACACAAACTTCGCTTTCAATTTTGATTTGTCCGTAACATGCAAGCTTGAGACAATTCTGTTAGTTTTTTTATGCGCAAAAACAACATACACCTGATTTATGACTAAATAAAAGCAGAATATGCTTACAATCAATTTTGAAATTATCATTACTTGATCAAAACAAAAACATAAGCGCGCACAGTACAGTGGTCTTTCCAACACAAACTTCGGGCCTAGCCGTGGTCGATTACTGGATTTCTTGATATTTATCGGCGGTTCACGCTTCGAGTCTTCGACAGATTATCAATCCTACGAGAAGAAACCTCGTCTTCGACGGATTATCAATCAAATAATACGAGAAGAAACCTCGGGAACTCAGCGTTGAAAATGTGCATAGATAAAAGCGATTGCGCTGGGAAATACGTCTACGTTCGCACGCTACACTGTTACAAGCCGGAACACGAAATTCCAACCGTGGTAGATTACTGGATTTATTGATATTTATCGGCGGCTAAAACTTCAATCTTGAACGAAGCTGGTTCCCGGTGGATCGCAACAAAAGCGATCGCGATGGTTCGCAGTGATTCCTACGAGAAGAAACCTCGCCTTCGACGGATTATCAATCAAATAATACGAGAAGAAACCTCGGGAACTCAGCGTTGAAAATGTGCATAGATAAAAGCGATTGCGCTGGGAAATACGTCTACGTTCGCACGCTACACTGTTAGAAGACGGAACACGAAATTCCAACCGTGGTAGATTACTGGATTTATTGATATTTATCGGCGGCTAAAACTTCAATCTTTGAACGAAGCTGGTTTCCGGTGGATCGCAACAAAAGCGATCGCGATGGTTCGCAGTGATTCGCGGCAACTTAAATAATAATTGGCGAAAAAAACTACAACGGCAGCCGCCAAAGCTGCTGCACAGCCCGAATCACGGCAAGAATCTTGGCTTTTTGATCGCAGCTCCCAATAATGGCTTTGCTGAGTTGTACAACGTTCTTACGGCTAAGTATTATGTTTTAACAAAAACAAAGGAGCAAAGTACAGTGATGTGCCTAACTCTTAAACCGTAATGTTCCATTGAGAGTCGCGTTAGGTCTGTCAACCATCTGTCAACGGCCTTTTGTTTACATCTGATCGACCCAGGGAAGGATCGACCGCTTCAACTCCCCACTCATTCCATTACTCCCGTTTTGCATACGCAAAAACAGTCGTAAAAATGCCCAAAAGAATTGCAATTATTTGAGCTCCCCAGCTGTTTTTTGTTGACGCGTATCGGCTACGAGATTTGTGGTCGATGGTATATGAGCTCGTATACCATTGCCTGTTAACCATTCAAAACTCAGGAATCGCAATAAACCATTGCTAGTTTTTCAGAACAAGGAATATGGTATGCATTTTCTTGGTATACACGCTTGCCTGATGGCTCGGGTGTATACCAAGAAATGGAAGTGACTTGTGGGATATTGTGGATAACTAGTATGCATTAGATAGTACAAGCTGCACAGAGATAGCAACACTTACCACTTGTTTAAAAATTAAAAATTATTGTACATGTCTTTGTATACAGTAAATACTTGGTTCTTGATCTGAGTGATACCTTAAAAACAGAAAAAAATTAATGTCACGCATTTACCGTAATGATTCCATTTAGCGCCCTCCTTCCAATAAGCGCCCCCTTCCAAAAAAGCGCCCCCCTTCGAATGTGTTTTTGTCAATAAGTGCCCCCATTCTAATAAGCGCCGCCATTCCCCATTCGTGACATTCGTGAAGTCATCGATGTCGAATAGATAATTTGCCTCATGGACATTTACCCTACCATACATGTATTTTTGTTACTGATAAAATTTTTTAAAGTAACTGACCTTCCAACAATTTGTTACTGTTACAGTTTCTGTTTTGTTAGTTATTTTAATATTTATTAAAGTTTTGTCCTGAACATTTGGTTGTTTCTCAAAAAATTAAATAAGCGCCCTGTGCCGAATAAGCGCCCTGTCTCGAATAAGTGCCCTCCGTTGAGGTGCCAAAAGTAAATGAGCGCTCCGGGCGCTAAATCGAATCACTACGTTAATTCAATTTATGCTAAAAGGCATATACATTCTACATTTGTGTTTATGTTATATAATTATAGACAGTTAATAAAATATTACATCAATTGTTCACATTAATTAAATGATGATTAAAGATGTGAGCACCTCACCTTTACAGATCATGAAGATGTCAACAGCAGTCAACAGGCCCCTGAGTTGCATAAAAAGGATGAATGATGCTATCCACCTGACAAATCACCATCCAGTGGATAGAGTAGTTTGTCTTGTCAATATTTATCCACTGGATAGTGATTTATCTGGTAGATAGCATAATATTTATTCACCCTGGGCTCTGGACCAGATAGTTACACATGGATTAGCTGATGGAAGTCAAGTGAACTGCAGAGAACAAAATAAAACACACTGATCAGCATACAGTACTAACAGTGAAGATGGCATTAAGCTTTGCATGTCATTTTTGAGTTTTTTTTTTCAAAAAAATAACTCTTAGTCGGCGTGAAGACGTATTTGGCTATTAAGTGGGTGGATGGATGGATGGATGGTTGGGTGGATCATTCATGTATGTATTTCACACCAATCAGATTTGGGATTCTACCAAGGACCAATCAAATTGCGGCTTGTATATATGGATCGTTTTTATGAATATTTGTTTTGGGTTCAAGGTACGGCCATCTTTTGCTACAGATTCGACCTTATTAGGCCGTGTTGGTCTGAAGTTTCTATTCCAAGTCTTGATTTTTATGTAGCTTTGGGTGAGAACATTGTGTGTGGGTTCTGAAACTGAAAAGTGTTTGGAAATTTCATGGTGGTGAAGGTGATTCTCTTGGTTTACGGAATCAACTAGTTCAGTTGACGACAGAATATGGGTATAGTATTTGTTGACCACTTTATTTAAAATTTATGATGTTTTTGAGTAGAATAAATATGTATATTGAGAATAAATTAAATGTTGTGACTTCCATTTTTAATGTCAGTGCAGTGTTGTGTGTTTGCTCAATGTTTTGTTTTGGTCCCCAAATGAGAACAAACTGACGCACTGTGGGTTGTTTGTAAGGGCGAGTGTTAAAGAAATTAAACGAGAAATCTTTGAGATTCTAACCACGCGGTGTTTAAACTGTTTTCTCTCGGTTAAAAGTGTAGCATTAGTAGGAGCTTTGGCTAAGTAATAACACGAGCAACCATAAATCTCTCAAGGTTTTTCCCCCAAAGAATAACATATTTGAGTTATTTTTTTCAAAAAAAATAACTCTTAGTCGGCGTGAAGGCGTATTTGGCTATTAAGTGGGTGGATGTTGGTTGGGTGGATCATTCATGTATGTATTTCACACCAATCAGATTTGGGATTCTATCAAGGACCAATCAAATTGCGGCTTGTATGTATGGATCGTTTTTATGAATAATTTGTTGCGGTTCAAGGTACGGCCATTTTTGTTTTGCTAATTAGATTCAACCTTATTGGGCCGTGCTGGTCTGAAGTCTCTATTCCAGTTCTTGATTTTTATGTAGCTTTGGGTGAGAACATTGTGTGTGGGTTCTGAAACCGAAAAGTGTTTGGAAATTTGATGGTGGTGAAGGTGATTCTCTCGGTTTACCGAATCAACTAGTTCAGTTGACGACAGAATATGGGTATAGTATTTGTTGACCACTTTATTTTAAATTTTATGATGTTTTTGAGTAGAATAAATATGTGTATTGAGAATAAATGTTGTGACTTCCATTTTTAATGTCAGTGTTGCGGGTTTGCGCAACGTTTTGTTTTGGTCCCCAAATGGAACAAACTGATGCACTGTGGGTTGTTTGTAAGGGCGAGTGTTAAAGAAATTAAACGAGAAATCTTTGAGATTCTAACCGCGTGGTGTTTAAACTGTTTTCTCTCGGTTAAAAGTATAGCATTAGTAGTTTTCCTATTAGTAGGAGCTTTGGCTAAGTACTAACACGAGCGACCACAAATCTCTCAAGATTTTCCTCCCAAATTAAGAATAACGTAATTGTAATAGGTCGAGGCATGTGTGTTTATTTGGGTTTGAGAGTTGCCAAATAATTGGTATTTTCGTGAGGTTGGAATGTGGCCGGAGACGGTTCGACGTTTCCTGCTTAGGAATAGTAGGACTTCACATGGGCGGTCATGAGTTATTTATTGTACGATCGTTTGAAAAGCTCATGACGTGATGATGTTACAAGGGCACGTTTTGTCTGCTCGGCAAATATTAAATTAGGTGTTTTGACAACGTGGTTGGATGGCACAGCAAGAGAAAATCATCATTTGTGCCGCGAGTGAGGGCCGTAGGAAGGTATAGTAGTCGTTGTGCGAGTCTCGCGTTTCAAGCTTCGCATTGTTGATGGCTATCTTTAGTAGTATGGCGGTGCAATGCGGTTATTTCCGTACCGATGACGTAATGCTTGCAAGTGTTTACGTCGGCCAAATTTATTTTCTTCAGACCTCTGAACTCGCCTCGATGAAACAGCCAAAAGATTCACTTCAACTGGCTAAACCGACAAGAAATAGTCGCAAAATTGCAAACAAATTAGCGACCGTCGCTTCTGGCGAAATAAACATGCTAAGTAAACATAATCTTGTTTGTCACGTACCGAAAGTGAAAGCTGCAACGTCAGCGCATTCCATGGCTGACGCAATACCTTTTTAGTGTATTTAATATTCCCAACGCAAAGCGGTTGCAGCTACGTTTACTCATAGGCAAAAGAAAAAAGACAGACAGCTTTTTGGTAGTCTCCTTTGAAGCCGTTGTTTGGGCTCGTCACGCAAAAAACAACGGCTGAAAAGAAGACTAGCTTTTTGGGTGTGCAGTCAAGCGTGTCATACAACTTCATCGAAAGCTATTTTTAGCACGGCCGCGGGAATATCGGTACTGATGATGTTACGCTTACAAGTTAGGGCACGTTTCTGCTTCTGGTTGCGAAATTAATATTGTACCAGTCCAAGTAAAATCGTCACGTGGTTTGGCCGAAATGCACTGGTGACTAGAGTTGTTTGTTTCTCGCGTTCGCCGATCGAAAGAAACACGTACTTGTTTGCAGAAAGGTTTCTGTTTTATATTGATGATGAAAATAACGGAGCCATTTCAGAAACCCGAGAATACTTTGTTCTTGTTCCATCTGGCTATTCGTTTGCAATTTCTAGGTCAATTTGGCTTTCTTAGAGAGCGTGTTTGCGATTTTGTGATCATGTTTACGGTAAATGTTGTCAACAGTTTTCAATCCATGTTCTGATGTACTTAGCGGTTTTCTTTCGGCTTGGAATGAAGGGGGATGGATAGTTAAAAATCAAATTAACCTTAAAAGTGACTACCAGATATTTTTTCTGTTTACTTTTGAAGAAATTACTGACGTATTTATTGTCTTCAACGGTATGGTTCGATCGATTGGTTGCACACCATAGTCATATTTACAAAGGAAAGCAGCCTAATTTTAGAACATTTGCACAATTTCTTTTTAAATTGTTTTTGAGTTATTTTTCCAAAAGTAGCTCTTAGTCGGCACGATAGACCGTGCACATGAACCATGCACAAATAGCTCAACCCACGAAATAGACCATCCCAACAGGACTAACACCCAGTTCTACCTTAAGCCACCCAATCAATTGAAAAAATAACTCCTGCACGCTTAGCGTGCCTATGTTTTTTAACAGGTTGAGGCATGTGGGTTTATTTGGGTTCGAGAGTTGCCAAATAATAGGTAATTTCGTGAGGTTGGAATGTGGTCGAAGAATAGTAATAGGAATAGTAGGACTTCACATGAGGGGTCATGAGTTATTTATTGTACGATCGTTTGAAAAGCTCATAACGTGATGATGTTACAAGGGCACGTTTTGTCTGCTCGGCAAATATTAAATTTCCCCTCAGCTGTTGTGACAACATAGTTGGATGGCACGGAAAGAGGAAATCATCATTTGTGCCGCGAGTGAGGGCTGTAGGAAGGTATAGTAGTCGTTGTGCGAGTCTCGCATTTCAAGCTTCGCACGGCGGTGCAATTCGGTTATTTCCGTACCAATGACGTAATGCTTGCAAGTGTTTACTTCGGCCTAATTTATTTTCTTCAGATCTCTGAACTCGCTTCGATGAAACAGCCAAAAGATTCACTTCAACTGGCTAAACCGACAAGAAATAGTCGCAAAATTGGAAACAAATTAACGACCGTCGCTTCTGGCGAAATAAACATGCAAAGTAAACATAATCTTGTTTGTCACGTAGCAAAAGTGAAAGCTTCAACATCAGCGCATTCCATGGCTGATGCAATACCTTTTTAGTGTATTTAATATTCCCTTGAAAGAAATAAAAAAGACTGCCAGCTTTTTGGTAGTCTCCTTTACAGCCGTTGTTTGGGCTCGTCACACAAAAAACAACGGCTGAAAAGAAACAAACTAGCTTTTCAGTGTGCAGTCAAGCGTGTCACACAACTTCATCGACAGCTATTTTTAGCACGGCCGTGGGAATATCGGTACTGAGGATGTTATGCTGACAAGTTAGGGCACGTTTCTGTTTCTGGTTGCGAAATTAATATTGTACCAGTCCAAGTAAAATTGTCACGTGGTTTGGCCGAAATGCACTGGTGACTAGAGTTGTTTGTTTCTCGCGTTCGCCGATCGAAAGAAACACGTACTTGTTTGCAGAAAGGTTTCTGTTTTATATTGATGATGAAAATAACGGAGCCATTTCAGAAACCCGAGAATACTTTGTTCTTGTTCCATCTGGCTATTCGTTTGCAATTTCTAGGTCAATTTGGCTTTCTTAGAGAGCGTGTTTGCGATTTTGTGATCATGTTTACGGTAAATGTTGTCAACAGTTTTCAATCCATGTTCTGATGTACTTAGCGGTTTTCTTTCGGCTTGGAATGAAGGGGGATGGATAGTTAAAAATCAAATTAACCTTAAAAGTGACTACCAGATATTTTTTCTGTTTACTTTTGAAGAAATTACTGACGTATTTATTGTCTTCAACGGTATGGTTCGATCGATTGGTTGCACACCATAGTCATATTTACAAAGGAAAGCAGCCTAATTTTAGAACATTTGCACAATTTCTTTTTAAATTGTTTTTGAGTTATTTTTCCAAAAGTAGCTCTTAGTCGGCACGATAGACCGTGCACATGAACCATGCACAAATAGCTCAACCCACGAAATAGACCATCCCAACAGGACTAACACCCAGTTCTACCTTAAGCCACCCAATCAATTGAAAAAATAACTCCTGCACGCTTAGCGTGCCTATGTTTTTTAACAGGTTGAGGCATGTGGGTTTATTTGGGTTCGAGAGTTGCCAAATAATAGGTAATTTCGTGAGGTTGGAATGTGGTCGAAGAATAGTAATAGGAATAGTAGGACTTCACATGAGGGGTCATGAGTTATTTATTGTACGATCGTTTGAAAAGCTCATAACGTGATGATGTTACAAGGGCACGTTTTGTCTGCTCGGCAAATATTAAATTTCCCCTCAGCTGTTGTGACAACATAGTTGGATGGCACGGAAAGAGGAAATCATCATTTGTGCCGCGAGTGAGGGCTGTAGGAAGGTATAGTAGTCGTTGTGCGAGTCTCGCATTTCAAGCTTCGCACGGCGGTGCAATTCGGTTATTTCCGTACCAATGACGTAATGCTTGCAAGTGTTTACTTCGGCCTAATTTATTTTCTTCAGATCTCTGAACTCGCTTCGATGAAACAGCCAAAAGATTCACTTCAACTGGCTAAACCGACAAGAAATAGTCGCAAAATTGGAAACAAATTAACGACCGTCGCTTCTGGCGAAATAAACATGCAAAGTAAACATAATCTTGTTTGTCACGTAGCAAAAGTGAAAGCTTCAACATCAGCGCATTCCATGGCTGATGCAATACCTTTTTAGTGTATTTAATATTCCCTTGAAAGAAATAAAAAAGACTGCCAGCTTTTTGGTAGTCTCCTTTACAGCCGTTGTTTGGGCTCGTCACACAAAAAACAACGGCTGAAAAGAAACAAACTAGCTTTTCAGTGTGCAGTCAAGCGTGTCACACAACTTCATCGACAGCTATTTTTAGCACGGCCGTGGGAATATCGGTACTGAGGATGTTATGCTGACAAGTTAGGGCACGTTTCTGTTTCTGGTTGCGAAATTAATATTGTACCAGTCCAAGTAAAATTGTCACGTGGTTTGGCCGAAATGCATTGGTGACTAGAGTTGTTTGTTTCTCGCGTTTGTCGAAAGAAACTCATCCTTGCTTGCAGAAAGGTTTCTGTTTTATATTGATGATGAAAATAATGTAGCCATTTCAGAAACTCGAGAATACTTTGTTCTTGTTCCATTCCTTTGCAATTTCTGGGTCAATTTGGCTTTCTTAGTGGGCGTGTTTGCGATTTTGTGATCATGTTTCCAGTAAATCAGGGTAAATGTTGTCAACAATTTTCAATCCATGTTCTGATGTACTTAGCGGTTTTCTTACGGATTGGAATGAAAGGGGATGGATAGTTAAACATCAAGGTAACCTTAAAAGTGACTACCAGATCTTTTTTTTCTGTTTATTTTTGAAGAAATTACCGACGTATTTTTTGTCTTCAACAGTATGGTTCGATCGATCGGCTGCACACCATAGTCATATTTACAAGGGAAAGCAGCCTAATTTTAGAACATTTGCACAATTTCTTTTTAAATTGTTTTTGAGTTATTTTTCCAAAAGTAGCTCTTAGTCGGCGCGATGGACCGTGCACATGCACCATGCACAAATAGCTCAACCCATGAAATAAACCATCCCAACAGGACTAACACCCAGTTCTACCCCAAGCCACCCAATCAATCGAAAAAATAACTCCTGCACGCTTAGCGTGCCTATGTTTTGGTTTAATATGCATAATAAATTTTGGTATTTATAGGGTATTAAAAACAATTGGTTCAGCTCTAAGAGCACTGGAAAAAAGAAACCCAATCTTTTTTATTATTTTGGAAGTAACAAAATGTTTACATGTATATGTTAAATGGCAACTAATCGATCCAAATGCAAGGCAACTTTCAACTACAGAAAGCAAGAAACTTAAAAAAAAGGTTTGCAGTTTGCACAACTACGTAGCTGTTTAAATGTTGCCTTTTTTGTTTATTTTAATGGTTTTTGGTTTTTACAACTGGACACAAAATTAATTTCTACTCTAGAAACAGCTACTGGCAACTAATGAGGCCTTTCAAGGGGGGTAGCTATGTCGCGATGTCGCATGCTTCTGAAGACCGATGTCGCTTAACCAACAACTGAAAATTTCACTGTCATTTTCCGTAGTGTTTGTAAATGTCGCCGTCGTCACCGTCGCTTATTTTTTACGAGGAACTGTTTTGTCAAAGGACTGCAACCGGACTTTCATGAGGCACAGTTGGCAAAAATTTTGAATTGTGAAAATGTATGCTGCTAGGGGGGTCCGGGGGCATGCACCCCCAGGAAATTTTGAAAATCTGAGCTGTTAGTAATGTCATTTCCTACATTCTGAGTCACTTTCATGCTATATTTATCGTATATTTATTAGCTAATTTTTAACTATTATTGGTAAATGCACAACTTTCTGATTTCGCTGTCATTTTTTAGCGTTTATTAAAGCTGCCAATCTAGATCGCTTTCTTCACCACTTGAGATTCCTTCTCGATCACCGGCTGTCTTCATCACAAATCCTTCGCAAAGCCTCTGCAGCATCGAACACTTCCATGCGCCGCCTCTTGCCGGCAGTCGCCATGATAACTCAAAATGCAAAAAATCGCCTTGTCGTGACCACTACCTTATATGGAGTGAAACTTGGCATGTGGTTTGCGAAATCTGTAGACTTCCTGTGTGCCAAATTTGGTGGCAATCGGAAGTAACACAATTTTTTTCGAATTTTTTTCGCGCATCGATCATGAGTGAACGAAATTTATAGGGCCTGTAGAAAAAGAGTTAAGGTGTCAGCATTAAACCAAATATCACAGAACTTACTCGATCGATGGAACGCACCGAGTTTGGAAACGATGCCGGAAAATCACAAAATAGCGTGCGCTTATACCAGCTCCAAGTTGGTTGGTGGATGGGTGCGTAGGGTTTAAGTTGCAATTTTTATTTCCTTTGTTTTAAAAGCAAACCAGACCTTAAGCCTGCTTTTGCATACAAGGAAGGGGAACCGAGGACTTCAGCTCAAAACGGAGAAGAAAGTAAAATGTAAAGCATTCAGTTTAAACTTTAAACACCAATTTTCACACATAACCAACATAAAAGAATTTTAAACTGGATGGCAAAGATAAATAAAGCTAGCTTACGTAAATGCGTAGAACGATGTCAACGCGTCGAATTGTTTAAAAAGGAGCTGAAGATAGAGTTTGATTAAAGGCTTTCGTATTTATTTGTGTAGCTTGTGTAGCTTTGTCCTGGGGGTAGAGCGGTCCATGTTACAAAATAATGGAAATTCTGAAGGGGTGGGGGGTCATCAATGACCCCTCTGGAACGAGAATTCCGAGGGGGTGGGGGTATGGATATTTTCTGGAACCACACATTCCAGCAACTTCATAAATGGCTGCCTTTAATATTGTAAACATCTTTCACTTTCATCCAGAGTAATTTCACTCGCTTAGCATCCATGCCTTCTGAGAGGCTACACAAAAGAAACCCCAGAAAAAATTGCACCTTGTATCATCACTGATTGGCAAACTGCATTTGATTTCTAGCTGTTAAATGAAGATTTTAGGTCTAGAGTGGGTGTAGTACCTTATCAGTTATCAAATAAATTAGCCGTTAAGTTAACAAGTGTTGCCTGTTGAGACTGCAGAATCTGTTGAGTCTATTGAGAAGGTGAGTCATCAGAAATCTTTGTTTCTCTAAACGTGCATTCATACAGTAGATCGTGGCGTATGTTATATCAAGAGGATGTTAAGTCTAGTGAGACATAATACTAGTAGTAATCAGAGATGAGGGGAGTGCGTTCGATCTAAGATGGATAGTCAGATCAGTGGCAAAAGAGCACGATCGTCGGCATACTATAATGCTTTTCAATATGCCTCAAATGGAGCAAAGAGAGGAATCTCATCACGCAACGTTTTGGAGGATAGATTGCGTGACGAGCCAAAAGAACATCTGTGTGCAAAATAAATTGGAATTTGTTCATTTTTTTTCGAGGGGGGTTACCTGCGAAAGAAATTGTGACACTGCAGGAGTTCTTGGTATGCTAAAGCAGAATTTTTCTTTTCGTGCAAGCTATGTTATCGTAATTTGGATGTTACAGAAAAAGCCATTCAAACAATGTATCGGTAAATGATTAATGACTGGTCGGAAACATGATCCATCATCGCACAAGTCGTGGCAGTGATTCTTTGCCAAAGGTCAAAAAGAACCTCAAATAATGAACGGAACCGCAAATTCTCATTGATATCAGAATATATGTAAAACAAAGTGAAGTCACTCCTGACACTTCATGGGACATTCACAAAGGAGAAACGTACAAAGTCATAAATGCATGGGCGATTAGCGTTCATTTCTCTTTATACACTGTAATTAGATTTATCATGTACACGACAAGCAATTATTTATTTCACTTGAATTGTTATCTTTTGACACTAAACAACTTCTAAAACTCCATGGACTTCTACAAATACTTTCACTTGAAAATACAGGCATAACACGTCAACTTTTCGTTCATAGTCGATACATTCATGATATTCAATATAATGATTTCCTCGTCAAAATGCCTAAAATTTCTGCGCATAAGAATATATCCGCACAAATAAAACAATTTTGATCCTTATTTGACCCACTCTCTTCACATGAAATGCTATAAACCATTTGTAATTGTAGCTTGTTATGAAACAGTTTTGAAACGTATTGCATGTAAACACGCTGGTTTACCTTGCCTATAAAACTACCAATCGACTTAGTACTCGATTTGCACACCTTTTACGATCTTCAGTGGCTGACTAAAACTCTTTGCACTCCTTTTACGATCTTCGGTGGCTGACTAAAACTCTTCTTCCCTGGATGATAACCCTGTAATGTATTAACTTCGCGCACCTCAAGCCAAAAAATGTTCTCTGCATACGCACGAGACTACGCACGATGCCCTGCGTTGAAGATGACATACCCATCTCCATATCCATGGAAACGAACAGTGACGTAAATCAAGAACGAATGACGACGAACGAAAGGAATGCAGACGAACGAAAGGAATGCAGAAGGCTTTTGGCTAGCATGCACAGGACACCCAGCAGATCATGCGAGATTAGTAAGCGTTCTCCTTTGTCGAACACAATTAATTTGAAAGCCATGATAACTCAAATCATGCAAGAATTTTTAATGACCCACCGGGATTTTTCAACAGGGAAGGTTCAGCCCTCAACATTCAATATCAATTTTCTCAATCAACCAGCTCGCCTCTCGGCAACTATGTCACCACAGCACCCAAGCGGATACTGCAAAACTCGTGCTGACAATGTTCCTGACAAGAAACCTGCCTTAGACTTTCCGCTTGGATCGATCTGCCTTTTGTAAGACATTATGTTCACCTAGAGCACCTAAATAGCGCTATTGTGCAAAACAAAAGGTCAGAACACCCCTCAGTTCTTCGAGGGATGCTGTTGACTTGCGGGTTTCCAGACTTTATGATGTCCTTCAACAGGGTTTTCAATATGGGCTGGCAGCCGGCGAAACTCGCCGGGTACTCCACACGTTTTCGCCGCCTACTTTGATTAACAACTTACTCGAATTTTACGAATGAGCATGATAAATAATTTGCCACAATGAACCGCAGATCGGCCAACATTTAATTTGTTTAACACAAAAGAAACTTGCCATAATTCTTGGTTAAAATATTTCGACTGCAGGGCTCGTAATTGCGACTGATACGGTCGCCAATGCGACTAACATTCCATAAAAATTCTGCTTTAGTTGCCAAAATGGCGACTACGTTTCTGTGTTGATGATGAATATAAACGGACATTTCCTCAGACATTGTGCCCTTCCAGAAAGTTATAACAGAAGATCTTTGCTTCTAAAAAATCCAAAAGAAGAAAGAAGTCAATCCATCCTCTTCCTTTGCTGTAAAAGATTCTATCACATCGGAAAACTCGCAAAAAGCTGACCATGTCTGAAATCGCCCTATAATGCTTTGCAAACCCTGGAGCACGTCATGTATGCCTATGGATTGTGTCTCTTGTTGATTCCTTCGATAGTGGCCACAAAATCTTATAAATTGTGTTTGTGTTAAGCTAGTGATAAGATTGTTTTGTTTTTCCTTTTGAATATTTATGTATTCAGTCCTTTTTGAAATGATTTTAAACACTTTTGAACTAAGGCCCAGTTTGATTTTGCAATCTGGCGACTAAAAATTTGCGTTTGATGACTATTTTGTCTCCAAGATAATTAAAACTGTTGAATAAAAAGCTGGAAGATAGAGCATGTATGGTTCTGTCGAAAATGATCTAATTCTTGCCCCAGAATGCAGGAAATGCACTCTTAGAGGCTCTGATTTTAAAAGTTTCCCGGGGGAGCATGCCCCCAGACCCCCCTAGAAGGTCGTGACTGTGGCGCGAGTAACCCCTTCGCTGCCTACTTCTATATTTCTGCCGCCTACTTTGATTCTTATTGAAAACCCTGCTTCAACCACCAAACGGCCGCACTTGTGCTCAAAAGACCAGGAGGTTCAATTTATTTTCACGAGCAAATCGCCATCTATTTTTTTCTTTTCTCGTACATGACCTCTACCTCACAATACAACTGTTATAGGTTTAGACCACTGCAAAAACCGTATATGATCAAAACAGTTAATCCAGTCCTACACTGCCTAATGCAATTCAACATGAAAACATGGCATTCATGTAATCACGTTTGAAATGCTTTTTGCCTGCCTGGGACACTTACAAAACACTACCACGAAAGATAAGCACCGATGTGTCAAAAAACTCATACTACTGGCTGACTGAGGAGCTCCTTTTTATTCTTATTTTTGCTTTGTTATTTCTCCAGAGCGTAGCAAAGATTAGCTGAATCAAATACAGCACAATGTATAAGACATGTAAACAAACTTGCATGAAAAATTTGGAGTTGTTTTGACAATTTTCATTTTTGCTAAAAATCGCTAGTGCCCTTTTTTGACCAAACCCGTTAATTATAACATTGACCATTGACACTTACCTATGGAGGTCAGGCACTATGACATTCTTGTTCTGCATTGTGAGTAATCACATGATGACATTTAAGGCCTGCAGGCCAATATTTGCACTGAAAGAAAAAAGAAAAATTTAACTTCCACACCAATAGTTAAGACTACAGATAACCAGTTAAACTACAAAATGACAATAATTTTTGGGTCTTGTTAGAAGCTTAATAAATACATACCAGTACTAGATATTTGTTTACATTGTAGCCAAGCAGTATTCCTATATGAAAGGTACTAGGATGCTAATCATGAAATTTGAATTAAGCCCCTATCTGGACATGGCTAGACCTTTTCTGGTTCCTAACAGATACACTTTAATTCTCATGATCTTTTCTCTTGATGAAGTATTGATATTGTAAGGAGAAGTTTGATGTTGGTCACTCTTGGGACTTAGATGTGTTTTTACAATTGAGGCTTCTGTTCTGGAACAGATTTAAAGAATAAGTATGGGTAATCAAATCATGACGAGTGAAATTAGAAAATAATTTCATGTGCATTAGTGAAATAATTTCCTAATTTCACGAGTATACCATTTGGTTACCTTTTAATACTACAAGGTTAAGACAGCTGAGGGGCCAATAACCAAACAGAATGTTTTACTGTAGGTCTAATATTTTCAAACTATTGGGGCAGTAAATGTTTTAACTACATGTATCACACTTACAATCATAATTTTTTAACTTGTTTATTGTATCATCATGAATGAACTGGCTGGAATTGATGCCCTTGTAAAACGCTAAAAAATCTACGCAATGTCATTCATGCTATCACTAAAAGTTTTTAAGACAACCAAACAAACTGGCCAAGGTGAAATTCAAGCGAAAATGTGCCAAGTTTAAGCTTTAAGATCTTTTTACTTTAAAATCCTGTATGCCATGTTGGCACTGAGACATGGTAAACGCTGCCATGGCAATTTTGTAATTTCAGATGTGAAATTTTAAATTAGCATTTTAAAAATTTTGCGCCAAAATTAAAGAGAAATCTTTCTCCCATGATATTATACATTTAATTTTGATATGTCAGATTGCTCAGTCAAGGGAATCAGTCACACTCAGCACTTGGAAAATTCAGCTTTTGCTTTTGAAAAAAATCTTCTTGTATGTATTTAACAAGCAGACTTTTTGCTGCTAGGTTTGCAATCCCTGATCCTGAAATCATTGCAGAGATCGGGACACTAGAATAATAATTTAAGGATCAGTTTTGTCTTTTCTGACAATGTGTGACTGCAAAAGCAGGGCCTGCAGCAAGTCTGGGATAGGGAAGGGAATTTTGGTGTCAAGTCGAGTATAGGGTTGCAAAATCAGCTCAACTTGGTCTGGTATAGGGTAAGGGTTTCAGAGTCCCAGCGGAACACCCCCACCCAAAAATATGCAGAGCGCCCCCCCCCCCCTGGGGGGGGGGGGTTATGTTCTCGTTTAAAGGTTAATATATTTTTCCAGATTCATAAGATTTGCACATAAATCACACACCGAAAAGAAATACACTTCTGTTCTGGGAAGGGAATTTTATCTCCAAACGGGACCATCATGTGGGCATTTGAACACTATTTTTCGCCTAGGGGATGGGAATTTAAACCAAAATTTTAAAAGTTCAAATACCCAGGGGTTGGCAATTTTATCAAGTATAGAAGCCAGTGGGAAAAAATGCTTTGATTGAAATTTGTAAGAAATTTGATTTGAAATTTGAAATTTGTAAGATAGAGAAACTGAGGTTTTATTCATAATTTCTTAAATGAAGCCCCCCCCCCCCCCCATTGTCGCCTTACATGCATTTCAAAATTGTTTCTCTGCTAAGAAGTTAGAAGCAAAGAAAGAAGCGGTGTGTGACACTACAGACTGCTTGTGGCTAGTTTTCACTGTCATTTGCTTGCGGTTAGCCGTCACTGCAGTCTGCTTGCGGTTAGCTGTTCTTTGGCTGTTTGGGGCAACACTATCTTGCTCTGTAAACGGATTAAAAAGCAATCGTGGTCTGCAGTCTGCAAATGTCAGACACTAAGAATGAAGCAAGGTGTTTTGCAACTTGTGTCCCAAATTGCGCCGCTTCTACCTTCCATTTGTAAATATGAGCGTGAAATATAAGATTTTTACAGTTTGATGCTCATTTGTTGAGTCCTCCTATATAGACACTCTTTGTGCTGAAACAGACGCTGTTTGTGCTCAGTACTATGCGAGGCATGCAAATATTTGATCTAATTACTACTGACAGCTTGTACAGCTTGCTTATTATTCTTCGATTCAAATTGAGAGCATTAACACAAAATTGAAAAATTAGTTCACAGAGTTCAACTGCTAACAAGAAACCCCATCAAACTTTTAAGACACTGCAAAAGGGAAATTATGCAAGTGGCGCATATTTTTGTGCAGATCTCGTTGACTGCTCTTCTGGAATGTATTGTTATTAAACTGAAAATGCGAAATTGTAATCTACGATGCGACTAAAGTCATTGTTACTACAGAGATAAAGAAGGGAAATGTCTCAAAACTGAACAAAGAAAAACCACGATCGACTCGATTCTCAAAACATCAGCTTACCTTGTCCTGACTGGTTCGGATGTCGTCACTGGCTTGGCGGAAGCAGAAACTTCTGAAGTTTTCTCTAAACACGCGTGAAAACAGCGAGCTACATCTTTGATAATAAACTGATTTATAATCCTTTGAACTTTTAGCTGGTTTGTTTATCACCTGAAAGGACACTAAACGAACAAGGGGCTGCAGATCACAGCTGAAACAAAAGCTAGTATAGCGAAGGAATGCCCGGGATTCCGGATCACATGATGTAAAGTCTCGTCCCAGCGTTTCCCGCCTGACAAAGCAGACGTTGCGTGACTTACCAGACTCATTTGAATTTATAGTCACGCGAGTCACGCTTAAGTCTCTTTTCAGGTTTTCTTTTAACAATTGAGAGACTAAAAGAAGGAATTAAGACCAGTTTTATTGCTCAAGTTCATGGCAAGGGACCGTCAGATGTGGAGGGAGCACGTTGCTGCCCTACATGCCACCTAAGCGTAAAGGGCATTTGTGAGTAAGTGAGTAATTGTTCTTTGAAAGTTATTAACAATGTCAACAAAAAACAATCAGCAAGCCTTTTGCGTGAGAAGCAAAGGAAATAGGAGGTACAAGACCAGTATCATGTCCACTTTTGGAAATGCGCGGAACAATAGCGTAACGTAACAACTATTATTATTTATCAATCTACCTCGATTTACTAGTGAGCTCACTAAATTGCTTATTTTTAATAGCTCAATAAATTCACCTGAACGATTAAATATTGTAGGGTCACTAAGTAAAACACCATAGTCAGTCATTTACATAGATGACTTTTTGTATTTTCGGCTCTCTCGTTTGTCCGGTTTGTCTGCTCAGGCAGTAAGGTGCTTATGCACCTGTCTGGCTGTTTTCTTCCGTTCACTCAGTCTGCCGTTGGTACAGATCGCATCTGTTATTCATACAAAACATAACTTTTTTATAATGACTTCATTTCACTACTCAGTTAAGCCCTCTAGTCAGTCAGTCGTGTGGATGACTTTCTGCATTCTCGACCTTCGTCTGCTCGGTCTGTTTGTTCAGAGCTCCATGAGCTTATGTACATGCTGGGCTGTTCACTCGGCCGTTCATTCGGATCGTTGTTGATGTAGTTTTCACCCGTTACTTACATAAACTATAAAAACCGAAGCATTAAAACCTAGAGAGTTCCGTAACTGCTTGGTTTTAATATCAATAATGGCATCCCACAGAGTTGGAACTATTCCCTCGCTAAATAAATCAAACAAGCAATTAGATGTTTACTTCGTTACGCCAAAAACAGGGAGAATTCACCGCGTAGAAACCTAGAAAATCCGTGTTGAAGTAAACATACGTCAAAAAACAAGCCAAGTATCTCTGTCGCCAGTTGCCATAGCAACGATATTAAGGTAATGGAAGAGTCTTCCTCATATAGATTAAAGCTACAGGTAATTGATTGTAGACATTATATCAAGTGTTATACAAAATAATATTTGCAACGGCAGAAGTAAACTCATGCAATTGTAATTGCAACGACTTGCAGATTACTATATAGAGCCACCTTAAACGTCTTGTCCATTTCAATACTTCTAAACAAGATGATTATATTTGCCTGGACTGGCTTCATATTTTCATTTCTTGAGTACAGTCACGCAAAGTATGCTGTTTTTGAAAATCACGCAACGTCAATCTTTTTTTTTATCGGAATGCTTTACTGCACTTAATAAATACAAAGAATTGTTCATATTACAAAAAAACTAGTATACAACGTCAATCTTGAGACTTCATGTCTTAGGTTACAGTTTCCAGGCAAAGCGAGCTTAAGGTTCACAAACCACCAAAGTAGGACCCCTGTGGATTGAAAGCAGATGACGTTTTAAGCGTTAGTTATTTGTTGGAGCTTATGCACAAAATTCCACCAGTTCAGAATCACCTATGTATGGCGACAAGTTATTATAATTGTTATTAACACAAATCAGTTTCATTCTTTACGACGCGATGTCGTCGGCTCTCCTGCGTTTTGTAAATGTTGTTGTTGTTGCTGATATTGATGATAATGAAATAAGTACTAATTAGTATCATTATTGTCGTCTTCATGAGGAGGAGGTGATACACGAGTTAATGTGTTACTGATTTTTACATAATAATGCACAACGCTTCCCGCTAAGGGTGCAGTCAATTGGAAAAATCTGGATTTGGAATGTGAAATCTGGATTTCGGATTTTCCAACAAAATCTAAAATCCAAAACCCGATTTTACGCGCCGAAATCTTTCTCCGGGGTAGACTCAAGAAATCCAATCTGCGGATTTGTCATTTTTGCGTTCTTTTTTGAGAAATCCGAACAAATGATTTGCAAAACTGTTCTTGAAACAACACAGCACATCAAAATATGATGGAACACAAGAAGAATTCAACTTGACAATGACAACAGAAAAGATCGATCTCCCCTGATGCTTAGAGTGGTTTTTCTAAACCCGTGAACATAGTTACAAACTATGCCGTGAAATAGTGACTAAACTTTCAAATACACTTAGAGCATAATTCCATTGTTTTCTTTTGTTTAGTTTTGACTATTACGTACTAATTGCTAGATGTTGCATTGTTTCACGCGCTAAATAAAATCACTGTAAGAAATACACACAGCTTAATTGTTATTACTTGCGTTAGTGAAATAGAGGAAAAGGAATCGATGGTTTGCAACAAATTTAATTCATCTTTTGACGCGCATAAAACAGTTGTTACGCATCTGTGGAGTTTGTCCCGAAAAGGAATCTAAAATTAAGAAACCGCGTATTACCCGCCAAGCTTTTTAAACTGTTTTTCAATGTTCTGTTAGTTATGCAAATTTGCCCCTTTTTCGGTGTGGCAAAATACATTGTTGTATATTGAAACTTTACGAAAAGTTTTGAGGCCATTAAATTCGAAATTCTTCACTCTATTCTTCTGCGCGCAAGTTTCGCACGTTAAAGTTGTCCAGCGCAAATTTATGTTTTAACAAACATGGGAAAAATACTTTAATTCTTTGTGTAATAAGCTAAAAAATATCTAGCTTTTTGTTTATTGTGCTTGTCATTAAGTTTATTGTTGTTTTCAAGCAGTTTTCCCGCCAATGAGAAACATGAGTTTATGTAGCTAATTTATTCGAACTCCTTTTCGTTACTCTACAACTTTTGTTGAGTCAGGTATTTGGTGATTTTTCTGCAGTCATTTTTGCCCTTTACAATTACATTTGGAAATTTCGGGTTTTTATTTTATGGCTAGTATTTTAGGGTCGCTTGCTTGGGGGTGGGGTACTTTTTGTTAGAGATATCATGTCCACAACTGTGAGTCCGTGACAACGTGCCACTTGATATGGAAGAGAACACGTTTTCTTCCTTTTACAAGTCCAGGGTTGGACATTAGCGCTCGCCCACTCGCCCAGGCGAGTGTCAAAACAGTTGGGCGAGTACAGATCACCGATCACTCGCCCGTTTTGGCGAGTACGATTTTCGGCTTTTTTTACTTTCCACTTTGAAATAATTTACACTGTTTACCATTTTGAAATCTCCCACAAACCTGGCGCTTTGTCGCAAACTAATTTCTGGTTCGCAAACATACATACAAAAATGGTTGCGCTTGGTAACCGTTAAACGATGAAAAGATACTGTATATTTGAACTCACTTAGTGCTAAAATGTGGAGATTTCTTGCTAGGGTGTCTAAAGTATCCGCTAGCAAGAAAATACCGCTTTTGATAACAGCTCGCAAACAACGGTCCGTGGATCTCGCGATGTTGATGTTCATGCGGAGGGGTAGGGGGGAGGTGTTAATGTTTTCTGTGTTTGTGTGGAGCTAGGAGACTGGGCGAGTGAAAATTTATCTGGGCGAGTGCAGCTCGAAGGTCACTCGCCTAAATGGCGAGCGCTCCGAAATTTTAGTTTCCAACCCTGCTTCAAGTCACTAGTAACTTACACAAAACACCTTTCTATTTTTAGGTATGGTTTGAAAAGAGACGTCAACTGTGGAAAAAGCAGCAAGAGCGAGGTCAAGTTAACAACTCTAAATCATGCGCACTGCAAGGAAATCCACAAACCCCGTTTCAGCGACCATTCCAGAATGCCGCCACTCGCGCCACAACAGCAACAGCCCAGGACTCCTCAAATGGTTCGGACTTGTTAGCGAAGCTCCAGCGCGCGAAGCGCGCTAGCGGAGCACCATGGGTAAGAAATTTTGGTAAACCATCAAGCCAAGAAAATTTGGTAGTCACGTGACCGTACGAGCGTCCGTCCGTCCGAGCGTCCGTCCGTACAGACTCTGGGGGAGGGGGAAGTGAGTCACAGGACAATTACTGTCTTGGTTAATGTTAAATCTTTGATATTGAACTTCCATGTTATGGTCAATTGACAGCTGTCAAAACAAGGTGTCCGCTGACCGGTATCACATGACCATATCGCGGGCTCAGGCGTAGAGCTAATCGAGGTGACGTATTTTTTAAGTTGACCGCTGACCAATGGTAATGGTTTTCCAATTGATCGCGGGCTCAAGTACTCATTTTTTTTAAATTAGCCTGATGAATCTATCATCGCGTAAATTCAGATTTAAATAAAGGGCAAGGTAAATAACCGACAAGCTCTGCTTTTAGGCTTGGCTAAATCTATTTTAGAAATAATTAATTTAGTTTTTTTCTCATGTAAATAAATGATCAGTGGACATTTCATTTCAACTTAGACGAAGCGACTGTATGAAAAGGCGGCAAATCTTTGGTACGCTGTTCACCTTTAAAGCTGAATGAAAGACGCGAAGAAAGCTGCTGGCGAACATCGATCTTCGTGAATATATCTCGCTTTATTTACTCATCTACATCATGGAAACTTATGCCAAATGATTAAGGACAACTTCTTAACGGGAAGATCCGAAATAATTGCCGATTTGAATATGTATATTGGATAACAAGTCAAAAAGAGCGCCATGTCCAGGGTTCGACCTGCGGCTGAGCAAGGTTGAATATCACTGAATTGAGCTCAAACAAAAGTGAATTCAGAGCCGATCAAGTTCACTGAAGTGAAGGATAAAAGACTGTTAAAGGCTACACCGATGAAAAGAAAAAAAAATTGATGTTCGCTGATAATATAATGTATATGTCGGTGGTGCTGCATGGACTAAGCTTGCAACGAAACTGCCGTGTTCGTCTCCGATATTATTGGCTGGTTTGAAAGCTTTGCCCTGCAGAATATATATTACAAGCCTTCTTCAATAATGAGGTAACAAACGTAAATGTATGCACTAAGCATAAGCCTAATTTTATATTGAGAGAATTATACTTCATTTATGAATGAATTTAAAGTTGTGTCGGTTTTCAGATCTTCCCGTAAATATTTACTAAGCCTGCTCATGTTTTTACATTTTATACATGCCAGACACATTTGTTTAGTAATTATTTCGTTTAGTCTAATTATTTTCTGTTTTAGTTAGTGGAGTTAAATGTGATGTTCATTATTGGATTTTGAAAACAAATTGTTTAGCTTCACGGATAAAAATCACGATTTCGGCTCGCTTGCATTTGTTTTGTTTCTCTTATCACTGCTTATCAGTTAGTGTGTTGAATTCGCCGGTTTCGTTGCGAGTTACCTGTGCTAGGCTGAGTGGGTTCAGACTAAGCCTACCGCATATTTACTTACCAGAAATGAAGAAAATTCATTCAGTTCTCTACATAAAATTCTCTTAGGTATTTAGCAACGCGTAATTAGTAAATCATGCAACCAAACCGCAACGAAAAGAAGACGGTTCAAAACAATCAAAACAACATTGTAAGCTTTATATTCTAAGTTAGCGTGCTCAACTTTCCTGATCAAAAACTGCCGCAATTAATACACAAAAACTGCTTTAAAATGACTTACATAACCGGCACCATCAATTTGCAGAGTTTGTTTTGCCGCCGTAATTTTCTCAGTTTGCCGTGGCGTGAGTTCATTTAGTTTACTGTGTTTAGCAGCGAGTTCACTTTGTTTTTCTGTACGTACTTTGTTTTTGCCTTGAGTTGATTTTCTTGCCCTGACGGTTTTGTAGTAATCAAAACAAGGTCAAGGTTCTTTTTACATTGAATAACTCATAGAGGTCCTGGAGGTGTATTACGAATTAGTGTACAGTAAACGTTGTAAAAAGATAAGATAATAAGATTTGTTTTGCGCCTACGTGCGTACGTGAGGAACCCATTAAAGTGCACTCGTCAATTTCAATTTTAGAACCTGTCACTACAGGCAGGAAAATTCAGACGGGTTAACCACGAAATATATTGACGTCGCCTTCGTCGACGAAATCATGAGAGGTTTTTTGTACCTCTATGGGCCACCGTATAAGCTTACAAATATAGTGTGGCTTCTTATTTGGTAACACTGTAAGTAACTCGAGCGAAAAATTTAATAGATGGGAGATCCGCTTTTAGGCCTGCCTAAATCTATATATTAGTATTCTATACACGAGTCAAAACTTAAACTCATAGAACTGCTCTCGCACGCTTCAAATCGTCAAAAAAACTGCATAAAACAAACGTAAACATTGCGAAAATGTTTCTAATTCATTTTATTGCAAATGGACAGCAGTAAAAGCCGATTTTATGAATGTTAAATATTTACAATAGCGATAGGCGAGAAAATTTGAATATTTATATGGGGCGTGCTGTGACCTCACAAACACAGGCTGGTAAGCCTGTGCTCAGACTCTTACCCAGTCGCTATTTACTTGTTTTTCCTTTTTTTTTTTGGGGGGGGGGGGGGGGGGGGGGGGCGAGGGCGCCTTAATTTCGCTAGTATCCAATCTTCTTTCGCCCCCAAAAACATGTTAATAGCGACTGGGTACGAATCTGACTTAGGCTCGATTCTCGAGTTCGGTCTTTTTTCCGAAACAGCGGCTGGTAATCGAGCCTAGCCCTGACTGCACAAGCACACAAGAGAGAAGAGCAGGCTGATAACTGGACATTGGAGAGGAGAAAAGGCGGGCTTGACTACTCGACAAAGGACGAGAAAAGGCGATCGTGATCACAGGCGTGAATACTTTGTACATATGAAGAGAAAGAAAGGCGTGCGTGACCACTGAAATTAGTCACGGGTGTGCCTAATTGATATACCGTAAAATTCCGGTTATAAGCCCTGAGCTTATACAACTTTGTAAGGGGTTTTGGGTGGGCTTATAAACGGAGGGGTTTATAAGCGGAAAAAAAAATGCGTTTTAGCCCTGTTCAGTACTATCATCCGACAGAGGGGGGCTTATATTCGGGGAGGGCTTATAACCGGATGTATTTTCTTGTTTCCGGGAGGGCTTATAACCGGAATTTTACGGTGGGGCATTCTCGTCCCAAGAGGCCGCGATCCTTCATAAAGAGTAGGAAAGACGGGAGTGGCCACTTGACATACGACTCTTGGGAAGACCATAATTAAATTGTGAGTAAGACTTCGTGATAAAATAAAGATTGAGATTTTGAGAAGAGAACGGCGTGACTACTGGACATGGGGAACCAAAAGCTCGTAGATCTGACCGACGAGGGTTGGATTAATTAAGGGTAGGGACATAAATGATTGTGTCTTACAAATTTCTTTTTCAGCTACGAGATTGATCCGGTTAGAGTGATTTAATTTAACCCGTGAAACGAAATTTATCAATTAGTACGTACTTAGTCAAAACTACACAAAAGAACAAAAACAAAATAGTGTGTAATAAAATCTAAAAGCTTAGTTGCTATTTCACGGGTTGAGTAAAACCACTCTAAAAATGTTGTAGTAGTGGGCAAGTGTTAATGTTTGCAATGTACAAACTATACACATCAACCGAAAGCGGAAAGACGTATTAAAATACATTCCTATTTTAATTCACCTTCACAAAATTACACCTTGATTGAAACTGGTAGGTAATTGGACTGATTATTGTACACTTGATAATACTCTCCTATCTCCTAATACAGCTATTGGTCACTATATTGTCAAATAACATTTAATCATTTCTTTTCATTTTTTTTTTCATAAGAGCGCGTAACAAAGTACCAAATGATATCAGGCCTATACACGTACTTCACAAAAAGTCGTTTTGATTCTAATCCTGACTTAAAAGTTGGGAAAATTATCACATTTATTTAAATCCTTATTCCTGTCTTAAAAACGCAACACGCTTTGTGTTGTAAATTACTCGCTCTGGCGTGAACAGGCGGCCCTGGGAAGAGTTATCAAGTGTCTTTCCACGACTTTTATTCAGGTCTTCTCGGCCACGAGCTAAATCGCCTGGTAATATATAGATTTAGGCAGGCCTAAAAGCGGAGCTCCCATCTATTAAATTTTTCGCTCGAGTTACTTACAGTGTTACCAAATAAGAAGCCACACTATATTTGTAAGCTTATACGGTGGCCCATAGAGGTACAAAAAACCTCTCATGATTTCGTCGACGAAGGCGACGTCAATATATTTCGTGGTTAACCCGTCTGAATTTTCCTGCCTGTAGTGACAGGTTCTAAAATTGAAATTGACGAGTGCACTTTAATGGGTTCCTCACGTACGCACGTAGGCGCAAAACAAATCTTATTATCTTATCTTTTTACAACGTTTACTGTACACTAATTCGTAATACACCTCCAGGACCTCTATGAGTTATTCAATGTAAAAAGAACCTTGACCTTGTTTTGATTACTACAAAACCGTCAGGGCAAGAAAATCAACTCAAGGCAAAAACAAAGTACGTACAGAAAAACAAAGTGAACTCGCTGCTAAACACAGTAAACTAAATGAACTCACGCCACGGCAAACTGAGAAAATTACGGCGGCAAAACAAACTCTGCAAATTGATGGTGCCGGTTATGTAAGTCATTTTAAAGCAGTTTTTGTGTATTAATTGCGGCAGTTTTTGATCAGGAAAGTTGAGCACGCTAACTTAGAATATAAAGCTTACAATGTTGTTTTGATTGTTTTGAACCGTCTTCTTTTCGTTGCGGTTTGGTTGCATGATTTACTAATTACGCGTTGCTAAATACCTAAGAGAATTTTATGTAGAGAACTGAATGAATTTTCTTCATTTCTGGTAAGTAAATATGCGGTAGGCTTAGTCTGAACCCACTCAGCCTAGCACAGGTAACTCGCAACGAAACCGGCGAATTCAACACACTAACTGATAAGCAGTGATAAGAGAAACAAAACAAATGCAAGCGAGCCGAAATCGTGATTTTTATCCGTGAAGCTAAACAATTTGTTTTCAAAATCCAATAATGAACATCACATTTAACTCCACTAACTAAAACAGAAAATAATTAGACTAAACGAAATAATTACTAAACAAATGTGTCTGGCATGTATAAAATGTAAAAACATGAGCAGGCTTAGTAAATATTTACGGGAAGATCTGAAAACCGACACAACTTTAAATTCATTCATAAATGAAGTATAATTCTCTCAATATAAAATTAGGCTTATGCTTAGTGCATACATTTACGTTTGTTACCTCATTATTGAAGAAGGCTTGTAATATATATTCTGCAGGGCAAAGCTTTCAAACCAGCCAATAATATCGGAGACGAACACGGCAGTTTCGTTGCAAGCTTAGTCCATGCAGCACCACCGACATATACATTATATTATCAGCGAACATCAATTTTTTTTTCTTTTCATCGGTGTAGCCTTTAACAGTCTTTTATCCTTCACTTCAGTGAACTTGATCGGCTCTGAATTCACTTTTGTTTGAGCTCAATTCAGTGATATTCAACCTTGCTCAGCCGCAGGTCGAACCCTGGACATGGCGCTCTTTTTGATTTGTTATCCAATATACATATTCAAATCGGCAATTATTTCGGATCTTCCCGTTAAGAAGTTGTCCTTAATCATTTGGCATAAGTTTCCATGATGTAGATGAGTAAATAAAGCGAGATATATTCACGAAGATCGATGTTCGCCAGCAGCTTTCTTCGCGTCTTTCATTCAGCTTTAAAGGTGAACAGCGTACCAAAGATTTGCCGCCTTTTCATACAGTCGCTTCGTCTAAGTTGAAATGAAATGTCCACTGATCATTTATTTACATGAGAAAAAAACTAAATTAATTATTTCTAAAATAGATTTCGCCAAGCCTAAAAGCAGAGCTTGTCGGTTATTTACCTTGCCCTTTATTTAAATCTGAATTTACGCGATGATAGATTCATCAGGCTAATTTAAAAAAAATGAGTACTTGAGCCCGCGATCAATTGGAAAACCATTACCATTGGTCAGCGGTCAACTTAAAAAATACGTCACCTCGATTAGCTCTACGCCTGAGCCCGCGATATGGTCATGTGATACCGGTCAGCGGACACCTTGTTTTGACAGCTGTCAATTGACCATAACATTTTGATAAAAAATTGAGCTTTCGGCTGCCAAACTACAGCCTTTAACGAATGATAAAAAAAAAAAAAAAAAATGGCGCGAATGAATAAATATATAGGCTAAAAAATGTGTGAAAAATTACATAATAAAAATGCACAACAAACAAATGGCGCGAATGAATAAATATATAGGCTAAAAAATGTGTGAAAAATACAGAATAAAAATGCATAATAAGGTGGCAATGAAAAGAATTTGATGAATAAAGAAAAACTATTTTAAAAGAATAGAGTATTGTCGGGGTAATGACCTAGCATTGTTATCCGCCTCAGTTGTCATGGCAGTGTGCCATGACTCGAGAGTTTTTCGTACGCGAAAGTTTCCTTTGTCGATAACTATCGCATTTTCAAAATCAATTTGATGGTCGTTCATCCATGCATGGTTTGCGACGTTCGATCCTTTGTTACAATATTTTACGTTTCTGACGTGTTCCTTTCTTCGCGTGTGTAGACATCTGCCGGTTTCTCCAATGTAGCTCCAGTTGCAGTCATTGCAGGGAATCTTGTAAACCACATTTGTTTGAAGGTGGCTGGGTGGCCTGAATTTTGGCGAAGGGAATTCCTGATGTAGGGTTCTGTGGGGTCTGGTGACAACTTGGATTCCGTTATTTCGGAGTAATCTTTGAAGTGGTTCAGTGAGGCCATTGATGTAAGGCAGACAAGCCAAGTCAAAACTTGTTTCTGATGGCTCAACCCACTTGAAAAACATACCAACCAACTCTTCTGGCGAGGGAATTGTTTCCGTTGCACGTTTTTTCTTAAGAATGTTAGAGATGATCGATTGGGGGTAACCATTCGCTTTTAGGGCATCGGAGACATGTTTGACTTCTTTCGATTTTCCATCTGCGGTGCTTGGAAGGTTGCACGCACGGTTTAGTAGAGTGGAAGCTGTACTGATTTTGTGTTTCTTCTCATGGTGCGAGTTAAAGTCCAAATACCTGTCTGTATGTGTTGGTTTCCTATACACTTCGATGGTGATTTTTCCATTGTTCCTGCTGACGAGGGTGTCCAGGAAGGCGATTTGGCCATTGCTTTCAGTTTCGATTGTAAAGGAGATCTTAGGGTCGATGGAATTCAAAGTGTCGTGAAAGGCTGAAACAGCGTCTCTCTTGATGATGACAAAGCTGTCGTCCACATATCTTTTCCAAACTTTCGGTGGTACCGTGGAATTAGTTAGAGCTGAATCTTCAATTACCTCCATGCAGAGGTTAGCTACAACAGGGCTAACGGGGCTACCCATGGCACAACCATGGATTTGTTTGTAAGTACAATCGTTGTAGACAAAGTAGTTGTTTGAAAGAACAAATTCTAAAAGGGAGATGACATCATCCGTAGTGAGATTTGTTCTGGAGGCTAACGAAGTGTCGTTATTGAGTTTGTCGCGGATGTAAGTGCAAGCTTTCTGGACGGGGATTGCTGTAAAAAGGGAGACAACATCTCAATGTCTCTAACATTCTTAAGAAAAAACGTGCAACGGAAACAATTCCCTCGCCAGAAGAGTTGGTTGGTATGTTTTTCAAGTGGGTTGAGCCATCAGAAACAAGTTTTGACTTGGCTTGTCTGCCTTACATCAATGGCCTCACTGAACCACTTCAAAGATTACTCCGAAATAACGGAATCCAAGTTGTCACCAGACCCCACAGAACCCTACATCAGGAATTCCCTTCGCCAAAATTCAGGCCACCCAGCCACCTTCAAACAAATGTGGTTTACAAGATTCCCTGCAATGACTGCAACTGGAGCTACATTGGAGAAACCGGCAGATGTCTACACACGCGAAGAAAGGAACACGTCAGAAACGTAAAATATTGTAACAAAGGATCGAACGTCGCAAACCATGCATGGATGAACGACCATCAAATTGATTTTGAAAATGCGATAGTTATCGACAAAGGAAACTTTCGCGTACGAAAAACTCTCGAGTCATGGCACACTGCCATGACAACTGAGGCGGATAACAATGCTAGGTCATTACCCCGACAATACTCTATTCTTTTAAAATAGTTTTTCTTTATTCATCAAATTCTTTTCATTGCCACCTTATTATGCATTTTTATTCTGTATTTTTCACACATTTTTTAGCCTATATATTTATTCATTCGCGCCATTTGTTTGTTGTGCATTTTTATTATGTAATTTTTCACACATTTTTTAGCCTATATATTTATTCATTCGCGCCATTTTTTATCATTCGTTAAAGGCTGTAGTTTGGCAGCCGAAAGCTCAATTTTTTATCAAAATTTTTAACCAGAGAACGTCTTAATCTTTTAATTACCATGAATCCTGGTTACTCTTCTATTTTTGACCATAACATGGAAGTTCAATATCAAAGATTTAACATTAACCAAGGCAGTAATTGTCCTGTGACTCACTTCCCCTTCCCCCAGAGTCTGTACGGACGGACGCTCGGACGGACGGACGCTCGTACGGTCACGTGACTACCAAATTTTCTTGGCTTGATGGTTTACCAAAATTTCTTACCCATGGTGCTCCGCTAGCGCGCTTCGCGCGCTGGAGCTCCGCTAATATTTACACAAGGCGTGCAATTTCCGCATCCAAGAATCGTGTACCGCCTCTGGCTTGCAGCCAAAAAAATATCTTTCCCCTACTCGCTTTAGTAAGAGCTCCCGGTCCTCGATAGAACAGTCGTTGAACTATAATCTGGCCTAATTTGAGTCCGATCAGTTCGCGAATAGTTCTTTCAAACCTTGCTGGAATATCAAATTAGGTCGTAAATTTGCCGATTTATCATGATATGTACCAGTTGTGGGGACTATTTATGCAGTTTTCGCTAAAATTGGTCAAAATTACTGCCTATGCCGGTCCTAGAAAGCAGAACGTGCTCCACTACAAAACCTCCTCTGGGGCACCCCAAGGAAATACTTCGGAAATGTCGACAGCAAAGCCGAAGACAACTTGAACTGGGAATTTAATTCATACGCGCGAGTATGTTTATATTCAGTACGTATCCCATTCACGTTGTCTGTCGTTTACTGCCGACATTTCCGAAGTGTTTCTTTGGGGTGTCCCAGAGGAGGTTTTGAAGTGGAGCACGTTCTGCTTTCTGGGAACTGATCGGACTGCCCCAGTCCTCCTCATACTTATCATAGCGGTCGCTCGTCCCAAGCCCCTACACTGTGGGCTACAAACATAAGATGAATTCTTTATAAGTTAGAAAAATACTTTATTGTGTTTGTTTATAAAAAATTATTTTACAACACCTGCATACTACGTTTGAAAAATATCTAAAAAGCTTACCTTCAGTTTGTAAGCTAATCTTGTCAGACAAGTATGCATGTTTTTCAACAAGAACTTTGTAAATTTAGTTTCTAAATATTTACAAATGGCCACACAGCCACGCACGTACACGAGTACAGAAATAGAAAACTAATTGGAAAAGAAACTTGAAAGCTTGTTCTCCTTGTTTCCATAGAGTAATCGAAACATTCGTGAAAGTTTGGAAGAACTTCAATGAACTGTGCAAACTCACGTGCACCGCACAGCTTGTGTTTTCACAGCTTTCTCATTTTAACAAACACCAACTCGTGTTCAATTGTTTAAATTTACAATTACGATGTCAACTTAGCGACTCAAGACAATCTTTGAAAACAAAACGTTTCGATGAGCTCGTAACATCATTATCTAGTCTAATATTAACAACTTAAGGTGGATAACGGTTTAAATACCTGTTTTAAACGTAGTAACAAATTGGCGATAACCCGAGAGAACATCGGTACATAAACGAAATCCTTTAACATTTTGTTCAACATTATTCAATCCTTACGTTAGCAGTGGTTAGTGTTTTTTATTAGCATTTCTCAATTATTCTTCCATCTCTTGAGTCATTGTGAATCCACGCAAGTATTTATTAACCGTTCTCCGCTTTTGTAAAAAAATTCTTTTTAACATTGAAATGTCAAAAATATCTTCTCTGAGGCTAGCTTCATTTACAATGTGCTGATTCGACATTTTACTCACACTATGTTAAATTAAATATTGTCTATATGCATCATTCCTTAGGTTTCCAGTGGAGACTTCAACAGTGTACAGGCCGTAACCTTGACGACAAAAGCCGCTTTTATGATCAGCAAATAAAAATCGTTTAGGAAAGACTGGAACTAACGCATGCGCACATGCGCAAATACAAACCGACAGAAAAACTAAAGATGGCAAGGTGGCTCTGCTGCATTCTCGACCCCAGAGCCTTCGGTTTTTCAGTCGCGCAAGCTCTGGAGTCGAGAATGGCTCTGCTGTTATTGTGTCCGCATTCATCTACGAAAAAGAAGGTTGATCCAAAGTTTGCCATAGACTAACGTGCCCGGAATAACAGCGGATCCACCTTAAATCAAAGCTATTGGGAGAAAGAACTAAAATGGTTTTATAGACTGCTTAGATGAAGGGCGCTCTTACTTTGAAGTTAATCTTACTTGCGATGAATGTCTGTTTTGATGTGGGCGGGCATTTTAAATTTTAAATACACTGTTGGCTGGTGTGATGTTCAGGGCGGCCGAGAAAATTTTGACATTTTTTGGAACATCCGATTGCTCGTCAGAAATAAGACATTTTTCTTGGCCCTGAACGTTTCCCGAAAGTTTGTAAGTTCTACACCTCACACAGTTCAAAATGGTCGCCAAAAAAAACAAAACATGCATTTATCGCAAGCAAGTTTAACGTTTTCTGTGTTCCCGTGCTTGATAACATCACCGGATCCCAGTCCTACATGCTTCAGACACACAGAGGTCAAACGTAAAATACTCGGCGCCAATTCTGGTTTTTCTTGCTTTGAAATTTGTGAGAGCTCGGAGAGTAATGCATTAAATATTTCTTGGATTCCATAATATTACAGCAACTTAAAATAAAATCGGAAGTAAATCTTGCTACACCTGCACCTTGCAACTTTAGAAGCGGCAATTTCATTGGTTCTTGATAGTAGCGCCAATCTGATTGGTGTAACACACTTACATCGCTTCTTCACTACATAGTACATCGCGACGGCTAAGAGATATCAATTTTGTGAAAAAAATAACTGAATACAGTGACAAAACTGCTGGATAACGGTTACAATGAAATGTTATTTTCTATGCATGTTATACCCGTGTTTGAATGTTTAGTTTTCAGCATATGTCAAAACAGTAAAGAATATAAAAAAAATCGAGGCAGATTTTTGCATTTGTCAGCGTCAATTTTGGCGGGAAAAGCACAAGCACCATAAATTCGACCACTGTGTGATTAAGACATGGTTGTTATAAATGTACCCATACTACCTTTCGGCCTAGGTGTGTGGACGTCTGACAATCAATTCTTTTCAAGTCAGTTGCAATGTTTTCCTCGTCTTCTGTTGATCACGTGACTTATTCCTGCTTTAGTCTGCCGCTTTTCCCCTTGTACAGTCTCAGATCCAGTTTCTCGTCGCTCTCTTTGCGGTCGTTGATTTTATCCGACTACATGCTGACCCAGGCTACACAGAGGACTCTGATTCAGTTGATGACCCAGGCTCCAGCTCGTCTTCTGATTCATTTGACGTCCCAGGCTCCAGCTCGTCTTCTGATTCATTTGATGACCCAGGCTCCAGCTCGTCTTCTGATTCAGTCGATGACTCGGACTCTAGCTCGTCTTCTGCCTCAGTTGACAACCAAGCAGACAAACGTTCTTCTGCAAACTGCTCCATCCAGTAGTCCTCTGTTGGCCATTCATGTTCAGGTTTGAGGTTCCCATCCTCGTCCTGTCATAAATCACAAGACAATGCTAAACACAATCCTCCCTATCAACACACACTGGGCAACAAAAGTTATGCTAGCTTAATGTAATCGTTTCCCACAGTTACTTATTTTGCAGAAAGATAGACTCCCTTCAACTCGCAATAAAATATCTTTTCTAAGTTCAAAAATTTAACCTTCAGAAAAAAAATCTGAAACAGCTTTTATAAACAAATTCATTGTCTATGTAACGCCCTTTGACTTTCTATTCCTGAAAGTGATCATCGGAAATGGACTACCGTTTATCCCCTCAGGCAAAAATCCTTTATCATCTGAGCACGTTTTTGCTTCTTTTTAATACGTGAAAGGCGATTTCATTCCAAAAGCTCCGTGCTTTTAGTTAATAATAGTTAGCATATAATATACCGGCTTAAGTAAATCTTAGTTTTGCGCTTGTTTTGGCAACATTTTGAAGAAATGTGACACGTGGCAGGACAGTATTTACACTACTTAAAGACCGTACATAAGTACACAACTAAATTGGAACTTTTCATGAGGACACATTCGAATCATACTCTGGTTTAGATTGGAAATATTTCATACCTATGCGATTTCGCGTTTTCGTGCGTGCAGTTATTTGTCGTTATGTGTTGTTCTTGTTTCTCACTATGAGCGGACCACTGAAATAAGGTACTTTTATAGAAGATCAAAGATCTCTTCGAGATTCGCCTATTTTGCATTGCTCTTTTTCAAAATCACGTGAAATTGTTTGGTTGCCGCGGACTTAAAGAAGCGAGGGCTCACATTGGAAGGACAAAATTTAAATTCGCGGCTTGTAATAACAGTTTATTCGTTTGTCATGCCTTCTTATTACAACTTTTGTGTTCCATTATCTACTTATCACTACAGAAAAAATTTAAAGCTATCATTTAATCGTATTTCCGAGGGTAAAAGTCTTCGCATAGAATACACAAGCTAAATCAGAAAAAAAAAGTTGAAGCTGGAATTCTTTCACACTTCAATTTGCTCAGCATATTTACAAGTATCCTAGGCAATTACAGTGTATTTTCCGTAGAGTTAACCCTGTAAACTTAGTAAGGTACATCCAAATTGAAAATAGTTGTCCTTCCATTATGGGCCCGCGATACGAAATCACGTGATTTTGCAAGTGAGCTATAGAGTATGCGTTGGGGAAATGTTACTATTGAAAGCGATTTGCGATGCATTAACTCATTGACTCCCAGTCTAGAAGGCTTTTATTAGCGCGCGCCCACCCCCTCAAACATTCCTGGCTCTTTAACGGCATTTAACACAAACGTGCGAGTGGGAAAAATATACCATATGCGTACTAAATTCAGACAAATAATTCCTTTCTGAAGTAAACTTTTATTACAACTAGACACGCTGAAAGACCAATTCATGATTTGAAATGTTAATTATCAACCTTGATAAATTGATCCCAAACCAAACTTGAAGACGGTGAAAAAAATTTCTTCACCTCCGCGCGTCATTTTAACAACTCGCAAAAACACGAACTCTTTCTACAAAATATAACGCTAGTTCGAAACACTCTGGTGAAAGGTAGGCTTTCATTCTGTACAACTGTCACTGACATTTATTTAACCACCAGTGGTATTATCTTGGTACAGAAAAGCGGTAACTGGGGATAATAATTTTCGACTCATGGTGCCGTGAGATAGCGGAAAACTACTGAATTCCTTCCACAAAATAAACACTCACATTGCTTTTTATGCTATCCATCACTATAACTAATAACAAAAAAATACTTGTTTGCATTTTCCGAAGTACTGTAGTAAATCTTTGCATGTGAAAGGTCGTAAACTGAACACAATTATTAAATAAACAACAACGCGATGGTAAGTCGGCCGCACACTGCATATCAGATGTCACCATGTGCTTTTCAAATCAATACGCTTCAGAAGCCTAAAATTCCAAACGTTAACTGGGCAAATGAAAGAAACTTGAAGGAAGTTTTTGTTCGGAAATTTAAGGTGGCTCTGAAACCGCTCCGGGGAAATTTTTTTAACTTTGCAAAAAGTTGCATCTTAACATGCCAATCATTATTCAATAATAAAAAATGGGGGTCACCGGACTCGTTTTTGAGTTATAAGCACTTAAAGGGAAAATTAAGGGTGTTTTTAACGGGTAAAACTGTTGCTATAGTAACCAATGACGTCATGAAAATGACCACAGCGTATTCAGCAATGATTGGACATTTGTTCGATGGCATTATTGTAGCAGCAACTGATAAAGATTTGTAGTACTGGCCCATCAAAGTTTAAGAGCTGGAAAGTGCTGGAAACCGTTGCGAGCCTCCTTAACCCAGAACCACATTCCTTTCCTTTTGTTTTGACCGCAGTTGCTTTGACACCTATCGGCAAAACGCCCCGTGACAGTTGCTGTTAACCAAAAAGCTGTTGTATTGCTTCAAATCTTGACCTTAGATTCCTGTTGTACTTGGAATTAATTGTTTTGGACATAAGGTTTCAAACCAGACGCTTTTATTTAGGTAAATCTTTGTTTTATTCCATGTCTGGTGCGTGTCAAATTTAAAAGGCGGCGAACTGCTGTCCGTTTGACGTTGCCGACGCTAGGGTCACGATAAGACACAACTTTTGATTGGTTTAGTCGGCCAGTTTTGGCGCGACTGGCTCAGAAAAATGTGAGCCAAGCTTTGATTGGCTGAACTTGCGGAAAGGAATGTGGTTCTGGTTTAAGCAGCCGTTGGTGGGGGAGGGAACGTTGCGTGACGAGCCCAAACAACGGCTGCGAAGGAGACTACTTTATGTCCGCTCAGGACTGTTTCTTGGCGGATGTTTGACTGCAGTTCATTTACAAAAAATTAAATTAACTGTTCCCACCATTATCTCCTTTTACTGACTATTAGCTGCAGGATTTTCAGTGAAGTTCAAACAGCCACTAAAAGGCTGGTGAAAGATTTCTTCAAATTTCTACTTCACAAACAATGAGCAGAATTAATTTGGCTTTTACTGAAGTGAGAAAAATTCTTCTGTTCACCTACAAACGCTTACATGTAACTTACTAGGGAAATTCCAGTATTTTCGTTTGCATTTCTCACTCATTCACCATTGTAACAAAAGATCGTCACACTATCTAAGCTCAGTAAACCGCAGTAATAAATGATATTTACTTGAGCAGCAGATTTTATCTCGATATCGCAGTTTGAACAGAAAATATTTTAATAACGTTCGCATGCATGGAATTGAATACTACTTGACGAACTTGGGTTGAATTACCAAACCTTATCGAAAGATACTGGAGCATTGAAAGAAAATTTACAAGTATTTTTATAGTTCAAATTGCATTAAAAAACCCTGTCAAATTTTAATTTTTAAAAACAAGGTTTTTCTGACGTAGACAAGTTCTTTTAAATGGTTTCCTTTGGGTTCTTTAATTTACAAAATCTGTTTTAAGCTTATTGAGAATTTTGCGAAATAAATGATTTTAACAAAGTGTGAAGTATACACTCAAGTTTGTCAAAACGTCTTTAAGAACGTAAGAACTGCTAGCTTTTCCTCTAAATGTTACACTTCAACTTGAATTTATTAGCATCCGAAAAACCCAACGTTTCCACAATGTGGTCTGCACTGAAATGGTATTTCATTTTGCACTGATGCTGTTTTGAACTGCTTTTGGCTAACATTGACAAGCTACTGTCTATTAAATCATAATTGATGAATCGTAAATAAAATTCTCTTGAGAAGCTGAATAACTCTCCCTCGTGAAATGTTGTTTCTAGATGAACATATTGCATGCAACAAAGAATTAAAGGCGCCAATTAAGTGAAAATAATTCTCAGACAAGCATTACAATTACAAAGCACTGCACAAGCAGGTTTACAGCAGAGCCACAACAATGTAAGCAGTGAAACTAAAATAAGTATTGTATCCCGCTATTACACATTCGAGTCAAATTTAGTTTTGTGAGTTTGAGCTAACTGTCAAACGAAATTTCGCGTTTAGTTAGTCAAAACAACGGAAAGAAAATAAATCAGGAAATCAAGAGCAAAGAAGTATTCAGTACGGCAACCAACCAGTCGAAACAAATAGCAACAAAAATGACAAAACTTACGCGGTACGATGACTGAAAGCTGGAGATCTTGCTCTGACGTACAGCTTCAGTCAAATCATTCACTTGTTCCTTTGTCATCTCAACACCTTCAAGCCACAGTTTCTCCAGGTGAGGAACACAGCTGAGTTGTTTTGTGAGATCACTTACTCCTTCATCAAGAGGGTTAAATGACAAGTCGAGCTCACGCAAGTTAGGAGCCTGGTGCAGAGATCTGGCGATAATAGCAGCAGCCTTGGCTGTCAAATTGATACGGTAAAGTGATAACTCCTTAAGTCTGTGTGTAAAGTTAATACGCGAGACCAGGTTCTCTGTCAACTGAGGAGCACATGCGTCACCATCAATCCATATCACTGCTGGAGAAGTCACAAAAGGTAAAACCTCAATGAGCGTCTCCATCTCTTGGCTTTTTAAATCATAAATTTGAATAAGACTGACACGGGACAAGCAATGACGAGGTGCACCAGTGGTGCTATCATTGTTGTCAGTCAAACACAAAGCACTTCTGTTGTCTTGTTCATTTGACTGCTCACGAACTGGCTTCTTCTTCTGAGTTGACTCTGGTGATGAAATGAGCTCCTTTAGCATTCCAGTGGGAAAAGTAACGCCGTGGTCGCTCAAAATGCTACCAATGTAAATGTTCATTTTCTCTTCCTTCTTTAGGAAAAAATTATCTGCTGGACAAAGTGGATACTTTTTCAGAAAATCCGAGGCTTTCTTTTCACCCGAACAGCTAACAACAACTGCGTTTAAATCTTCCACTACAGTGATCAAGTTACGATACCTTTGTTCTGGATACTTCTTTACAAAAGAGTATTCAAAGAAAATAAACTCTGGCGCCGGGGCAGATTTCAGCAAGCGTTCATTGGCAACACTATGCAGCTGGTCGGGAGCAAGAAACAAAACACCACCGACGTAAGACAGAAACATGGAGTAGAGGTCTCGTCTCTTCTCGGCTGCACAGCATAAAAAGCTGTGTAAAATAACAGTTAGAAACTGTTTTTGCTGTTCTGATAAATCGTCAGCATTTGGCGACTCAGTGAAGTTGTACTCTGTCAGACCTTCCTCCTTTCCTACCATCCCCAGATGACTTAGAACAGCGCATGCAGCTTCGGCTGACAGCTCACAAACAAATTTGAGAACTTCAATCATCTTGACAATCTTTTCAAACGAGTCGATTTCGGACAGACAGCTTGTACTTTCTTCTTTTGACAACACCTCCTTGAGATAAAAGGCAGCAAGGTATTCCTGCAACGATTTGTGAATGAAGAAAACACGTTTCTCGGGAATCAAACTTCCAACATTCAGAACATGAAACAACCCGACTTCAATTAATTTCGTACTTAAAATGTTGTCGGACAGTTCACTAACGAGAAAAGAAAGATTATCTTGCAAAAGTGCACTAAAGGCAAACTTGCCTAATTCACAGAGCTCTTCTTTGCAGTCATTTACATTTCTAAATTGCCTTGAATCTGCATCTTTTTCGATAAGGTGGTCCAATAAAGTCTGAATAAAATCTGTGTAAATGCCGGCCTTAGATTTTGGCAGTCCTCTCTGATGTTTTCCATTCCATAGCAAACACAGCATCAGCAAAAGAAGAGGTATTTTCGCGATGTCTTCGAGATCTTTTTCTTCCAAATCCTTAACAAACTTGTCAACAGTTTCTTTATCTTTGAGAAACTTTCTTGCGAACGCTTTGATTTGATCTTTGCTTTTAAATCCTTTAATTTCAAACTGAACATGGCTGGGGCATCTTAACTCGTCACCTTTCGATTGCCGCGTTGTCATAATGACGTGACAGTCTCTCAGTAAGTTGCTCTCCCAGATGTCACGGACCGGTGATTGTTCTCCAGCACAGTTGTATTCATCATAGCCATCCAAAATGAGTAACACTTCTTCTTGATTACGACGAATGTAATCATAGACATTATCAACTGCAACCACACCGTCACTAGCCAGCAGTTTAGAAGCCTTTAAAACATCACGGATATCTTTCATATTACACACATCTCGCAGTTTAATCAGGAGCACAAGATCAAACTTCAATAGGATTCTTTTTTCCTGTTGTGACCAGTCAAAAGCAGTTTTTTTGGAAAAAGTACTTTTTCCAATGCCTGGCAGGCCAGAAACTAGAATTCTCTTTGGGTTGGGATGATGCTTGTTGCCCTTGAATATGTCAGTGTAGTCTTCAATTTCTTCTTGCGTCACTCCACTGGGCTTCCTGTCATCCCTAACCCAAGACAACGGTGTGTATATCTCATCAATATGAACTGCCGAGCTTTGGTCCCATGGGACGATTTTGACATTACTGAAGGTGTTGTGATGAGACTGTAGCTGTTTTTGACACTCCTCCACAAGGGGTTCTGTGAAAAAGAAATAAAAGAGAAATGAGTTTGAGCCAAACACCTGCATGAACCAACCAACCTAATAAATACTATAATGCATTACTGAAAACAACAGATTTAATAGCGGAGTTCCCGTAAAGGCGAGCGGAGCCCATACCACCCACACGGCCGGTGCTTATCCTGGCTTCTGTGGAATTAATCGACTAGGAGTATGTCTACTCCCAGGGTTACCCCCAGCATTAGTTCGCCGGTTCACATTTATACACCTGGTTGGAGAGAGGCACTGAAAGAGTAAAATGTTTTGTCCAAGAACACAACACAATGAACCCTTCTAGGAATCGAACCCGGAACGTGTGATCCAGAGTCCAGCGCACTAACCATTAGGCCACAGCGCCTCTTTGGGCCTGCCTAAATCTATTTATTACAAAAAATACTACTGACTGGCTAAAAGCTGTTTAGTTTAACGTTAGTCAAGTTCAGCCAGACAGTGCTGCAGGGATGCTGATCATAAAAAATGTAAATCAGTAGAGTGCAGAGAGCTGTATTAAAGCAGCCCTTCATCTGTGCTAAGTTAAGCTACCTGCGAACAAATGCTCATGCTATTGCTGTCCGATAGACTCTCTTCAATTAAGCGTGGCGGGGAAAGACAAGACAACGTGGCTTCATAGAAATCTTACGAAACTAAGAATTTGAAGTCAATGTTCATTTCATGAGGTGCCATGGTCTTGTGGCGGACGATAATTCGCATTTCCGCCTTCTGTCTCTCTGCATCTTATGGAATTAACATCAACTTTAAATTCTATGTCCTCCTAAGATTCCTAACAGTTCCACTCGGGGCTAAAGAAGGGAGGCCAAACGCATGCTCCACATTAACCAATAGCTGTTATAGCAGTTTAGCCTGCGATGCATTCTTTTGTTAAGGTATGTAAACGAGGCAAAGGGTCAACACAATGCAGAATGACCTTTTAGCCTCGTTTGCATGTCAAACCGCTGTTATAGCAATTAGAACATGCAGTCAGATGTTGTCAATTCTTTCAGTTTATGGTGACATATTGTTTTGATGTGTATCACGAATTGAGGTTAAGTCTACATACGAGCCTAGTGGCCCATCAGGCCAGAGCTTATCCCGGTTTCTGTAGCATGAAGCGACTAGGAGTATTTCTTCTGACGGTGATATGTGATCTTCGCAGTGAATTTCCAATTTAAGCAATTGGATAATGAAAAAAAAATCAGGGCTTCAACGGGATTTGAACCCGTGACCTCCGCGATACCGGTGCGATGCTCTACCAACTGAGCTATGAAGCCACACATTGGGAGCGAGTGACCTTGCTCCCAATGTGTGGCTTCATAGCTCAGTTGGTAGAGCATCGCACCGGTATCGCGGAGGTCACGGGTTCAAATCCTGTTGAAGCCCTGATTTTTTTTCAGGCTTCTTTATTCCAATTGCTTAAATTGGAAATTCACTGCGAAGATCACATATCACCTTCATATATATCCGCAGTTCATATATGAATCATTTCATATACATTACATCAGTATTTCTTCTCCCCCCTGGATGGGATGCTAGTCCATCGCAGGGCTACCCCCAGCAGTAAATTCGCCGGTACCCATTTATACACCTGGGTAGAGAGAGGCATGATGAGAGTAAAGTATCTTGCCCAAGAACACAACGCAGTGCCCTGGCCGGGGCTCAAACCCGGACCGCCCGATCCGGAGTCAAGCGCACTAACCATTAGGCCACCGCGCCTCCCACATCACGAATTGAGACACAAAAGAAATTAGCACAAAGTAACATTTATGACCATTGCAGGCGGAAAGAGTATTACAGACTGATCTGTTTGAAAATCTAACCAACATCCCAGGCACTTTTATCCATGAGTAGTCCCTCCCCCCACCCTTTCCACAGAAGGAATCTTCACCATAATCTTTCTGGTCAAGTGTTACATTATCAAGCTTAGACTTTCGTCTAGTCTGACCCACCTTGTAAACAGATCATCACCTGTTTATCAGACAAATGTTGCTTTTTAGTGTTTGCAGTTGTGACAGTATTGAATTGAAGAAAAGACGCAGATAGATTAAACTCTTCACTTTTACCGATAAAATCGTTTACCATTGTATCTATCCTACCTTTTTTGATTTTCACTGGAACTTTTGTCACTTTGTGGTCTGCAGGATGCCTAAGATAAAGATATCGTTAGTTAATTAATAACAGCTTTTTCCTTCGACGATGTTATCTAGAGGTTATGAATGGCATTCACATTCAACTTATTTGAAAACAGCGAGATTAAACCTTTACTGGCCGAGGAACCAAAATAGTGGAAAATGACTTTCTCACCTCACACCACAGGGGCATGTCTTTCAAGAGAGTAGAGGTCATGTGACACATTAGGCATTGCTGTCCATGATTACTGACATTCCCACCCACCCATCTTTCCTTTCTTTGTTTGTAGTTTTTGTGTACACAGGAATAGCTTGTACACATCTGTTTAATACAAGTAGCACTGTAATTGTGTTGATAATCGTTGTGATGGTTAGCATAGTTCCAAGTGGGGTGCAAGGAAAGCCGTGTGCCTCATGTACATGCAAAATTGTATCACAATTGTATCACAGTTGTATCACATTCAGCCGCTTCGGCGGCTGCAAGGAATTTGCTAATAAATCTATCTATCTATCAACTTAGCGACAAAGAGCAGTTGGACGGGTCACATCGAAAGACAGAATGGCGATTAATTAAATTGAAGCAGTAGTTCTAAGTTGGGTGGGGCTGATTGCTAAACTCTTGACCTGGAAGGATCAACATTTGACAGGAAAACACAAAACATAGGCACGCTAAGCGTGCAGGAGTTATTTTTTCAATTGATTGGGTGGCTTGGGGTAAAACTGGGTGTTAGTCCTGTTGGGATGGTCTATTTCATGGGTTGAGCTATTTGTGCATGGTTCATGTGCACGGTCTATCGTGCCGACTAAGAGCTACTTTTGGAAAAATAACTCAAAAACAATTTAAAAAGAAATTGTGCAAACGTTCTAAAATTAGGCTGCTTTACTTTGGTGTGCAACCGATCGATCGAACCATACCGTTGAAGACAATAAATACGTCAGGAATTTCTTCAAAAGTAAACAGAAAAAAATATCTGGTAGTCACTTTTAAGGTTACCTTCATGTTTAACTATCCGTCCCCTTTCATTCCAAGCCGAAAGAAAACCGCTAAGTACATCAGAACATGGATTGAAAACTGTTGACAACATTTACCGTAAACATGATCACAAAATCGCAAACACGCTCTCTAAGAAAGCCAAATTGACCCAGAAATTGCAAGCGAATAGCCAGATGGAACAAGAACAAAGTATTCTCGGGTTTCTGAAATGGCTCCGTTATTTTCATCATCAATATAAAACAGAAACCTTTCTGCAAGCAAGTACGTGTTTCTTTCGACGAAGCGAGAAACAAACAACTCTAGTCACCAGTGCATTTCGGCCAAACCACGTGACGATTTTACTTGGACTGGTACAATTTTAATTTCGCAACCAGAAGCAGAAACGTGCCCTAACTTGTAAGCGTAACATCATCATATTCCCACGGCCGTGCTAAAAATAGCTTTCGATGAAGTTGTGTGCCACGCTTGACTGCACACCCAAAAAGCTAGTCTTCTTTTCAGCCGTTGTTTTTTGCGTGACAAGCCCAAACAACGGCTTCAAAGGAGACTACCAAAAAGCTGGCTGTCTTTTTTTCTTTTGCCTATGAGTAAACATAACTGCAACCGCTTTGCGTTGGGAATATTAAATACACTAAAAAGGTATTGCGTCAGCCATGGAATGCGCTGACATGGAGCTTTCACTTTCGGTACGTGACAAACTAGCCTGCGAATACAGCCGCCTCTCATTCGCTCCCGCTACTACGCACGAAACGCGAAGAGAGACGTCTGCGATTCACGGTCAAAAATTCCATACTGATGACGTTGACCTCTAATTAGATTTCCGGAATATAACAAAAACACACGCAGTTGGTCTCGCATAATTAATGTCTTCATTTTCAGTTGCCCATTGCTAGCTCACTGCTCGAAGAATAGATTCATTGAATAATATTATTGATTGAACACAAACACTTTCAAGGCAGTCAAGGACGCATACACAGCGGACAACTTGGTCACGAAAATCCCTATTATAAATACGAGTTGCACATTAGCTAAGATTTGAAAAACGAAGCTGTGAAATCACTAAATGTGTCATCAATAAAACCCATGGGTGTCAAAATTTATCTAAATGTTTTGAAACTGGCTGCAGTGGCGCATCCTTCCTGAACGTCTTTGAGATCGTTCATGAGGCACTCTTGCCTTAGTCTTCCAATAAGGTATGAAGTGAGAAATCAGAGAAATGTAAGTTGTAAGTTATTCCTCCGGTGTATCTTCATAATCCTGCCGCACCGGGTGTACTTTTGGTCCACAATAACACCCGGTGTTGACCCGGCGTTATATTTCACATACATTATGCAAATTACCTAGTTGACCAATCAGCGCTCCTGTCCGGATTCCGGACAGATTTACGTCATCAGTATGGAATTTTTGGCCGTGAATCGCAGACGTCTCTCTTCGCGTTTCGTGCGTAGTAGCGGGAGCGAATGAGAGGCGGCTGTATTCGCAGGCTAGTGACAAACAAGATTATGTTTACTTTGCATGTTTATTTCGCCAGAAGCGACGGCCGCTAATTTGTTTGCAATTTTGCGACTATTTCTTGTCGGTTTAGCCAGTTCAAGTGAATCTTTTGGCTGTTTCATCGAGGCGAGTTCAGAGATCTGAAGAAAATAAATTTGGCCGACGTAAACACTTGCAAGCATTACGTCATTGGTACGGAAATAACCGCATTGCACCACCATACTACTAAAGATAGCCATCAACAATGCGAAGCTTGAAACGCCAGACTCGCACAACGACTACTATACCTTCCTACGGCCCTCACTCGCGGCACAAATGATGATTTTCTCTTGCTGCAACCACGTTGTCAAAACACCTAATTTAATATTTGCCGAGCAGACAAAACGTGCCCTTGTAACATCATCACGTCATGAGCTTTTCAAACGATCGTACAATAAATAACTCATGACCGCCCATGTGAAGTCCTACTATTCCTAAGCAGGAAACGTCGAACCGTCTCCGGCCGCATTCCAACCTCACGAAAATACCAATTATTTGGCAACTCTCAAACCCAAATAAACGCACATGCCTCGACATATTACAATTACGTTACTCTTAATTTGGGAGGAAAATCTTGAGAGATTTGTGGTCGCTCGTGTTATTACTTAGCCAAAGCTCCTACTAATAGGAAAACTACTAATGCTATACTTTTAACCGAGAGAAAACAGTTTAAACACCGCGCGGTTAGAATCTCAAAGATTTCTCGTTTAATTTCTTTAACACTCGCCCTTACAAACAACCCACAGTGCATCAGTTTGTCCCATTTGGGGACCAAAACAAAACGTTGCGCAAACCCGCAACACTGACATTAAAAATGGAAGTCACAACATTTATTCTCAATACACATATTTATTCTACTCAAAAACATCATAAAATTTAAAATAATGTGATCAACAAATACTATACCCATATTCTGTCGTCAACTGAACTAGTTGATTCGGCAAACCGAGAGAATCACCTTCACCACCATCAAATTTCCAAACACTTTTCGGTTTCAGAACCCACACACAAGGTTCTCACCCAAAGCTACATAAAAATCAAGAACTGGAATAGAGACTTCAGACCAACACGGCCAAATAAGGTTGAATCTATAGCAAAACAAAAATGGCCGTACCTTGAACCGAAAACAAATTATTCATAAAAACGATCCATACATACAAGCCGCAATTTGATTGGTCCTTGATAGAATCTCAAATCTGATTGGTGTGAAATACATACATGAATGATCCACCCAACCAACATCCACCCACTTAATAGCCAAATACGCCTTCACGCCGACTAAGAGTTATTTTTTTGAAAAAAATAACTCAACAAATGCAGTTTTTTTTATTGATCAGTAAACCTGTTTTATTCTTTCATATAATGACAACTTTGATGCTTGATATACCAAATTCACTTTTCCAAATATTCTGAATCGTGTTAATTTTTTACCTAAATATCCCGTCTCCTGATAGCCCCTAATAGTACCTCTCTCATGTTAATGCAAAATTGTGAAACAGCATAGCCATAAAGAGCAGTTGGAAGAGTCTTATCGAAAAAAAAAAAATAGAATGCCACATTCTTCCGAAATGGCGGAAAATACATTATTCTTTGGCCTATATGTTGATTGGTCCTCGTTGCCTCGTTTTAAGCCAAAGATTTTTTGGAATTCTGTAGACGCAATCGAGGCAATGAGGGCCAATTAACATTAAGACAAAAGAATATGTATTTTCCGACAGTTTGGAATAAGGTGTATTCTACAGCTAAACTACTTATCAACTGCCTTTATATTAAAAATTGAAGCAGTTAAAGTTTTTGTTTCTGTCAGAGAAATACCATTATTTTAAACCAATAAACAGGTAGCTCCACTTAAAAAATTAAAAAGCTGATAAAGTTGGTAATCTACTTCTATAACAGAAAATGTATCTTACCTTGATTGGCATACAATGCACAAAAAGAAGTCCTGACACTCGTAGCAGTAAAACCGTGTTCCAATTATAAAACCTTTACAAACACCACACTTATATCTGAATAACGGAATAATAAACACATCATTAGATGTGGAAAGTTAATGTTCGAGTAATGACAGAATACCCCATTTCACAGCAGGCAGTTCTAAAGTTTCGAAAATAACTAATTATAAGCTATTTACCAACAAAGTTTTCTTCACCCCAAATAGCCATATAAGAATCAGTAACAGTGACAGCTGACATTATATTGCCTAGATTTCAAAAAATCATAAGCCAACGGCACTTCATGAAGAACTGAGTTTTACAACAATCTGGTGGCTTCGACCTTTTTCCAAAATGCGACCCTTGAGGAATTCCTTGTCATGCCTGGTGTATTGTACCCACTGTGCAATGCAAGGAGTATCAGATTAACAACTTGGAAATAAAAACATTGGGCAAACATCCCACCTTATCGCTCTTGATCGCAACTTTCCAGACCAGAAAGAATTTTTATAAGGTTATACCGAAATACAAAAATTGCTTTACGTCTTTGAAACCAAAGGTATGTGGTAACCTTGATCTTTTTCAAAACCGTTACTTTCTTCAGTTGTAAGCTTAATCAACAGACCTCGGTTGTTTAAAGAATGAATAACATTAAGCACCAGATAAATTACTATCCAGTTAATTTGTGCTGACAAAACCAAGTATGGGGGCTTTATAGTTGCTCCCAATGTGTCAAGGCTTCATAGCTCAGTTGCTAGAGCAACGCATCGGTATCGCGGAGGTCATGGGTTCAAATTCCGTTATGCAATTGCTTAAATTGCTTAGACACTGCGAGGATCATTTCTCATTACGAAAACCAAGTATGTTATCCACTCGATAGTGATTCACGTGACGTGGAGCCTTATTCATCCTTTGAACAGAGTCTTGTTTGCGTGTCTTATCAAGTGTCTAAATATTCATTTCAAATTCTCTGTAATCTCGTTGTTATGAATGAAACCTCTTTGTGAACTTTCCCAATGTTAGATGAAAAAAAAAATAAAGCAATCAAAACCAAATTACTAAATTTACAAAAAGGATGTGTGCAGTTCTATTGGTGGGCCATTTAAGGTTACCGTATACCTTCGCGGGTGTCTTTCGCGAAAAAAAATATTTGCGCACTATCTTAAACGCAACCACCACAAACTATATATCAGTACAAAGCTAATGAAATGCACTATTCGGTAAAAATTATTTTTCTTTGATTTTTTCTAATCGTAAGGAGAGTGCGTCCCAAAAGCCCAAAACGACTGACGTCTACTTGAGCGAATTTATCGGGTATTGAATTAGACCGCACAATCAAAACTACTGCATTATATCAATCACAAGGCATCAATCTTGAAAACCGTGTGAGGCTTTGTCAATGTTCCTATTGGTTGCTTCGCAATTTTTCTGTCAATTTTGATGATCAAAAACTTACCGAAGCCTTTTACTACGAAGGCGATTGCGGGAGATCAATTACGAAAAACGGAAATCCCTCACACGGTTTTTCTGTTCGATGTCTTGGGCAACTTCGGGCCAAATTTCAAGGCAATCCGTCAAATTTACGTACCCTATAAATTCGTTTAAAGCGAGCGCACTCGCGTAAAAACGAAATAGGTTTTTTTTCGCTTCCAAAGGATTACAAACATTTCACGCCCTTGCTGCGCCATATGTCAACACTTTGGATACTCCCAATGCCGACAGCCAATAGCATGTCAGGTCGTCCCACGAGACTACTGGTGTCGACTAGCATCTCGCGGGAAAGTAGTTGCACGCGTGACCACAGCTCGTTTGATTTGAATTTCTCCGATTTGTTTCCAAAATGCCGGGCAAGAGAAAAAGTTCAAAGAAAGGAATAACTGCAGTGGCTTTGACGGTGGCGACGTCTGCATCTATCGATCCAAAAGAGCAGCTTCAGGCAGCAATGCAGTCGCTGGAGTATGTCGAAGTATATTATTTCTATCTGGAATGTAACTATCGGCAAGAGTTTTTCGCCATTCGTCATCGAAAACCTTCTTCTTCTTTTTCTTAGGACCGGTTTTCTTCTTTACTTTCAACCAGGGACTTTTTTCTTTCTTTTTTTGTACATACAGGTCAAGTAAAGACCAACACAAGCAAAAACTTGGTGTGAATAAATCGCAAATTGCAAGCGTAAACAATAGGAAGGGACGCCACATGAAATGAAATACCCCGATCTTTTGCCGCGAAAAACGTCCCAGGAAGTCATGACGCTGACACATTTTAATTGGCTTATAACTCTCTGGCGGGTAATAGAGTTTCATTTGAAAAAACATTTTTGTTGATTACTCGCGCGCGTTTCAAGATTTTGAAATAATTTTTTTTAGAAAATGAAGGGAGACTAGTAATGTTTAATTTGGCCGTAAAAAAAAATTTTGAAAAAAATCTACCCTTGAAGGTATACGGTAACCTTAAGGATTTTAAAGACACCAAAATTGTTTGTACAAACAAAATAACTAATTAGCTGTGAATTTTAATACTAACCTCATTTCAATAACGTCGTGATTTTCTGTGTGTTCTTTTGGTTTTTCCCCCGCTGTGCGACAAAAACAAATTAAACTTTAAACATAAAACATATTTGTTATTTTATACCAACACATTTTTAAATCCCTTGACAGGAAAACAAATTTAGTCGAGGAACACAAGTGTTCTTGGCCAATCTACAGTAAGGTACCTATGAGTTTCTGAAAAAATTCGTATTGGCATGATAACGGCTTTCTAAAAGTTGACAGGTTAATTACTTTATGGGGGGAAGTGGGTGGGGGGGGGGGGGGGGAGAAGTCAGCATTCTTTCACTTCTGAATAAAATCTTTCTCGGGAGACATCAGCTATTGTTATAAACTCAAACAGACTCTCATTAGCTGATCAAGGTCAATGATGCATCAATCAAGTCTTACACAAATATAAGTCACAGTTACTCACTAGCTCAGCGATGCTTTAAATTCTTGCTGCAAATGTAAGTTTCTTGTCTTATATAAAACTTACATCAAACATCGCTTATATAAAACTTACATCAAACACAAGCTCAAATTATGTCATGGACAAAAAAAGCCCTTCTGTAACAACTTCAGAAACTTACATGTAACACAATTATAAGTCATTTGACAATTAGAGTGACATTGAAGTCAAGCGACGTAAGGTTAAGGTTAACGATGACTGAAATTGCAAAGCTCACAATCTATATACATATAGTTAATTACTGCAAAAGAGGAAAATTTAGTTTGAGGCAATTGTCATTACTGGATCTGATTCATTCTGATAGCTAAAGAGGGCTTTTCCTGTACATAAAGGGTGACATAGCCCCTTGTATTATTTTTACTGCTGTTAGGAATATCATGACAACTCACCCATATAACAGTCATAGCACAACTCAACATCAACACAGTTAAGACAGCAGTATCGCCTGCCTGATGGTTTAACTTTACAGCCATTACACTTATCATATAATCCAGGAAAGTGGTCTCGAAACCGTGCCTTAAACAGATTAATTTGCTGGAAAGAAAACCAAAAATTGTCCTAATAAGTGATTATTAATAGTCCATAATATTTATAAGTTAGTGTTAACTAATTTATATTCAGAACAGTGTGATATCAGTTTACTCTGGCAGTTTCTTTTCACAGACAATTTGGGTCTGAAATAGGTTAATGGCTTGTTATTTAATCATAATGTTATTTGAAAGAAACCTTTACTTTCTGATCTGTACATTCCTTGTAGACCTGCCATTTGAAGAAAAAATAGTCCTGTTTGGCCAACTCTAACCAAGTGTCATGTTGTTCATACTGATCCAGCTCCTGTTGTTCATTCATGCCTTTCACATGTTGCTCAGTAGGTTGGGCTGTGATTAACAGAGAAGAATGTTAGGACTATTTAAAGTGACAATTTCAAGTCAGAAGGAACGAATTTGTCGAAGCACAAACTATGCCCAACTTCTATCTGTAATATTTTTAATAATCATAATTTACTTTTTACATGTAAGACAATCAGACTCCTCCCAAGTAACCTCCTAGCTATAATATGGTTTAACAACTGTATCACAAATGGAGGCATCCAGGAGCTTCCACTATTGGCAGCCAGCTCCTAGATGGAGACCGCTCCCATGGCTGTCAAATCCTGGCAACCCAGCCATGAGCCCCCATGCGGAAGGGAGGACAGGCACCCGTCACACTGGTAAACAGTGGAAAGAGAGGGAGGGAAGGGGGGGAACATCCTTGAGGACGTGCTCCCACACAAAAACGCTCACTGTAAACACTATCCCTGTAATGGCTGCCAACACTTCTCAGTCTGAGCACACATGGAAACCTGGCGCATGCACATATCAAAACACCGCTGACCAGCAAGGGAATGCAGGTACTCTTTGTTGTTAACCTCGTTACATTGCATTTAACTGCATAACATATGGTAAGTATTCTTTGCGTTATCTTGGGCCTAAATTGTGGGGAAAATTATCCCATACATTAGATCAGCAAAAACTTTAGAAAACAAATACGCAAATGCGATATTAGTTTACTTATTTTATGCCGCTTTAATTATTTTAAATTCTCTTTTTTATATATTCCCAAATTAGTACGGAATTTCCCACGCTATGTGGTATTGACACGTTAATAAAGCTTTATTTTATATGTTATCTTATCGACTCCAGATTTTCAGGCTAAAAATTGTATGCATGCTACGTACGTACGTGGCTCATTTAGCTCACCCAGACCATTGTTTAAGCAAATCCTATAAGTTCAAATTTCTGGTTCCTCATACCCTTTTTATGTGGGTATTCTTTAGAAGATTTTCAAGTTTGTGCTTGGGGGTAAGCTTAGCTAGTCTGATGTTATTGCCTCTTAAAATTAGTACCAGAATTCCTATTGCATTCAGCATCTGGACAGTCACTTGAACTTGCATTTGGCAGCTCTCTCCTTGAACTCACCTCCACTGCTGGAATGAATGCAAGGAAAAAACATTGTCAAATTATACTGATAAAAATACAACAGCAAGCAACAGCTGATATATAAACAGTGAGAAATCAGGAGAGGGTGTTTATGGACAATGGGTGCCTGTAAAAGCTACAGCTGCACATGTTATTTACAAGAAGAAAATTAAACATGTACATACTGCTCTTAAAGTTTAACACAAACGCTACCGATTGTGTACATTACAAACTTATGTGCTAGGATGTCCACAGATTTGATTTTGATTCTGCCATGTTGTAAAATGATATAATTTTGTATGTTCCACTGTTACACACAAGGTCTTTGCAGTTTTTTTTTTTCACACTCACTTTAGTGTTCAAATTACAGCCATGTTAACATAATTATACAGTTAATCTTCATTTAAACCAACTAATTTGCCAATCAGAGTATGTGTGACATTAACATATAATATATTATTGTAGATTCAGCATATTAAGAAGTAGGCAGTTGCCCTTTTGAATGAACTTGAATGAACAAATGAACTTTATTTAACACAGAATTTAAACCGTTAAACACTAATTTAAATTGAAGTTGTGCAAATGAATATCTTTTGTAAAATTAATAAAATATGTTTATTGTGTAAAAATGTGTTATTTTAAGACTTTAATTTATTGAAACTTTCCACCAAGTCAAGCCCTATTATACCAAAGATGTGTTAAATTGATGTTGCAATTTTTTGTTCCATTTCCTTCCATTTTTTTTCATGGTCTTTATTACCAGCTTCTTGAAGTTCATTGTCGTAAATTAAAATAATCATCAAAGGCTTTCAAGGACAAGAAGTAATTGTTTTAGGGTTTTATAGATTAATTTCCAAACAATTATTACCAACCTGGAAGGTCTGAAGTCATGAGCTTCATTCGTTTAGCATTGTGACAAGTTGAAAATGGTAAATCTCTCTTTGCTGAAATGACTGAAGTCTCTTCCTCTGCAAAGTGGAAAACAGTCATGTTAAATTGTGCTGCTTTTGAAGTAACTCTTTTTCCTTTCAATACATGGCTGTTTTGTTTTTGTTTGTTTGTGCATCTGTTTGTGCTTTTGTCATAGTTGACCCTGTTCAATACGGACACCAAAGGAGCTCTGCTGAGTGTCCGAGGTGTATGTGTTAGAGTCAGAGTTTTTTTTTTTTAAATGTTAAAAAAAACTTCTTAGTTTTCTCAATTTGCTGTAAATTTCTAAAAACCAGTCTTTTACCCCACTGACCCCTCCCCTCATGTAATCCACCCCTCACCCTCCCCTCCCTCTCTCATAGGTAAGGCAGGTAGCCACCAAGGATTGCAGGCTCACCAGCTCCTTTCCTGTACCTCATTAACTCCATCATCATCTAAACAACATGTCAAAACCGTCAGAAGGGGCTACTATACATACCTACATAGTGAGGCCATGATTCAAAAACAAAAGGGTCACATAGTATGTGGGAAACAAGAGAAGCTGCCATCACACAAGCAAATGTCTTCCATGACTCATGTGCACTGCTATCTGCAAAATGTGACACACCCTTGATAACAACCCATTCTGATTTCATGTCATGGGCTGCTGCAAAAATGCCTAAGGAAAGACAAAAAAAAAATGAAAGTTTGACTGTCAAAGGCTAATTTAACAAGTTGGTAAACATTTTTAAGCGATGACGTCATTTTATGACGTTATCGGTTAATGCTGTAAAGCGGAAAAGCGATGGAATTTATGGAATTTTTGGTGTTACGGTGTTACGATTACTCCCTGAATTGAACCGAAGAGCAATGGGAACTAGGTGCATTGTTTGTATTCTTTTTGAGATCCGCCATCTTGTTTTTTGGCAAAGGAAGATATTTTTTTGCAGCTTGTATCATCACCGATCGGCAAACCTTATTTCATTTGTAGCTGTTAAATTGAGATTTCGAGTCTGCAGTGAGTGTTGCACTTTATCAGTTATCGAATAAATTTGGCATAAAGTTAAGAAGTGATGTCTGTCATGACTGCAGACGAAGCAACCGATTATTAGCAGTTTTGAAACATCTGTTGAAAAGGTGAGCCATCTTAAACCTTTTTTAAGCGATGACGATGACATGATCGATTAATCTCGCTGTGCGAGTGGACAGGATCTGTTGTTGTCTGTTGTCTGTTGCCTGTTGTGATCAACCGATCTGTAGATTCGAACCGAATACTGGGAAAAGAAATCAAGTCAACTCAACAAGAAATCGTCGCATAGAACTCAAAGCAAAATACTCCTGGGCCGTTAGAAAGGACTAATTTAAAGCATAAATGAAAGAAACAAATTATATTTGATGCGTTCTATAAGATTTAGTAAACAGAAATCTCTCCCTTCTTTAAAACAAAAGGTGTAAACAATTTTAGACAGTGTTTGACCTTGCATCGTATATCGTATATCGTATATCGTATGTCACGCCAAGATAACGCAATTTTTGTTGAACAATCATTCAGCACAGAAGTTGTCAGTTACTTTTATGTACCCTAATTTTTTGACAAATGTCCTGAAAATTATCAAAGACCCCTTGTGAAACGTCATCGCTTCTGCATGCATCGCGTGCCGTTTATTATCAGTGGGATTCACCACTGCCACCTTACACAATGTATATTTATGTAAAAATAACAAAACTCTGAACCCTACCGACAACTTTTTCTTACAAGATATTTGGCACAAAATTCTTCTCATGAACATTAGACAGAAATCCAATGTAGATAACCAAAAACTTCAACATACTTTCCAATGAGAAAATTTACTCTGTAGTGGTAAGTAGCCTGCAAGCAAGCTCCGTTTATTCATGATGGCTCTGCACCAATTACTCCTCCTCGCCAGATGGCTTCATTTGCAGACACCTACACTGCTTGCACTGCTCATGTGTGTTACCCAACGGTGAGCCTGCTTGCAGGCTAATAGGACCCTTTTACTGGGCGAGTGTCTAAGCATCTAGCCCTGAGTTTAGACCTTTTGAGTTTTTATGTGTAACATAACCTACCTTTTCCTTCCATTTCAATTGCAATTGCCCCAGGGTGTAATTTACACTGCTCTTCAGCACTAGCTGGATCAGAACAACTCAAAATATCACCATCACAGTGAACTTTGATTTCTCTTCCTTCTGCGTCTTCTAATGGCGCCTCCCAGCCATCAGCTGCATTTCTAACAAGGTTGCCAACATCTCTGCTCACTGGGGTTTTGTAACTAGCTGTTGTAAGCTTAGAGGATATGACCACATCTCCTAACTTGGCTTTTTCACCATTCAGACCTTTACAGTGGCCAACAGAAAAAGTGACCTTGGGTCTCAGTTGGGTCACGGCATTTTTAGCAACAGTTTGAGAGCCACCAGGATCTGAGGAGCCTCTACAACACTTCACTAAAGCAACTTTCCATGGTTTCTGTTGATCACCCATGTCTCCAAAGTATGCATAACCAAATGATTGGAAATAACTTCTAAAGGCATTTCTTAGGTAATAATGACATGCCAAGAACTCGCAGTCCTCAACTGTCAATAACAGAACATCTACTGGGAGCTGGACATCACTTGAATGTTTTATTGTTTTTGGAATACCACCAAGTTTTGTGAGTTTGATATTAAGAGGTGGTGGGTCTCCAGCGTCATCCATTGAACTGCTACCTCCACTCTCATGTCCCGACATTGTATCAAACTGGACCTGTTAGAGTTGGCCCTACAAGCAAAGTATACAAAGAAATTAATCACTTACTTTTATTAATAGAAAAAAAAAGGTAACCATTAGCTGATCTTATAAGGATAATTATTCTCTTGGAAGAAATGACAAAAATCAATTAACTAGTAAGATCACATTTTGTCCTACAACTATACAACTGCACTCAGTATGTTAACCACAGGTACGTCACTGGACTGTGAAATAACAGATGGCAAGACAAAGAGATTCAGCTACAAAATTAACAAGCATGAACTACTACAGACAGACTGGAGAGAAAGACAGTGACTATATTTTTGTATATAAAAAACATCAAATGCAATTGAATCCTCTTGCACTGCAAAAGAGGCCATTACAGACATACTGTCAACAGACATACAGTCATTCAGAGCATTTTAAATGTGCTTTCTTGACTTAATATTAATTACCTTGTTCTTGGTTAAGGCAACATTCACTTTGGACTGTACCATTTCTCTTGCATACATGCACACTAAAATATGACATGAGATCACATATATTAACATGAGATTACATATATTGTATTTTTATAGCACTTGGCCAAAGCTGCAGAACAACGCTGATAAATAACGAATTAAAAATAATAAGAAGAAACAACTTAGATGGTATCTACAACCATTGTAATTCTTCAATCCTAAATTACTTCTTTTTATAAATGTCATAAAACCACTACAAAGTTGTCACAGAGTAATTTAATCTAAACTCAAAGCAAATTGTAGCTGGTGAGAGGTGTGGAAAGATATGCATGACCGCTTAGTGCTTGAAATTGTGGCAACTAAATTTGCAACTATAGTAAATATTTTTTTCCTTTGGCAACTGAAATTTTCTTTTCAGTTGCAAGTTTGTGACCAGTTTTTCGCTAAATTAATGAAGAAATAAAAATTTTGATTCTTTTTTGTCTATAACTTGTTATGAAAATTTGAAAATTTGTGGACAATATTCTGCCGCATTTATCTTCTACAGCGCATAAAAGATTCACTTGTTCAGGCGCCATTACAGCGGTCTCTTACTAAATATGTATTGCTGGCTCATATAGCCACTCCCACTAACAAACAAACATGATGGTTTGCTCTTCCCGCATGTGTTCCTGGCATCAAAAGCTCCAAAAGTATTTGATGACAACACTCATAGAAGTTGCTCAATAATATACCCTACATTTAAAGCAATAGGTAAACCTTAACAAGGAACCTGATGCAAGGGTAAATAAAAGAGTTTCAATGCATTGCTTTTGGTGTTACTTCTGATTGGTTAAGAAAGTGATGGAAACACTGGAGTTGTTTCAAAAAACAGTCACTAAAAGTAGTAAATGAAAACCAAAGCAAATGCAATTTACTTCTTCCAATACTCAAGTGAAAACTACTGATCTATTTTACAGCATGGACGCTTCTTTAACTGTAAATGTGGGAGGGGGGGCGGGGTTACTCCCCGCAGAAATGGACTATTTCATTCTTCATTTTCTCACACCTGTGGTACATATCAAACAAATGTTTTGTGTTCTTAACATAGGTGATTAACATCTCAACATTATTTCACTTAGCCTCACATTTACTGATATTTAGTTTCATTTCTGTAATCTTTGTCAAGTTTATTCATGCACTGGTCAGCAGAATTTACAAACAAAAGTCTGACACAAGGATCAACCGTGTAAGTGGATTTGCTTGCCTACGATAATCTCCTGTTTTGCATAATAATTATTATTCTGCGAAATAATTGTAGACAGGGTATTCCTTTTACCCATTTTCAGGTCAGTAGCCTAATGAGAGCTGTAGGTGCCAGCTCGCAGGGTTGGGGGGGGGGGGGGGGGTGAGGGCAGGTATATCCTATCCCTTTATCAGCTGTTACAATTTCAATAAAATCTTAAAATAGACAAAAAATCGATTTTTTTTGCTTTTCATTTACAATGTAGCAAATATACCACTTTAAAACTTTTTATATATGTACAGGGAAGTTAATAATTAATAGTTTACTTATTAAACTGTACTTTAAAGACTCACCCATTATTGTTGAAAGTATATTTCTCCAACTCTTGATTTGGAGAATACACAGGAGACCCTTGCTCTGTCATAAATATATTTCCTGTAAACAAAACAATCCATTGAGAATGTGATTTTCCACATCTATTTACTTTTCTTTTCTTTGACTTGGTCTGTTGAGCAAAATGTTTAAATAAAATCACCAAAGGTCGATTAAAAAATAATGAACCTTGATAGCCATTTATAAAATACAGACAGGTGACTTGATCCAAATAAAACTATTATCTCAAGGCTGTGCTCTAAGAAAAATTACAAGAAGCCCAAAGGTTACAAACTATGAGATCCAGGGTGCCCAGCATAAAGGTTATATGAAAGAAATAAGATGATCTGGTCGCCCAAAGGCAAAAGTTAGTCACCTGAGGCACCCGGGCACCCTTAGAGCACAGCCCTGTATCTTACATTTCGTCAACATACTGCCAAGGCAGCTCCATAATATGAACATTTCAATGATATGAACACTTTATAGTAATAACTATAACATTGACACAACTTATCACCTCTGGATGCCATTCTTTAGTGCTTATGAAGCAAAATTTTTTAATGCATATTTCCAATGTTTGACATTCCAAAGTAAATATCTGAAAGTTTGAGATTGTGGGAAGACAAATTGACAATTTTATAACTCAGAAAGGTTACTGCATTTTGCTGTCAAAAATGGTTTTTGAATTGCACGACCAAACTACCACGTGATCTCATGTTGTGAATTGTCACGTCCTTGTCTGTTTCTTCTCTACTACCTTGACTACCCGAAGAGCTGTATGAAAGGCTAAATTTGGACTTGTCACCAAACAGACATTTTTTCTGTTCTTAAGAGAGATTCACTGAGAACGCAGAGTGCAAACAAACCCTTTGCAACCATCATTGACATCACAATCTGGATAAAACTCGACCCAGTCTACGGGCACTTTTTGATCAGAAAAACGGCATTTTAAAACCCAGCAAAATGGCAGAAACCCTTGTTGGATAAAAATTTTACATTTACAGTGGTTTTGTGTACATATTGAAAACCTTAAAATGGCAGACATAAATTTTGTTTCATATGCACTTTAAATGACACCTCTTAAAATCTATTATGAACACTTTCTACACACAGCTGTTTATATGTTGACATGTTATAAATTATATCTAATGTGCGGAGACTAGACAAATGTTAAATATGAACACTTCTTTAATAAGGACACCTCTAAAACATGCAAGACAGTTCTATAATCTGTAAACTTGTATAATTCAAATTATGCATACCTTTCTAACATGGACACCTCTTTTATTTCCTATGGTCAGCAAGTTATTATTAATTGCCAATTGGTCAGTATTATTAATTGCCAATTGGTTAATTATTAATTGGTCAGCAAGTTATTATGAATTTTCACCACCGTCTAATATGTCTTCCAGCCATGTTATCAATGACCTAATTTGTACTGAGGATGATGTTGCAAAAGTGTTGGCTGAGCTTGAAACTAACAAATCACACGGACCTGATAACATTCCTCCAAGAATTTTGAAAGTATGTGCGAAAGAGCTTGCACCTTCTCTCGCCAAGTTATTTAACATCTCCTTGAGTTCTGGTAACTTGCCCAGTGAGTGGAAAGTGGCTAATGTCGTACTGATACATAAGTCAGGGGATCGCGTCTTAGCAACAAATTATCGTCCCGTGTCATTAACAAGCGTTGTTGTTAGGTCATTGGAATGCTTAATCCACAAACACATTATGGTCTTTCTCACAGACCAGAGTCTGTTATGCGACAACCAACATGGATTTGGGAAATATCGCTCTTGTCTCACGCAGTTGCTCCAATTATTACATCATTGGTTTTCAATGTTGGACAAACATGGAGCAGTTGATGTTATCTTTCTAGACTTTTCAAAGGCATTCGACAAAGTTTCCCACCAACATCTCTTTTTAAAACTGAATACCTATGGAATTAAAGGCCAGTTACTTGGTTGGATTAGAAATTTATTAGTTGGAAGAAAGCAGAGAGTGGTCATTGAAGGTCATGCATCTAATTGGCTGGAAGTTACATCGGGGGTGCCCCAAGGGAGTATTCTGGGACCACTTTTATTCCTGATTTACATCAATGATATTCCTTCTAGTGTTTCCAGCTGTAACGTGGACCTGTTTGCGGACGATAGTGTTCTCCATCGGCAGGTATCGTCTTTTGAGGACTGTCAACTCTTTCAGAATGATCTGGTTTCAGTAAGGCAATGGTGCGATGCTTCACAAATTCAACTCAATGAAAAGAAATGTCGTGTACTTCATGTTACAAGACAAAAACATCCTCTCAATCAAGACTATAGCTTGGATAGTAAGAAGTTAGAAGTTGTCAATTATCACAAGCACCTTGGAGTCACTATCTCTGAAACATTATCATGGGATTACCACATCAACTCCATCTGTGCCAAAGCTAGACGTGTAATGGGATTGATTCGAAGAGCATTTGGATTTAAGTCTCCAGCGGCGGTTGAAGTGGCTTTTAAAACCCTAGTTAGACCATTACTGGAATACTGCTGTCCTGTATGGAATCCTTACCTGGTCAGTCATGTCAAATCAATTGAAGCAATCCAACGAAGAGCGACTAAACTAATATGTGGATATGACTGTGACTGTAGCCAGCCCAGTCTGCGCGCGGTCAAGATTCGCGCCATTTTCGGTCACGTGACCAGTTTGTTTAACCAGCGTGGTCTTATAGTTTTGACTCAAGTTTATCGAAGGATTTATCGCTCGTTTAGCGTGTTTTCCGTCCCTTTCGCGGTCCCAGCTGGACAAGGTTAGCTGTGTTCTTTCACTTGTATCTTAGGTTTAGCTAGTTTCGTAATATTTTGTATTTCGGACTTTATTTCGTTGTATGTTATGTCGCTCGCTCGTGTATTCGCTTCGGTTGTTTAGTATTGTTATTATTTATTTTATTTTAGTTTTACGGTTCCTGTTAGTTACCAGTAAAGACTTCCAGACAGATCAGCTATAACTACTTTGGTTCGTTTAACCTATGTCGGTAGTTACAGTAAAACTTGCTTGCACGAACTGAACTTCGAAGAATTCTTGAGTAGAATTTGGAAAATCAGGACGCGGATAGGGACTGTTGGATGAGTTTCGGATCGCTAGGTCAGATGGAATCGTTGGATACCCCTGGCCCCAGCTTAGTAATTGAAGATAATACAAATTCAGCATCGTTTATGCCGAAAAATAGTGAAGATGAGCTTGAAGAAGCCAAAGAAGATGTACCAGATCACATTGAAGACCCTGATGGGCTTGAAGAACCCAAAGAAACAGATTTGTTAGACCAAAATGAAGATAATGCCCGTCAGAAGAGTAAACGACCTCACACTTTGACCAAGAAGGGTCTGGAATACCAGTGCTTGATAAAAGAAAGGGAGTTTCAAAGAGCTTTAAGAAGAATGAAGGACAAACTGCACAAACTTGATATGGATTGGATTGACATTTCAGACCCCCATATTCTCCGAAAGGAGAGATCAGACATAGAACAATTCAGGCAAGATTTGGATGGAGCTCAATCAGAATATGTATCATTGTTGACTGGAGATGAAATTCATCGTGTAGTGGAGCTATCAGCGTGTCTGAATAAGCAAGTAGTTGAACTGAGAATGAGAATTGGCGAGAAAATCTTCCAGCTGGAAAAGGAAGAATTGTGCTCCCGTACTAGTAAAAGGTCATCCTACTCGAAGAAGACAGCCTCGACTCGTGTCTCAAAGGGATCAGCCTCGTCCCAAGTTTCCCTTCTTAAAATGAAGGCCCTAACTGAACTAGCCAAAAGAGAAGTTGAAATGAAATTTGCACGAATAGAATCAGAAAAAAGGTTGGAAATGGAAAGAAAGAGGCACGAGATGGAAGAGATCCAAAAAATGAAGAGCTATGAGACTGCCAAGGCTGAAGTCGATGCCGTTACAAGGCTAGAAGATGAAGGAAAGGAAGAAAATCCAAATTTAGATGACCTAAAAGAGTTTCAGCTGAAGGATGATGAGAAGGAAGAGCGTGTACGTGATTATATATCTTCACTGCCAGACCTGAGATCTGTAGACAGCTTAATACCCTTACCAGACTCGTTCGTCCAAGGTAACAGAGCCCATCGTCGCACCCTTTCATCTCAGAAAGAAAGGGACACAGAGTTATCTAACGCAGACCAAATTCCCCAGGCTCCAGGCAAGGATCAGGGCAATTCAGCCGGTAAACAATTAGTCACACCACCCCATCTGCATGTCAACAGTTCAGCCACTCCTTACAGCACACCGCCGACAATCCCTCATTGTCCTCCCACCATGGAATCACAGCAACATGGGATTGCCCAAGCAATAGCAAAGGGAATGGAAGCTGCGAGGTTGCCAACTCCTCACCTCTCAATTTTCAGTGGTAACCCCTTAGATTGGCCTACATGGAAAGTTTCTTTCGAAACTGTTATCGAAAAAAGGTCAATGAGCTCCAATGAAAAGATCCTGTACCTGCTACAGTATCTATCAGGCCCACCTAAGAAGATTGTTGAAGGATACCAGTTTCTTAAAACAGATGACGCCTACACTGAAGCAAAGAAATCTCTTGAAAAGCGATTTGGTCACCCCTCTGTAGTCGCAGAAGCATTCCGAAGAAAACTGGAAAATTGGCCAAAGATTCCTCCAAGAGATGGGATTTCACTGAGAGAATTTGCAGACTTCCTGAAAACATGTGAGCTGGCTATGCAATCAGTAGAAGATCTTGAAACCCTCAACAAGCAACACGGCAACAAGCAGTTATTGAAGATCTTGCCAAACTGGGTACATCCTAAATGGGGAGTTAAGGTACGAGACTACCAGACAAAGTATGGAGAAAACAAGTTTCCCCCGTTCTCGGCGTTCGTTAAATTTGTTACTGAGATTGCCGAGGTACAATGCCTGCCTGTCCTTACGAACTTGGACTCAAACTTTTCAGTGAAAGAAGAGAAGAGGAGAAATTTTCAAAGAAGAACTGAAAATCGTAAAAGCAGAGATGTAAATTCCCTGGCTACGCAAGTTAAAGGCCCTTCTGATTCCATGAACGGAAAGAAGAAAGCGTGTTATTGGTGTGGAAATGCATCCCACGAGTTAGAAATGTGCCAAGAGTTTGTCAAGAAACCCATCAATGAAAGAACCCAGTTCATCATTAGAAAGGGACTTTGCCTTCGCTGCCTAGTTCATGGTCATATGGCAAAGGAGAACAAGTGTGAAAAACTACTTAGTTGCGTAAGATGTAAGCAGAAGCATCCAACCTGCCTGCATGACAACAGGAGAGCACCTGAAGGTACAGATAGATCAGATAAAGCTACACCTGAAGCAGCAGTGAAATTTACAAATGCGGTTGATACAGAGAACTTGCAATGCAGTGAAAGTGATGCAACAGCGAACTGCACTAACATTTGCTCCATCAAAGGGCAACAGTCTGGTCAGGATCAAAGTTTAATCATCCCAGTATGGGTTTCCAGCGGCGAAAGGCCTCAAAATGATGTCCTGACTTATGCTCTTATCGATTCTCAATCCAATGCTACCTTTATCACCGAGAAGTTGAAACAAGCCTTAGAGGTCGACGGCGTAGCAAGTCACCTTCGTCTGTCAACAATGCATCAAGAAGATGAAGTAATTGAATGCAAGAAAGTTCAAGGTCTTAGTGTTACAGACTTAAAACGCCAGGTTCACATCCCCTTGCCAAAGGTCTACACAAGAGACAGCATTCCTTACAAACCCCATCAAATTCCAAAGCCAGAAGTTGCCATGCAGTGGGACCACCTAAAGTGTATTGCTGAAGAACTTATGCCATATAGAGAAGATGTACAGGTTGGAATATTGATTGGAACGAACTGCCCAAAGGCAATCAAACCGCGAGAAGTTATTCCTGGAGGAGATCACGACCCGTACGGCATAAAAACAGATCTTGGTTGGGGTATTGTTGGAAGAGTGTGCAAGTCAAATCCAGATGAAGACTTAGAACAACTTTCAGAAAGTTGGGCCAACAAGATTGTAATCAATGAAGATGCCACGTTTGCGATGGAGTCCCGAGCAAAGGAAATTGTAAATCCAGCTCAGATCAATGAGATGTTCGAAAGAGACTTCCACGAAAGAACAGAACTCAAAGGTTCATCAACCTTGTCAGTTGAAGATCGCACATTCCTGGAAATTTTAAATAAAGGGATCCACCAAAGGGAGGATGGGCATTACGAGATGCCGTTGCCATTGCGCTCTCTAGATGTTAAGTTGCCGAACAATCGATCGCAAGCATTGAGAAGGCTGTCTCAGTTGAAGGCACGATTTCAAAAGGATCCGAAGTATCACAGAGACTATGTTAAATTCATGGAAGAGATGATTGAAAAGTGCGCAGAAAAGGTTCCCTCTCAAGCCGAAACCGGTATCAACATTGGAGATGGCAAGATTAACTATGTCCCACACCACGGAGTCTACCATCCGAAGAAACCCAGCCAAATAAGAGTGGTCTTTGATTGTAGTGCAAAATACAAAGGCACATCCCTGAACAAGAACTTGCTCCAAGGGCCCGATTTGACAAACAATTTAGTGGGCGTACTCTGCCGATTCCGCCAGGAGGCTGTGGCTTTGACATGTGATGTACAAGGAATGTTTCACCAGTTCTTTGTAGACGAGACAGACCGAGATCTCCTCAGATTCTTTTGGTGGAAGCATGGAGATTTTAAGAATGAAGCGGAAGAGTATCGCATGAAAGTACACCTGTTTGGTGCTACTTCTTCACCTGGATGTGCAAATTTTGCTTTCAAAAAGGCCGCAGACGATGGCGAGAAAGAGTTTGGTTCAGAAGCCGCAGACTTCATGCGAAAGGATTTTTACGTCGACGATGGACTGAAGTCTGTAAAATGTGTTGACACTGCCACCAACCTTATTCAGAATTGTCAAGCCATGTGTGCAAGGGCAGGCCTGAGACTGCACAAGTTTAGCAGCAACAAGAAAGAAGTTATTCAAGCTGTTCCCCCCGAAGATCGTGCCAAGGGATTACAGGAACTAGATCTGACGAGAGACCCTTTGCCAATAGAGCGAACTCTCGGCGTTATGTGGTGCGCAGAGACTGACAGTTTACAATTCCGTATAGTCATTCAAGACCGCCCACTTACAAGAAGAGGCATCTTATCCACAGTTTGTTCGGTCTACGACCCCCTTGGGCTTGTAGCACCCCTAATCCTTACTGGCAAGCAGATATTACAAGACCTTTGTCGTGAAAATGCTGACTGGGATGACCCGATCAGTGATGAGCTAAGGTCAAGATGGGAACGATGGCGAAATGAGTTACGACTCCTTGAAGGTCTCAAGATACCAAGATGCTACAAACCTGAAGATTTTGGAGACATTAAGGCGGTCGAACTGCATCACTTCTCTGATGCAAGTCAAACAGGCTACGGTCAGTGCAGCTACCTGCGCTTGTTGAATGAAAGCAATCAAGCCTATTGTTCCTTAGTTATGGGAAAAGCCCGCGTTGCTCCTCTGAAACCAGTGACCATCCCACGCCTAGAGTTGACGGCAGCCGTCGTATCAGTCAGAGTGAGTCAATGGCTTGTACCAGAGCTCGATTACGAAAACGTTACTGAGTTCTTTTGGACAGACAGCAAGGTAGTGATGGGCTACATAAGCAATGTGACCAGACGCTTTCACATTTTTGTAGCCAACCGCATACAACAGATCCATGAGCATACCAAACCTCAACAATGGCAGTACATCAACACACACTCAAACCCTGCAGATGCTGCATCCCGAGGTCTTACGACCAAACAGCTCTTGAGTGATGATTCACAATGGCTTAGAGGCCCCAGCTTCCTGTGGAACTGTGGTCCTTATCGAGTCCAAGAAGAGAACACTCCAGAACCCTTAGATCCAAACGATCCAGAAGTCAAGGCGTCTACCCTCGTAACACAGAGCGACGAGAGCTATCCTAATTACTTTGAAACTGCCAGGTTGGATCGATTTTCCGACTGGTCTAGAGTGAGAAAAGCAGTAGCAGTGTGCTTGCGGTTTAAACGTCTTCTAAGAGAGAAAAGATTCCAGAAAACTGCAGTGGCTCAAACTAGTACAGCGGTGAAGAAGAATGGCACAAGCTACCAACCTGTAGACATAGAAGAGATTGGTCAAGCTGAGATGGAAATAATTCGCTGCCTTCAGCTTGAACATTTCAAAGATGAAATCGAAGCGCTCTCCCTGCTGCAAGTGCATGGCGAATTCTCTGATAGACAGAAAGCCAAGCAAAGAAATTTCAACCTGAAGAAATGTAGCAGTCTTTATCGCCTAGATCCGTACTTAGACGTGAACGGTATCCTGCGTGTTGGTGGCCGACTGAGGAGGGCCAATATGCCTGAAGCTTCTAAGCATCCAATCATTTTACCAAGGCGATCGCATGTTACAACCCTCATCCTACAGTACTGTCATGAAGCAATCAAGCATCAGGGTAGTGGAATGACCCACAACGAAGTACGACAACGTGGGTACTGGATAATTGGTGGCACGTCCGCTGTATCGAGTTTTATTTCAAAGTGTATCAAGTGCCGAAAGCTTCGTGGACCACTCGTGCAGCAAAAGTTAGCAGACCTCCCAGAAGATCGTGTAGATCCAGCCCCTCCATTTGCATACTGCGCAGTGGATTACTTTGGTCCATTTCTAATAAAGGATGGCCGCAAGGAGGTTAAAAGATACGGTGTAGTCTTCACGTGCATGGCGTCCCGTGCCATTCATCTCGAGTCTGCAAATACGCTAGACACCGACTCCTTCATTAATGCTGTAAGACGTTTTCAAGCCGAGCGTGGTCCAATCCGCCAGCTGAGGTCAGACCGTGGATCGAATTTCGTTGGCGCCCAGAGAGAATTGCAAGAAGCTCTGAACGAGATGGATGAAAACAAGGTACGCAGCACTTTGATTGAAGAGAATTGCGAATGGTTTTCATTCAAAATGAATCCACCCTCGGCAAGCCATATGGGAGGATCCTGGGAACGGCAAATAAGGACAGTCAGAAGTGTTCTCGCAGCACTGTTGGCAGAAAGTGGTCGTCAGTTGGACGATGAAAGCTTCCGTACGTTACTGAAAGAGATCCAGGCAGTGGTGAATTCCAGACCACTAGCCTTGAATGACATGTCTTCAGTTGATTCGCCAGAGCCGCTGACTCCAAACCACTTACTGACCATGAAAAGCAAGGTTCTAATGTCACCTCCAGGCATCTTTCAAAGAGAAGATATCTACCTTCGCAGAAGATGGAGAAGAGTTCAGTACCTGACGAATGCATTTTGGGAAAGATGGAGAAAGGAGTTCCTTAGTACACTTCAACTTCGCAAGAAGTGGATCACACCCAAACGCAACATGGCAGTGAATGATGTCGTCTTGATGAAGGACGAAAATGCCCCAAGAAATGCTTGGCGTTTAGCAAGAGTTAAAGAAGTATTCCCAAGCAAGGATGGCCTAGTGAGAAAGGTTAAACTCGCCATGGCTGCTCGTAGTCTTGACAAGAATGGAAAGAGAATCGAGGCAGTACAGTTTCTTGATCGACCTGTCCATAAGCTTGTTCTTATCCAGGAAGGAGACCGGGAATTCCCCGACGAGGAGCCAGAGGAGCCACAAGTTAAGACAAGTACTGACTGAAGGAGCGGTATAGACGGAAGGAGCAGTACTAATCATAGGAACATTACTTACTGGAAAAGCAGTTTATTAATGTAGACCTGGAACTGTTATCTAGAAACTGCGAACTGATAGTTGATTTTATTTCGCCGAATTATTATTTGAGTTTTGAGAATCGTTAGAACATTTGACTTTGTAAGGACAGTGGATTCCCACTGTGGGGAGCCATGTGACTGTAGCCAGCCCAGTCTGCGCGCGGTCAAGATTCGCGCCATTTTCGGTCACGTGACCAGTTTGTTTAACCAGCGTGGTCTTATAGTTTTGACTCAAGTTTATCGAAGGATTTATCGCTCGTTTAGCGTGTTTTCCGTCCCTTTCGCGGTCCCAGCTGGACAAGGTTAGCTGTGTTCTTTCACTTGTATCTTAGGTTTAGCTAGTTTCGTAATATTTTGTATTTCGGACTTTATTTCGTTGTATGTTATGTCGCTCGCTCGTGTATTCGCTTCGGTTGTTTAGTATTGTTATTATTTATTTTATTTTAGTTTTACGGTTCCTGTTAGTTACCAGTAAAGACTTCCAGACAGATCAGCTATAACTATTTTGGTTCGTTTAACCTATGTCGGTAGTTACAATGACTTATCTTATGAGCAAAGACTTGATAAACTTAAGTGGCCTACACTTGAACTAAGAAGAAAGTTCCTCTCTTTGGTGCAAGTGTATAAGATAATATTTGGACTTTGTGACATCGATGCTGCTAAGTACTTTGACATAGTACGCGAATCTCGTACTAGATCCAATCACAAGCATAAATTAAGACCTCAGTATGCCCGCACTAATTACTTTAAGTTTTCCTTTTTTAACAGATATATAAACGAATGGAATTCGTTGCCGAGTGATGTCCTCAAGGCTCAATCATTAAGTTTATTTAAGAAAAAACTGTTAAACCATCTAATGTTGTAGTAATATGAACATATATATATATATATATATATATATATATATATATATATATATATATATATATATATATATATATATATATATATATATATATATATATATATATAGGCAGTTGTGGAAAACGAGGACGGACAACTTCGAGCGAAAACAAATATATATACAGTAAAAAATCTAAAAAAAGTTTAAAAATTTAATAAAAATAGACGTTTCGGTCTAAGACCTTCATCAGTTGCAGTGCCTGCAACTGATGAAGGTCTTAGACCGAAACGTCTATTTTTATTAAATTTTTAAACTTTTTTTAGATTTTTTACTGTATATATATTTGTTTTCGCTCGAAGTTGTCCGTCCTCGTTTTCCACAACTGCCTACAAATTTCATTACTCGAGGTTTGGACTACGAATCCTTTTGGATCCTTCTGGCGCGTGGCATCCCTGTTGGCTCGAAGCATCTTAACTTTATATATATATATATATATATATATATATATATATATATATATATATATATATATATATATATATATATATATATATATATATATATATATATATTAATATTACTTATCTTAGTTTATTAAATTGTAACTAGTTTTATCTATTTGTTTATTTTAGCTTTTAATTATCTAGGAGAACAGCTTTTATATGGGAATTCAGTTTCCCCCTGCTGTTATCCTCCCATTAGTTTTTATTATTATTATTATTATTATTATTATTATTATTATTATTATTATTATTATTTATTTTTCTTATATATCTTATCTTTTTAGTTGTAAATGTTTGTTGTTTTGGGAAACCTTAATAAATACTTTAAATATGGAACTCCGCAACAAATAAGGCAAGTGCGGCGCATTTGTCCATTTAGGACATTTTAAAGCAACACTCCAGTGTAGTTATTTTAATTTATAAATTAATGTTTTTTAAAAAATTAAGAAAATGAAGCTTACCTATGGAGGCATTATGACATTCTTGTTCTGCATTGTGAGTAATCGCGTGATGACATTTAAGGCCTGCAGGCCAATTGCACTGAAAGAAAAAAGAAAAATTTAACTTTCACACCAAAGTTAAGACTACAGATAACCAGATAATTGACAATAATATTTGGGTCATGTTAGAGGCTTCGTTAATAAATATACAGATATTTGTTTACATTGTAGCCAAGCGGGGATTCCTGTATGAAAGGTACGAGGATGCTAATCAGGAAGGACACCAATCTGGACATGGCTAGACCTTTTCTGGTTCCTAAAAGATACACTTTAATTCTCATAACCTTTTCTCTTGATGAAGTATTGATATTGTAAGGAGAAGTTTGACGTTGGTCACTCTTGGGACTTGAAGGGTTAAGTGTTTTTAACATTCAAGTTTCTGTTCTGGAACAAATTAAAAGAATAAGTATGGGTAATCAAATGGTGATGAGCAAAATTAGGAAATAATTTTACGGTTAGTGGAATTATTTCCTAATTTCACAATTGCAAGAATACCGTTTAATATACCTTTTTATACCTTTTAACATCATGGGTGACAAATTACGCTTACAATCATAGTTTTTAAACTTGTTAATTGTATTGCCGTGAACGAACTGGCTGGAAATGACGCCCGTGTAAAATGCTAAAAAATCAGCTCAATGCCTTTCATGTTATAATTGCTAAAAGTTTATAGGAAGACCAAACAAACTGACCAAAAAGGTGAAATTCAAGCAAAAATGTGCAAAGTTTAAGCTTTAAGATCTTCTTACTTTAAAATCCTGTATGCCATGTTGGCACTGAGACATGGGAAACGTTGCCAAGATGGCAATTTGGTAATTTCACATGTGAAATTTTAAATTAGTGCTTTACAAATTTCGTGCCAAAATTAAGGAGTAATTTGTCTCCCATGATATTATACATTTAATTCTGATATGTCAGATTGCTCGGTCAAGGAAATCAGTCATACTCGGCACTCAGCAAAATCAGCTTTTGCTTTTGAATAGAATCTACATGCATTTTACACACAATCTTTTTTGCGGTTAGGTTTGCGGTCCCTGATCCTGAAATCATTGCATAGATCAGGAAGTTAGAATAATAATTTAAGGATCAGTTTTTTTTTTCTGACAATGTGACTGCAAAAATAGCGCCTGTACAACCTGTGATATTTTTTCCAGATTTATCTGATTTGCACATTAATCATACACAGAAAAGATATACACTTCTGTTCTGGGAAGGGAATTTGATCTCCAGACGGGAGCATCATGTGGGGCAGCACTAGCTACTTTCTGCCTGGGGGATGGGAATTTGAACCAAAATTTCAAAAGTTTGAATACCCAGGGGTTGACAATTTGAGCCAAGTATAGAAGCCGTGGGGAAATGACATGCACAGGGTTTTCAATAAGAATCAAAGTAGGCGGCAGAAATGTAGAAGTAGGCGGCGTAGGGGTTACTCGCACCGCAAGCGCGACCTTCTAGGGGGGGTCTGGGGGCATGCTCCCCCGGGAAACTTTTAAAATCAGAGCCTCTGAGAGTGCATTTCCTGCATTCTGGGGCAAGAATTAGGTCATTTTTGACAGAACCACACTTTGTCTATTTTCCAGCTTTTTATTCAACAGTTTTAATTATCTTGGAGACAAAATAGTTGTCAAACGCAAATTTTTAGTTGCCAGATTGCAAAATCAAACAGGGCCTTAGTTCAAAAGTGTTTAAGACGGAATCCACCAGGACTTCGAGTAATATTTATTTAAGTTGGACAAAAATCGAGTACCAGAATAATTTAAATCCTATTGCGTTATTTTCTACCCTAAATAAAAGGTAAAGATGTAAGTAATAATCCCTGATAACACCGACAACAACTTCTTATCAGAGTCTTAGAAAATGAATTTCAAAGTTCACAAGGTATAGGCAAATTCTCACGTGCAGCCATTTTGTAAAATCGTCTTCAAGAGATTGAGTGGAATTCAGTGGGAAATTCGAAATTTGTTTTCGGTGTTTGGTGTTGTTAGAAAAGATTTCTTTCGATAAGATATTTGAAGCAGCAACACAAAAGTTTGCAATAAGGTGTAAATAATTTTGGTACAACAATTTCTTATCAGAGCCTGAGAAAATGAAATTCAAAGTTCACAAGCTATAGGCAAAAGCTTACGTCTTTTAAGCGATTTAGTGGAATTCAGCGGAACTTCGAAATCGGTTTTCGATGTTTGGTGTTGTTAGAAAAGATTTCTTTTGATAAGATATTTGAAGCAGTAACACAAAAGCTTGCAATAAGGTGTAAATAATTTTGGTACATAATTTTGTCCAATAACTACTCGAAGTCCTGGTGGATTCCGTCTTAAAATCATTTCAAAGAATTTAATCCAAAAAAGAGGACTGAATACATAAATATTCAAAAGGAAAAACAAAACAATCTTATCACTAGCTTAACACAAACACAACATATAAGATTTTGTGGCCACTATCGAAGGAATCAACAAGAGACACAATCCATAGGCATACATGACGTGCTCCAGGGCTTGCAAAGCATTAGAGGGCAATTTCAGACACGGTCAGCTTTTTGCGAGTTTTCCGATGTGATAGAATCTTTTACAGCAAAGGAAGAGGATGGATTGACTTCTTTCTTATTTTGGATTTTTTAGAAGCAAAGATCTTCTGATATAACTTTCTGGATGGGCAAAATGTCTGAGGAAATGTCCGTTATTCATCGTCAACACACAGAAACGTAGTCGCCATTTTGGCGACTAAAGCAGAATTTTTATGGAATGTTAGTCGCATTGACAACCGTATCGGTCGCAATTACAAGCCCTGCTCAGTCGATATATTTTAACCAAGAATTATGGCAATTTTCTTTTGTGTTAAACAAATTAAATGTTGGCCGATCCGCGGTTCGTTGTGGCAAATTATTTATCATGCTCATTCGTAAAATTCGAGTAAGTTGTTAATCAAAGTAGGCGGCGAAAACGTGTGGAGTACCCGAAGAGTTTCGCCGGCGGCCGGCCCTTATTGAAAACCCTGCATGCATTGATGGAAATTTGTCAAAGTAAGATAAAGAAACTGGGTTTTATTCATAATTTCTTAAATGCAGCCCCCTCCTCCCTGCTTTACATGTATTTAAAAATAATTTGTCTGCTAAGAAGTTAGAAGCAAAGAAATAAGCAAGATGTTTTGCAACTTGTGTCCCAAATTGCGCTGCTTCTTCCTTCCATATACAAATAAGAGCATGAAATATATATAGGATAATACATGGTTTCGTGGAGATATGAAATTTATCTTCTCGTGTTCAAATCCGATATCTCACTCGTTCGCTGCGCTCACTCGTGAGCTATCGATTTGAACACTCGAAGATAAATTTCATATCTCCAAGAAACCATGTACTATTCTTTTTATTATATAAACCTACTAATTACGATGTTTTTGACGATTTTCCGAAGATTTCCGAAAATTTTCAAAATGTTGTCCGAAGGTTGTACGAATGTTTCCGAACATTTTCCGAGAATTTCCGAAGTTTTCCGAAGATTGCCGAAGATTGCCGAGGAAGATCCGAAGATTTTTCGACTTAATATCGATTTACTTTGGCTCATTCAGCATTGGAACATGGCAAACTCTGCAAGCTGATTGGTCAAAAATGATATCACACATGTGTGGATATCATTTTTATCCACACATGTGGGATACCATTTTTCTCGATTTGCTACCACTCGCTATACCACTGCAGTTTATATAATAAAAGATTAACAGTTTGATGCTCTTTTGTTGAGTCCTCCTATATAGACACTCTTTGTGCTGAAACAGACGCTGTTTGTACTCAGCACTATGCGAGGCATGTAATTATTTGATCTAATTACTACGATACTACAGCTTGTACAGTTTGCTTATTCTTCGATTCAGATTGAGAGCATTAACACAAAAATAAGTACACAGAGTTCAACTGCTAACAAGAAACCCCATCAAACTTTAACCACATTGCCAAAGGGAAATTATGCAAGTGCAGCACATTTTTATGCAGATCGACGATCGAATCGAAAGTAAACTTGCTCGTCGTTTGATTTTCTGAAAATGTGTTGTGACAACTGAAACTGCGAAGATGCAATATACGATGCGACTAAAGATCAACGGTTTCTTACTTCTGAGATAAAGAAGGGAATTGTCTCTAAAGCGAACATAGAAAAACCACGATCGGCACGATTCTCAAAACTTAGCTTACCTTCTCCTAACTATTTCGGAGGTCGTCACTGGGCGGAAGTAGGAACTTCTACGAACAGGGCTGAAGTTTTACTATCAAACACGCGTGAAAACAGCAAGCTACATCTTTGATAATAAACTGATTAATCCTTTGAACTTTTAGCTGGTTTGTTTATCACCCAAAAGGACACCAAACGAACAAGGGGCTGTAGATTTAGAGCTGAAGCAAAAACCTAGTATGGCGCAGGAATGCCCGGGAATGCAGATCGCAGATCACATGATGTAAAGCCTCGTCCCAGCTTTTCCCGCCTGTTGTCAGACCAAACTCATTTGAATTTATAGTCACGCGAGTCACGCTACAGTCTCTTTTCAGGTTTTGATTTTTAAGCGATGACGTCATTTTATGACGTCATCGGTTAATGCTGTAAAGCGGAAAAGCGATGGAATTTATGGAATTTTTGGTGTTACGGTGTTACGATTACTCCCTGAATTGAACCGAAGAGCAATGGGAACTAGGTGCATTGTTTGTATTCTTTTTGAGATCCGCCATCTTGTTTTTTGGCACAGGAAGATATTTTTTTGCAGCTTGTATCATCACCGATCGGCAAACCTTATTTCATTTGTAGCTGTTAAATTGAGATTTCGAGTCTGCAGTGAGTGTTGCACTTTATCAGTTATCGAATAAATTTGGCATAAAGTTAAGAAGTGATGTCTGTCGTGACTGCAGACGAAGCAATCGATTATTAGCAGTTTTGATACATCTGTTGAAAAGGTGAGCCATCCTAAACCTTTTTTTTTAAGCGATGACGATGACGTGATCGATTAATCTCGCCGTGCGAGTGGACAGGATCTGTTGTTGTCTGTTGTCTGTTGCCTGTTGTGATCAACCGATCTGTAGAACCGAATACTGGGAAAAGAAATCAAGTCAACTCAACAAGAAATCGTCGCATAGAACTCAAAGCAAAATACTCCTGGGCCGTTAGAAAGGACTAATTTAAAGCATAAACGAAAGAAACAAATTATATTTGATGCGTTCTATAAGATTTAGTAAACAGAAATCTCTCCATTCTTTAAAACAAAAGGTGTAAACAATTTTAGACAGCGTTTGACCTTGCATCGTATATCGTATATCGTATGTCACGCCAAGATAACGCAATTTTTGTTGAACAATCATTCAGCACAGAAGTTGTCAGTTACTTTTATGTACCCTAATTTTTTGACAAATGTCCTGAAAATTATCAAAGACCCCTTGTGAAACGTCATCGCTTCTGCATGCATCGCGTGCCGTTTATTAACAATTAAGGTCGCGCAGGGCCCTTGCTTATTAATAAATTCATTTGCCAAATTTCTTGAAGAGGTGTTATCTTGTAAAGCTTTAATTCTCCGAATTTTGAACATCGATTCCTCTAAATCTTATTGCCAACGAGTCAGGCCTTCTGGAAGACCAGAAGGCCTGACGTAGCCTGCGAATACAGCCGCCTCTCATTCGCTCCCGCTACTATGTGCGAAAAAAATCTCACAAACGTTCCAAAATGTAGAGTAATGCAAGTAATGTAATGTAATGTAAGGTAGATCGTGACGACACAATGTCTGATGTTTTTAGCCAATCTGTTGAGCAGAAACTGTTCAGCACGTGCACAATTTGTCATAGTTTTGGCCAATCAGCGCGCTACTTATTTGTTCAGCACGTGCACGATGCATGATTCATGGCGTCGATACGTGAAAACTGCTCATGTTTGTTGCAGTAAGGCCCGTTCCAAACGCCGCTCCACTCATGCGCCGAACCTAACTGGTGAATAAAGTACGGCAGAAGAGCGGCGTTTGAATCAGTTTGGTCCGGCAGTTTTAATTAGGTTCGGCAAAAAACGTTAGGTTCGGCAGGGTCTGCCGCACTATGCGGCATTGGAGCAGCGGCTGATTCATACGGCGTTCTTCTCATGTGCCGTACCTAATGCATGAATTACTGTAATGTATTTTCGATATAACAGCGCTCATGATTGGTCTAAAGTGGAGTGGCGTGACTAGGTCTGATCAGTCATGCATGAAGCACGACGGCATAAAATTCCGGGTAAATTAATTCGCTCACCGGGCTCGTATTTTGTTTATCTTTTAATATGTTTCAGCTCAAGAGAAGCGGAACTTCATGGGAAAATTGTTTTGGTGGTAATTCCTTTTTGCTGTTTCCCCAATTTGTGAGATCGGATTTGTAGATTAGCATTTACAAACTAATTCTCAAGAGAAAACCAGTTTAAATAATATAAATCTCGCGGAATGAATTTGCTTTTCCGGAAATATTATTGTTATAGCAAAACTTGCGTAATAGTTTGCTGATTTCGACTGCAAAAACCTTTTATCATCCTCAACGCAGACGTTCAGTCAACATTATTATTGTTAACGTCTTGTTTCCGCGAATTAAGTTCGACACAAATACGCCGTTTGAATCAGCTGTCGCTCCAACGTCGCTCCAAGGTCGAACCTTGGTGAGTTAGGTTCGGCACATGAGTGGAGCGGCGTTTGGAGCGGGCCTAAAGTTGAGTGACACTGAATCGCTGCAGAATTATTTCCCTTCGCATTGCCAGTAGATTATTCCAGTACCAAGTAAGCTTTATTGAGATTATTTGAAATTTATTTCGATGAAAAGTGCTTTCTTTGCTTCAATTTTCCCCTACTCGCTAGTAATGGCAATCTTTCGGACTGAAAAAAGATCGAACTGAAAGCATTTAGAATCTGTACGTGACCGCTTATCGAAACAATCTCCGCAGGAATTCCAAACCGCGGTATCAAAATCGCCACGAAATGTTCATTGCTCTAGTTCTACATCTTAACAGTATTTTAAGAGCACTAAGTACTGTATATATACTGTGTATATGTGCTTCTAAAAGCAAATAAAAAGGAAATTTATTTTGTGGAGTTGTTTTCAAATGACGCGTATGGCGACAGGAGCTTGTAATTGTAATTATAGCTTGCGCCTCCACGACGCGAGGTCATAATTTCAAAATAAAGTAATTCTTAGCTGGATGACCTCGAAAGCAAACATTTTATACCTGTTTCTACCGGTATATTTTATTTTAGGCCACGAATGCCCTAAATCTTTTTGATTTTCGAACGATTTTCTTCAGTGCCAGAATCAAAACAATAACAAACACTCGCATTGCACGCCGGTCGACAGAGAGTGTAATATTAAATTGAAGTAATCAATTAGTCTTGTGAAGCGGGTAGGGGGTTGAGTAAAATGCAGCCTTTATTTGTGTTACTATATACATGTATGAAGTAAACAAAGGCTATATATTTTCCGAGTTTCAGTGACTCACAGCCACTTTGATTTAAGGTCTATTGGACTTAAAAACAGCTAACACCTTTCCAAAATAGCGGCATAGAACTGCAATGGCTTGCAACCCTCAAATTACATGGATTTCACAAGGTTTCTCACTACTTAAGTATCATTTTAGAACTCCTTCATTAGGCCTTCACCAAATCGCATCAGTTTATTCCACAAACATTCCGCAACGAATACATGCAATGTACAGTGATCACACCCACATCATAAAGTGTACTTTTAGTCAAACATTTACAATAAATTTATTATCCTCACAACCCTTCTCTCTTGTTGTACTCGTTGGCACTTCTACCGATAGGTACCACTAGTTATGGATATTAGGGGATGATGTAATTACACCATGGTTGTAGTTTTACTGGCAGCTCGCAGGTTACGGTGATGTTTCAAGCTCTCAAAGCTAAACTGTAGATTATGCGATTTTGTGTCCAAGTTTTCTGCTAGAACAGCGCACCAAATTAAAGGACCGTATAACCTAGTGATAAATCAGAAAGACATTTTCCGAATTCATAAATTCCTAGAAGTTATTGACTTTTAAGAGAGAAAAAATGTGAAATCTTAACTTTGAAACGCGGTATCTTCGTTTTGAAAGGGAGTTTTTTAACTTCGCTTCTGTCAGGGCACAATAGAGTACACCAAGTTTACGTTCCTCGCGATCAAGTCCTGAAATTCTATATCGCTGGAGAAAACTTGGACACAAAATTGCAGGTTTTAAGGCTAGCTTCCGAAGACCTTCCGAGTCGTTGTTTGCAACCTTCAAAGCCGTGAATCTAATTATGATAATTCGCTATGTTCCAGCGCACGGGATTCAAAGCTGAACACAATAGCGTGTAATTGCTAATAGAAAGAACTTTAAAAATATGTGTTCATGAATGTTTCATTTATTGTCGTCCTCAGTCGTTGCAGTTCGTGCACACTCTTTAAATAACTTGTACATACATAACGAGAGCAAGGGTCCTGCGCGACCTTAAGACTAGTTTCATTGCTCTTTGAAAGTTATTGACAACGTTAACAAAAACAATCAGAAAGCCTTTTGCGTGAGAAGCAAAGGAAATAGGAGGTACAAGACCAGTATCATGTCCACTTTTGGAAATGCGCGAAACAAAAGCAGTCACGCAAAGTATGCTGTTTTTGAAAATCACGCAACGTCAATCTCTTTTTTATCGGAATGCTTTACTGCACTTAATAAATACAAAGAATTGTTCATATTACAAAAAAACTAGTATACAACGTCAATCTTGAGACTTCATGAAAACTTTGTTGGCTGTGCCGAAAAAACTAATTTAGCCTGTCTTAGGATACAGTTATTTTCTCTTTTCTCGTATTTCGGTCACAGTTTCCTCAAATCCCCAGGAAAAGCGAGCTTAAGGTTCACAAACCGCCACTGTAGGACCCCCGTAGATTGAAAACAGATGACGTTTTGAGCGTTGGTTATTTGTTGGAACTTATGCACAAAATTCCACCAGTTCAGAATCACCTATGTATGGCGACAAGTTATTAGTATAGGTAATCACATGATTTCGAGTGCAATTTGGGATAAATCAGCACGAGTAAATTTTTCAAAGGCTAACCAAATTGCACGAGCCCGTAGGGCGAGTGCAATTTGTAGTCTTTGAAAAATTTACGAGTGCTGATTTATCCCAAATTGCACGAGAAAAATCATGTGATTACTTGTTAATAATACACATACAAAAATTTCTCTGCAAGTGGATGACAAACAAGGTGTGTTCGGTCGCTTACCTTTCCGAATCGTTGTTAAAACATTACGGAGTTGCGAAGCTTTGTAAATCCAAATACTGCTACGGAATTTTAAACCTCTCTTTCATGCATTATCAGATGCTTTTATCCTCATTCAGTTACATGGGAATGAGCTGAAATGTGCGACTTCAATTCAGGCTTGTAATCTTCCTTCTTTACGAGCTGTCGCGAAGGAAAATCCTCAATTGGTAGCCTTCAGTAGTTTCGTAGAGCCTCTTTTGTGCTGCACAAACGTCCAGTTGCTAGTATATTAGTTTATACACTGATAATTTTCGTTAAATCGGTCTAACTTTGCATTAATTGATGTTTTTGTTCTCTCCAAACCCTCCGACAGCGGCCGCCATTTTGTTTGGCGCGCTTTCGCGGCTTTCCTGTCAATCAACTTAATTTCAACTTTCTGCACTCAATTTCATCTTTTTGCACTCAATTTCAACTTTCTGCACTGTTTGGGATTAATTGACGTGCTCTCAGCCAATGAGCTTGCTGAAATTTTTGCATGTGTATTATTATAATTGTTATTAACACAAATCAGTTTCATTCTTTACGACGCGCTGTCGTCGCCTCCGCTGCGTTGTTGTTGTTGTTGCTGTTATTGATGATAATGAAATAAGTACTAATTAGTATCATTATTGTCGTCTTCATGAGGAGGAGGTGATACACGAGTTAATGCGTTAGGGCCGATTCGCACTAGCGGACAAGTTTTAAATGTCATAACATTTTTGACAAAAACAAAATTGTCGCGACAAGTCAGAGACATTTTAACGAAAACAAAAGGTGTAATTATTATTACAATTTTTCTTCACACGTACTAGCATCCTTGTACTGATGTTTTTGTGCTCGTGCGGGGAAAATGTCGCAAGAAAACTATTTCTTTTCCCCTCCATTTATCGGCACAAACTGGTTCCCTCCGCATTCTTTTGTTCCAACCCTGGTATTACCATCCATATCGCGTGTTGTTTTTTAGTACAATCCACACCAAGCACAATAGCCAATCAACAACGTATTGTTATCTGGCATTACGAGGGGCGTTGGAATGCGACTTGTCATGAATTGTTGGCCCCTTTGAAGATTTGTCAGTTTTGTCAAAATTTGCGCTTATCCAACAAGTCGTTCGCACTTGTTTTGCGATTGTTTGACAACATGTATCGCGCGTGCAACGCAGACCAACTGCTACTGCCCACTGCTACTTTGTTTTCCTGAATTGTTGGACAAGTTCTAGGTCTCGAAAAAACGTCTTGAAATTCGCACTTTATTTCTGTAAAAAGTGACACATTAATGATGAAATCTACCAATTGTTACAAAATTTGTCCGCTAGTGCGAATTGGCCCTTACTGATTTTACATAACAATGCACAATACTTCTAGTCCGGCGACTTAGCTCGTGTGCTTAGCTAGTGTGTCAAATTTCATTCTTGTATCAAAAAGTGCACAATTCACCTAAAATTTCGAGCTAAGCCGCCCGACTATTCCAGCTAAGGGTGCATTCGATTGGGAAATATGGATTTGGAGTTTGAAATCTGGATTTCCGATTTCTCAATAAAACACGAAATCCAAAAGGGGGTTTTACGCATCCAAATCTTTCTCCGGGGTAGATTTCAATCAAGAAATCCAATCTTGGATTTTGCGGATTTGTCATTTTTGTGTTTTCTTTTTTTGACAAATCCGAAAAAAGGATTTACAAAACTGTTCATGAAACAACACAGCACATCAAAACATGACGCAACTCAAGAAGAATTCAACTTAACAATGATAACAGAAAAGATCGGTCTCCCCTGATCAGTTAGAGTGGTTTTTCTAAACCCGTGAAATAGTGACTGAACTTTCAAATACCATTAGACACTAATTCCATTGTTTTCTTTTGTTTAGTTTTGACTATTATGCACTAATTGTTAGATGTTGTTTCATGGGTTAAATAAAATCACTCTAAGAAAAACACGTTTACAGTTTAATAGTCATTACCTGCGTCAGTAAATTAGAGGAAAAGGAATCGATGGTTTGCAACAAATTTAATTCATCTTTTGACGGCGCATAAAACAGTTGTTACGCATTTATGGAGTTTGTCCCGAAAAGGAATCTAAAATTAAGAAACCGCGTATTACCTGCCAAGCTTTTTTAAAAACTGTTTTTCAATGTTCTGTTAGTAATGTCAATTTGCCTCTTTTACTGGTGTGGCAAAATAAATTGTTGTTGTACCTGTTGTTGTATATTGAAACTTTACGAAAAGTTTTGCGGCCATTAAATTCGAAATTCTTCACTCTATTCTTCTGCGCGCAAGTTTCGCACATTAAAGTTGTCCAGCGTAAATTTATGTTTTAACAAACATGGGAAAAATACTTTAATTCTTTGTGTAATAAGCTAAAAAATATCTAGCTTTTTGTTTATTGTGCTTTTCATTAAGTTTATTGTTGTTTTCAAGCAGTTTTCCCGCCAATGAGAAGGTGAGATATTTCTTCTGTTGTTGATGCAAATTAAGACGCTAAACTCTTTTCAAAGCCATTGTTATTAAAAAAAAGACAATAGATTTTAAACTCCTCCTTCTCTAAAAACATATATAAAGCATCACATTGAATCAAACGAAATAGCTCAAAAACTATCAGCTGGGCGCGTGTTAACGAGACAACAAGAGTAACTATGTTTCGTTTAAAGAGTTGCGGCGAGGTTTCAGTATCTAATGTCAGACAAAGCCTCAATTTTGATGAAGTCATCAAAACGCCATCAGAAGCTAAACCCAATCGATTTCGAAACGGAAAGAGACGGTTTAGCATCGCCTGCCGTCGGCTTCACTTCGGAGAAACCGAGACCTCAGTTCTAATTCGATGCCCTGGTAAGTGTAAACGTATTTAATTCTTTAGTTGACTTTTTCTTGAGAAAACTTAGGACTTAGATAGTTTTCCGTGTGTACAAAAGAGAAACAGAGAAACCGCTTCAGAAAGGCTTACGTCTACCAAGATTAGGCCAAGGGTATTTACCAAACTTATGAAAACTTGCTTCATCTCTAAGCTGAAAGAAATGGCTCATGTTAAATATGTTGCCAGAGAAGTAGCTAGCTTTTTACGTGCTCTCTAACCTCCCGCGTGCATCTATAACTCTATATTAACGTATAGCTAAAAGCATAAAAAAGTTCTTTGTTAGAAAGCGACAGAACTCGTGAAAGTTTTGGCTGAGACTTGAATTTGTGACATTTGAGTCTTCGATAACTGCAGAATTTCAAAACACAGTTACTCAGTTTCGGTTTCATGTTTTTTTAGTGCTTTGAGCAATTGAGCAATCTCTCCACTTTTAGAAAGCGAGGGTTATTTTTGCTTTGAGAGCTAGATAAAATTCTGCGTAGCGACGACAGCAACTGTTTGCACGTGTCGTTTTATATGGAGTAGGGGCATGAGTTTATCGGGTTGTGGAAGCACGCTCGCGCGTTTAGATTAGCTCGCGTGGTTCAAGCGCGCAGAAGCGCGACTCTCGCGCGGGTATGTTTTGTAAAATGCTTGCTTTCTATTTTATTTAGGTGCACTCCCCAACCGAGATGATCCTGATAAGTTGTCGCCATGCGAAGAATCTTTCCGTGTCAAGAAAACTTGCTTCAACTTTAAACAGAAGACAACGCTGGAGGAACTGTTCCAGATAAAGAAATTCTTAAACGTGAATGAGAAAACAAGACCGGCGGCAGAACTCGGAGTAACCAAGCTTGAAATACAGGTATTGGGAACTTAATTATCCTATATGAACTGAAAAACACCGATATAGGAATTCATTTTGAGTTTATGTAGCTAATTTATTCAAACTCCGGTTTCGTTGCTCTACAACTTTTGTTGAGTCAGGTATTTGGTGAGTTTTTGCAGTCATTTCTGCACTTTACAATTACATTTGGAAATTTCGGGTTTTTATTTTATCGCTAGTATTTTAGGGTCACTTGCTTGGGGGTGGGGTACTTTTTGTAAGAGATATCATATCCACAACTGTGAGTCCGTGACAATGTGCCACTTGGAATGGAAGAGAACGCGTTTTCTTCCTTTTACAAGTCACAAGTAACTTACATAAAACACCTTTCTATTTTTAGGTGTGGTTTGAAAAGAGACGTCAACTGTGGAAAAAGCAGCAAGAGCGAGGTCAAGTTAACAACTCTAAATCATCCGCACTGCAAGGAAATCCACAGACCCCGTTTCCGCGACCATTCCAGAATGCCGCCATTCGCGTCACAACAGCAACAGCCCAGGCCTCTTCAGATGGTACGGACTTGTTACCAGGCGAATTAATTCGTGGCCGAGAAGACCTGAATAAAAGTCGTGGAAAGACACTCGATAACTCTTCACAGGGCCGCCTATTCACGCCAGAGCTAGTAACTTACAACACAAAGCGTGTTGCGTTTTTAAGACAGGAATAAGGATTTAAATAGATGTGATGCATAGTTTTCCCACCTTTTATGCCAGGATTAGAATCAAAACGACTTTTTGTGTAGTACGTGTGTCTTTGTATAGGCCTGATATCATTTGGTACTTTGTTACCCGCTCTTATGTAAAAAAAAAATGAAAAGGAAGGATGAAATGTTTTTGGACAATATAGTGACCAATAGCTGTATTAGGAGATAGGAGAGTATTATCAACTGTACAGTAATCAGTCCAATTACCTACCAGTTTCAATCAAGGTGTAATTTTGTGAAGGTGAATTAAAATAAGAATGTATTTTATTACGTCTTTCCATTTTCGGTTGATGTGTATAGTTTGTACATTGCAAACATTAACACTTGGCATTTTCTCTTGCACTTGGCCACTACTACAACACTTTTAGAGTGGTTTTACTCAACCCGTGAAATAGCAACTAAGCTTTTAGATTTTATTACACACTAATTTTTGGTTCTTTTGCGTAGTTTTGACTAGTACGTACTAATTGTTAGATTTCGTTTCACGGGTTAAATTAAATCACTCTAACCGGATCAATCTCGTAGCTGAAAAAGAAATTTGCAAGACACAATCATTTATGTCCCTACCCTTGATTAATCCAGCCCTCGTCGGCCAGATCTACGACCTTTTGGTTCCCCATGTCCAGTAGTCACGCCGTTCTCTTCTTTAAATCTCAATCTTATTTTATTACGAAGTCTTACTCGCAATTTAATTATGGTCTTCCCAAGAGTCGTATGTCGAGTAGCCACTCCCGTCTTTCCTCCTCTTTATGAAGGATCGCGACCTCTGGGAACGAGAATGCTCTACCGTAAAATTCCGGTTATAAGCCCTCCCGGAAACGAGAAAATACATCCGGTTATAAACAAGAACAACAACACTTGCGCTTTATTTGCATGACCATAAAACATTACAGTATTGCAAAAGCATAACAATAATAATAACAATAACAATAATTACAATAAAAAGTCATTAAACAAAACTAATCAAATAATCAGTGATCAAGAATTTGATAACAATTTGTCTCTCATTTCAAAACAGGACGATATAAACTGCACTAATTGCATATTAACATAATAGTCAGTGGAGTTCATTAATTGCACAATCAAGGCTGAAATTGATAACTGCTTGGGATTCGAAATTACATGATCTATTTTACTGAAAAAGTTGTCTCTAAGTGATGAATATCTTGGGCAATGGAATAGTAAATGGGTTTCATCTTCAACATTATGCCCACAAATAGTGCATAGTCTGTCACTTCTGGGGATGTTGTTATATCTTCCTGTTTCAATCAGGAGTTTGTGATTACTTATTCTAAGTTTCACAAGTGTTTTTCGATTAGGATTTTTTCTAGTCAAATCTAAATAGGGCGAAGGTGTATAACTGTCTTTAAAATTATTATAAAATTCTAGTTTTTGAGAATTACAGAGGGAATGTTTCCAATGGGCGATATATTTCTTTTTCATTTGATCTACAAGGTATGTTATCTTAGTGTCATCTAAAGTGTCATGATTAAAGTTAAAGGAAATGTCATAATAATTGAGCATATTTATAAGATTGGAATAGAAACTATTTTTACCATTACCGTGCAAATCTATTGACATTATCAGTGATTGCACGACGAAGGAGTTTTGATCTTTGTTTTGAAGATAACTTATGTACTTAAGAATTCGTTTATTTATATCAAAGGTTAAAGGGAATCGATCCATTTCAGCCCGTCATGCAATATTAGATGCCTTGTTATTAACTTGTAAGTAACGTTTGCAAAATTGTAAGTGACTTTTTTCAATTGGTGAAGTGTCCCAAGACTTGAAATCTGATTTAGCAAAGACACCCCAGGCTTCGCTATTATAAGTCAAAATGGGTGAAATCATCGTGTCAAAAATTTTGCAAGCAAGAGAGGGTTTTAAACTGCTAAAGTCAACGTGCCGTCTTAAAGCAAAGAGAGCATGAAGAGCCTTTTCTCTCAAGTGATCCAGCGACAGTGTGAAATTTCCAGATGAAGAGATTCGCGTTCCTAGATAAGTATAATTCTGAACAGTGTCAATCTTTTCTTTGTCAATATAAAAGTTACATTCATATTTTTTCGCGCGTTTTTGAAAAACCATTATTTTAGTTTTCTTAGGATTGATCTGTAACATCCACGATGTACAGTACTGGGCTAATGCATTGAGACAATTTTGCAGCCCTGTTTTTGATCGTGATAGTATAATCAAGTCATCTGCATACAAAAGAGAGTTTAATTTGGTTCCATTGGGTAAAACAAATGGATCAGATAGAATATTGTCGAAAGAGAAAGGTAATTCGTTAATGTATAGGTTAAACAGAAGTGGACTCAGAATGCAGCCTTGGCGTACACCTCTTGCATATTGAAAAGGTCGCGTTTGGTTATTGCCAATCCTTATAGAACCGGTAGAATTGTAGTAGAGGCTTTTGATTAGGTTATAAAAATTTCCTCCAACATTATTTTGCAGCAGTTTATAAAGGAGCCCATCGTGCCATACCGAGTCGAAAGCTTTCCTGAAATCGACAAAACAGGCGTATACCTTTTCATGGTGACAATTAACGTACTTATCTATCAATGTTCGCAAAGTAAGAACATGGTCTGCAGTTCGGTTATTCGGTAAAAATCCGATTTGAGATTTGTGAAGGATGTTCAACGAGTTGACATGTTCTAGAAGTCTTTGGTTTAAAATCGAACAAAATAACTTTCCTAGACAGCTAGAAACGCAAATTCCTCGGTAATTTGAGGGGTCATTTCTGCCACCAGACTTGAATATTGGTGTAATGAGCCCACCACACCACATTTGAGGCATTGATCCCGAATCAAGAATATTGTTGAAAAGTTTCTGATAAACGAGTATCATTTCATTTAAACTAGTTTTAATCATTTCGTTTCGTATTTTGTCTGAATAGGGTGATTTGTTATTCTTTATTTTTTTTACTGCTGTACGTATTTCGGCTTCTGTGATGAAGAAGTCCAATGGATGAGATTGCATTTCGTTGTCTTCTTGTTTTCGTAACTCATTGGTAAGGTTTTGTTGATCGGAGTTAAGAGGGTCATTTGAATGAAGAGACTGGAAATGTTTGATCCAATTTTCTTCTGAAATCGGTGGAGTATGTTTTAATTTCACTGAGTCATCAATTGATTTCAGACAATTCCAAAAGTGTTTCTTGTCTGAATCGAGGGCGGTTTCCTCTAGCTCAGAAATCTTGTTATTGTAGTATTCATTTCTTTTATTATTTAGAAGGTTCTTATACTGTTTTAAAACAGTATGATATTCTTCACGGAGAATGACGTTTAAGGGATCTCTGTGTTTTTGATTTGCTAATTTTCTTAATTCGTGTCTTTTTAAGCGACATTCTTTATCAAACCATTTTTTGTTTGTTGATAATTGGACGCGTTTATGTTTTTTTATAGTTTTTATCTTTAAGCAGCGTTTTGCAGTTGCGATGAAGATGTTTTCTACTTTTTTAAGGGAGATGTTAACATTTGCGGTTGACTCGTTGTCGTTTAGAAACTCTCGAATTAACGTTTGGGTACTTGGAGACCGTAGTGCGTCTTTGAATTTTTGTGTGGAGTCATGCTCCCAGCAGAACTGTTTCGGTAAACTCGTCAACGTATCATTTGCAGGTATTGCATCCTGATTAGAAATATTCGTGTTAATATTCAGCCAAGTCACTATTGGGCTATGATCTGATAAACAGGATGGCTCTTTAACAATAAAATTTGCTACATGTTGAAATAAATCTTGATCACAAATTGAATAATCGACGACACTTGTTCCGTTTCTACCATGAAACGTGGCTCTTCCTAATGAATCACCACTAACTCTGCCATTGAGTATTCTGAGGTCCGCGCTTCGGCAGAGTTCAAGGAGGCGCTTTCCGTGGTTATTAAGCTCATTGTCAAAACTATTCCTCTGAGTGGAACATATCGCAAATTCAGATTGGTCATTGGTTATCATGTTATTTCCTTCTTGACAGACAGAGTCTGAATATTTTCCTGTTCTAGAGTTTAGGTCACCCATGAGTAGAATCGACCCTTGGGAAGAATAGATTTCAATGTCGTTTTCGAGATCTTCGAACAATTCTGGGTGAAAGTAATTGGAGGCGCATGGTGGAATGTAAATACCACATACAAAGATATCTTTTGCAGTTTTCGTGTACTGTCTGCTGATTTTAAACCAGAGAAAATTTGGAGAAGCCTTTTCCACGGTTATAAGCCCTCCCCGAATATAAGCCCCCCTCTGTCGGATGACAGTACTGAACAGGACTAAAACGCACTTTTTATTCCGCTTATAAGCCCCTCCGTTTATAAGCCCACCCAAAACCCCTTACAAAGTTGTATAAGCTCAGGGCTTATAACCGGAATTTTACGGTATATCAATTAGTCACACCCGTGACTAATTTCCGTGGTCACGCATGCCTTTCTTCCCCTTCATATGTACAAAGTATTCACGCCTGTGACAACTGTCCAGTAGTCACGATCGCCTTTTCTCGTCCTTTGTCGAGTAGTCAAGCCCGCCTTTTCTCCTCTCCAATGTCTAGTAGTCAGCCTGCTCTTCTCTCTTGTGTGCTTGGGCAGTCAGGGCTAGGCTCGATTACCAGCCGCTGTTTCGGAAAAAAGACCGAACTCGAGAATCGAGCCTAAGTCAGATTCGTACCCAGTCGCAATTTACGTGTTTTGGGGGGCGAAAGAAGATTGGATACTAGCGAAATTAAGGCGCCCTTCCCCCCTCCCCCCCCCCCCCAAAAAAAAAAAAGAAAAAAAAAGAAAAACAAGTAAATAGCGACCGGGTAAGAGTCTGAGCACAGGGTTACTAGCCTGTGTTTGTGAGGTCACAGCACGCCCCATATAAATATTCAAATTTTCTCGCCGATCGCTATTGTAAATATTTAAGATTTGATAAAATCGGCTTTTACTGCTGTCCATTTGCAATAAGATTAATTAGAAACATTTTCGCAATGTTTAAGTTTGTTTTATGCAGTTTTTTTGACGATTTCAAGCGTGCGAGAGCAGTTCTATGAGTTTAAGTTTCGACTCGTGTATAGAATACTAATATTTACACAAGGCGTGCAATTTCCACATCCAAGAATCGTGTACCGCCTCTGGAATGCAGCCAAAAAAATATCTTTCCCCTACTCGCTTTAGTAAGAGCTCCCGGTCCTCGATAGAACAGTCTTTGAACTATAATCTGGCCTAATTTGAGTCCGATCAGTTCGCGAATAGTTCTTTTAAACCTTGCTGGAATATCAAATTAGGTCGTAAATTTGCCGATTTACCATGATATGTACCAGTTGTGGGGACTATTTATGCAATTTTCGCTAAAATTGATCAAAATTACTGCCTATGCCGGTCCTAGAAAGCAGAACGTGCTCCACTACAAAACCTCCTCTGGGGCACCCCAAGGAAATACTTCGGAAATCTCGACGGCAAAGCCGAAGACAACTTGAACTGGGAATTTAATTTATACGCGCGAGTATGTTTATATTCAATACGTATCCCATCACGTTGTCTTTGGCTTTACTGCCGACATTTCCGAAGTGTTTCTTTGGGGTCTCCCAGAGGAGGGTTTGAAGTGGAGCACGTTCTGCTTTCTAGGAACTGATCGGACTGTCCCAGTCCTCCTCATACTTATCATAACGGTCTCTCGTCCCAAGCCCCTACACTGTGGACTACAAACATAAGATGAACTCGTTATAAACTAGTGGTACCTATCGGTAGAAGTGCCAACGAGTACAACAAGAGAGAAGGGTTGTGAGGATAATAAATTTATTGTAAACGTTTGACTAAAAGTACACTTTATGATGTGGGTGATCAATGTACATTGCATGTATTCGTTGCGGAATGTTTATGGAATAAACTGATGCGATTTGGTGAAGGCCTAATGAAGGAGTTCTAAAATGATACTAAAGTAGTGAGAAACCTTGTGAAATCCATGTAATTTGAGGGTTGCAAGCCATTGCAGTTCTATGCCGCTATTTTGGAAAGGTGTCAGCTGTTTTTAAGTCCAATAGACCTTAAATCAAAGTGGCTGTGAGCCACTGAAACTCGGAAAATATATAGCCTTTGTTTACTTCACATATAGTAACACAAATAAAGGCTGCATTTTACCCAACCCCCTACCCGCTTCACAAGACTAATTGATTACTAAATTTAATATTAAAGACTCTCTGTCGACTGCGAGTGTTTATTGTTTTGATTCTGGCGCTGAAGAAAATCGTTCGAAAATCAAAAAGATTTAGGGCATTCGCGCCCTAAAATAAAATATACCGGTAGAAACAGGTATAAAATGTTTACTTTCGAGGTCATCCAGCTAAGAAATACTTTATTTTGAAATTATGACCTCGCGTCGTGGGGGCGCAAGCTACAATTACAATTACAAGCTCCTGTCGCCATACGCGTCATTGGTCGTCATTTGAAACAACTCCATAAAATAAATTTCCTTTTTATTTGCTTTTAGAAGCACATATACAGAGTATATATATACAGTACTTAGTGCTCTTAAAATACAAGATGTAGAACTAGAGCAATGAACATTTCGTGGCGATTTCCATACCGGGGTTTGGAATTCCTGCGGAGATTGTTTCGATAAGCGGTCACGTACAGATTTAAATGCTTTCAGTTCGATCTTTTTTCACTCCGAAAGATTGCCATTACTAGCGAGTAGGGGGAAAATGAAGCAAAGAACGCACTTTTCATCGAAATAAAAATGTCAAATAATCTCAATAAAGCTTACTCCGTAAAAACTAAAATCTTAAATTAAGAGGTTCTGAGGTAAGATGGAGCTGTTATCTTAATGTGAGAATAATAATCATCTTAAATTAAGATCTATCTTCATCTTACTTTAATATGATAACGTCTTATTTAAAGAGTTCTGAGGTAAGATGAAATTTCATCTTAAAAAAAGATTCGAAACCTCTTAGCTAAGACGTTTTTTAATCTTAAGTTAAGGTGGCTCCATATAGTTTTATAACCACACGCGCGCTGATGATGCGAGCCTTCAGAAACTGCGCGAGCGCTGACGCAAGCTCAGGCAAACACGGATTTGAGTTAAACATCTCAAAGGAAATCTTTAACAGACAATGCTGTGTTGCTTAAAACGCCCAGTTAAATCTGTAAATACAATGCAAACATGCACTACAAATATCATGAGAAACACTTTATTATTCTTACAAATCCAAACAAAAACAAAACAAACAGAAAAAGATAAAAGTAACGAAGGTCTTGGCTATTTTCAGGACGGTAACAGTTCTGCGTTCAGTTTACCTTCAAATATACAGTCTGTTAATCCAAATTACCGGTAATTGTATTCTATCTCCAAGTATTTTCTAGCAGCTCCGAGAATATCCTTTAGCTTTGAAGATTACACCTTTGTCAGGTGAAAACAGAATAACAGTTTTGGTCAGTAAACTTGCGAACTGAAACGAAAAACTTTGGCGCATCAAAAAGCTGATGACATTTTCGGATCGAAATTAGCCAATCAAAACACTTGCTCAATTAAAACTGACGCCATTTTGGATCGAAATGAGCCAATCAAAAAATTGTTCTGTTTCCCGAGAGGTCCGCCTTTCGGAAAAAGAGCAATGGCCGTCAGTAAAAACGTACTGGAATGAAAAATTCCGCCAATTTTGGCTGGAATTACATGTAAGAAAAAGGAACAGCAATTCTTCCGTAAGTTCTTTTTAAAAAATGTGAACTACACGCCGAAGTAGTCCTCCTAGAAAGCCTGAAACGGAAAGTCGAAAATGTTCATGCACTCATCTGTGGGCTATGCTTGAATTCTGTTTACATTTCTTGACATAAAAAAAACAATTACGGTACCAAAATTTTAGATTTCGACTCCACATGTACACAAGGTCGTAAAATCCTTTGCCCACATTACTACAAACGTTAAGTTATGTCCACCGCATTGACTAAGAATATTGTAGATGCCTACTACCTCAATTTACGACGTATCGCGTCTTTGTTAAGACGCTAACATCTTAACGATCTCCAAAGCGTCTTAAAATTTATTTAAGATGAGCAACCTTCTCAATTTAAGACGTTCCACCTCTAGGAATATGACAGTCGAGAGTTCATCATCTTAACGTAAGAAGTATTAATCTTAGATGAGAGGTTACATTCTTATGATAAAACGCACCAGTCTTGTTTTAAGACGCATTCAAAACCTTAGAGTAAGACAAACTTGAATCTTAAAAATAAATAAGACGTTGCTGTCTTAAGTTGAGATGTATTATCTTAAACTAAGATCACTTAAGCCTTTATATTAGATGGTGGTTATCTTATGTAAGATGCTTATTATCTTAGTATAAGATTTTAGTTTTTACGGAGTACTTGGTACTGGAAGAATCTACTGGCAATGCGAAGGGAAATAATTCTGCAGCGATTCAGTGTCACTCAGCTCAATACTGCAACAAACGTGAGCAGTTTTCACTTTGCCTGTATCCGAGGTCATCTTCTTTGTTTCTCCATTGATTCTGGGCAGATCTTCTTGAATAAATCTTTTCGGAAGAGCCTCTCGTTGGCTAAAAGCAGATCGCGTACCGGCCGTTGTTTAGGTTCTCACACATGTGAGTTTGCGTATCACGTATCGACGCCATGAATCACGCATCGTGCACGTGCTGAACTAATAAGTAGCGCGCTGATTGGCCAAAACTATGACAAATTGTGCACGTGCTGAACAGTTTCTGCTCAACAGATTGGCTAAAAACATCAGACATTGTGTCGTCACGATCTACCTTACATTACATTACTTACATTTCTACATTTTGGAGCGTTTGTGAGATTTTTTCCGCACATACAAATCTTCTCACGGCTCTATAATCTGCCGCCTCGTCAGGCCTTCTGGTCTTCCAGAAGGCCTGACTCGTTGGCAATTAGAAACATACTTTATTGTGTTTGTTTACAAAAAATTATTCTACAACTACTGCACACTACGTTTGAAAAATATCTGAAAAGCTTATCTTCAGTTTGTAAGCTAATCTTGTCAGACAAGTATGCATGTTTTTAAACAAGATTTTTGTAAATTCAGTTCTCATTTCTTCGTTGTTCAATTTAGAAATACGAAAATAAACAAGGTTTCTAAATATTTACAAATGGGCACACAGCCACGCACTTACACGAGTACAGAAACAGAAAACTATTTGGAAAAGAAACTTGAAAGCTTGTTCTCCTTGTTCCCATAGAGTAATCGAAACACTCGTGAAAGTTTGGAAGAACTTCAATGAACTGTGCAAACTCACGTGCACGGCACAGCCTGTGTTTCCACAGCTTTCTCGTTTTAACAAACATCAACTCGTGTTCAATTGTTTAAATTTACAATGACGATGTTAACTTAGCGACTGAGAACAATCTTTGACAATGTTTCGATGTGCTCGTAACATCATTATCTAGTCTAATATTTACAACTTAAGGTGGATAACGGTTTAAATCCCTGTTTTAAAACGTAGTAACAAATTGGCGATAACCCGAGAGAACATCGGTAAAAAACAAAATGCGTAAAGATCGACTCTTTCGTTCAAAACATTTTGTTTAATGTTGCCATTATATTATCATATCCTAACATAAAGTGGTTAATGTTTTTAAAATAGCTTGTTTGCAATGATTTTACCATCTCTCGGATCATCGTGAATTCACGCAAGTATTTATTAACCGTTCTCCGCTTTTGGAAAAAAACTTACTTTAACATTGAAATGTCAAAAATATCTTCTCTCTGAAGCAAGCTTCATTTACAATGTGCTGATTCTACATATTACTCACACTATGTTAAATTAAATATTGTCTATATACATCATTCCTTTAGCTTTCCAGTACAGACTTCAACAGTGCACAGGCCGTAACCTTGACGACAAAAGTCGCTTTTATGACCAGCAAATAAAAAAGGCTAGGAAACATCATTCGCATTGGAACTAACGCATGCGCAAATACAAACTGACAGAAAATCTAATGGTGTTAAGGTGGCTCTGCTGCTATTGTGTGCGCACAAACTTTGAAGTTAATTCAAAGTTTGCCATAGACAAGTGCGCCCGGAACAATAGCGGAGCCACCTTAACTCAAAGCTATTGGGAGAAAGAGCGGCAGTGATTACAAAAAAACTCCTTAGATGAAGAACGCTCTTACATTAAAGTTAATCTTAACTGCGATGGATGTTTGTGTTTAAGTGGGCGGCCATTTTGAATTTTAAATACACTGTCGGCTGGTGTGATGTCCGGGGCGGCCGAGAAAATTTTGACATTTTTTGGAACATCCGATTGCTCATCAGAAATAAGAAATTTTGATAGGCCTTACGCGTTTCCCGAAAGTTTGTAAGTTCTACACCTCACACCAGTTCAAAATGGTCGCCCAAAAAAACAAAACACGCATTTATCGTAAGTAAGTTAAACCAGAAGTCCATAACTAGAAGTCTACATCTGGTATTGGGGCGCGTGCTATGTCTTTCGCGTGTAGGCTATTTTTAGAAACTGATGTCTCGCGAGAAAATGACGTAACCCACTCTTTCGACACGATTGGAGTTCTAAGTTGCGGCCGAATATTTTGGAAAGTAGCAGGTGAAATAAATCAAATCACATCAAAACACCTGACAGGCCATTCTCTTTAATTCTTACATTTCGACAGAAGTAGTATCGTAGATAGTGATTTCAAACGTCTCTTCAGTGGCATTTGAAGGCGAGTGAAAAAGCAACCCGTCGCCGGGTTTCAGTAGACAAACTCACAAAACAAACAGGTCGACTTTTTTTGTACAGCATATCCTCGTGTTAAAATACTGAACAACATACACAACACAATAGCTGCACACTGCGAAGTGCCCGAGAAGCACAACTTGAATTAAACTTTTGACGGATGTGAATGAAATCATCATTGTTCGATGAATTAAACTCGTATTTCTATTCATATTAAAACAAGTACATTACCTTAGTCAGTCTTTTGTTTTCATGCCGTCCTTATAATTCCAAAAACATGCGAAACTCGCCAAACTTGTCGTTTTCTCTGAATGTTGTTCTCAAACGAATCAAACTTCATTCTGTTCATTCCGCGCTCGATGTTGAGCGCTTCAGGGACCACGGTTTTGTTTTTCAAAATAGCAACGAACCTGTGCCAAAATGCACTTGCTCTCTTAAGAGGCCGTCTCTCTTAAAAGCTACCATTGATTCTCGTTCGAAAATTCGATTTTTCTCATTTGCTGGGATTTTGAAGCCCTTACCTATTTAATCACTAAAATAAGTTTTATTTGATTCAAAATCCTAATTTGAATTTTTTAGGATCGATCGAAGTTTGGTCGGAACGACACTAATGACGCACCTCCCGAAACTGTTAAAATAACACATATTGAAGTCGCCCTGAAAAAATAGCCATTCGCTTAAAAGACCCAATTCTTTTTTCAAGCTATAGACTTATCACAGTAGTTTGTTTAGTGATGTTCCAATTATAATTAATTCTTGTAACTTTTTCTGTTAAAAGGAGAATTTCGACCCCCCTAATCCAGCTTTGAACGAAACAAGAATATAGCTCAACTTTGAAGGCACATTTTAAAAATGTGGCACCTGCTTGAGACTGCTTATTTGCATGAACAGAAACAAGAAATGACCCTCGATAAAAAACAAAAATAAAATTTGTCAGCACGCCAGGTTTGCAAAGCTGACAATCGCTTAAAACTCGGGAAATTTAGAAAATATTCAAGTAACGAACACACTCGCCTTTACAATGTGTTCGAATAAATTCACTTTCTATAATCTCTTACCTGACTTTAAGATGTAAGTTTTCGCCTTTGAAGTAGCCTCTGAATCCTAATAACTGGACATCACAACTAGTAGCTTTTTCCTGCAGCTCTGGGTTTATATGCAAAGTATAGATTTTATGTTCCTCATCAGCAAACTATCGAGCGTGACGGTCACATCACAACACTGCAACGTCTTTGTTCTCTGTACTGCTGACAATGATGTTGCTCGAGGCCGCTTAAAGTTCCCTTGAAAAGTTCATAGATGCATTTAAGCGCTATTGTTACAACAAATCAAATTGTAGACCGCAGGAGATCCAACGAAAGAATCGGAAGAATGATAACTAAGAATGCGGCGGCCATCTTGTGTTTACAACACGTGATTTTGTTTCCAGTTTCCTTGTGAGATGAAACCAACAAGCTCGCAATGGAGACGAAATGTTCGTTCTAGGAGTTACGAAAATCTAGTTGCGGTGACTTCCGTGGTTGTGAATTTGTCGTGCGAAGATTAGTGGAATGCAAAGATGACATAACTAGTCACTTGCAAAGTTGCCATCTTTCCAAACTCATTGGAAATGTCGAAGAACACGATCTCATACTTATGAGGGCCGGGAAATTCGATTTGCCAGCACATCACCTTGAGTGCATGTGGATTTGCCCAAAACACAGATACAATCTGGGTCGTAATTGGCGTCCTCTAAGGACATGCCAATATCCTCTCCATTCCGGAGCAAGAAAAAAACAGAAGAACAGAGATGTGGTAAACGTGCAGATGGCAAAAAATATTCAGACTATTTTTGGGATAACAGTTCCGATTGGGTCAGGTAAGAAAATGTTACTCTTAACTTATAAATAGTAATTCCTACTGAAATTAACATGACTTTACCAAAAAGTTGTTTTGCTAGCCTATATTGGGTTTGTTCTGTCAGTTTTCACAAGCTTGGTGGGACTTATAAACGAGACAGAATGAGTGACTATGGATTTTTATTGGAACGTCATCCGATCTCAGAACTGAAACTTACATGTTAATAGACTGGCCCGCCAAGACTGGCACTAGCTACCTGCGAGCCAGTCTAATCAAAATGCTTTAAGATTGTTATTGTTGCTCATTGCGCCATTTTTGAAGGCTAACAACAATCAATGCCCACACCCGTAGTCAGGACTTTTTATGGTGTGGTGCGCTAGAGCGGAGTAGATGCAAACTCGTGAACGGCTCAGACGCGAGCTTAAATGGGATTTCGGGGGTATCCCCCGACAGACAATTTTGAAAGCCTCTATTCTCCGAGATAGAATTTCGTCAGTTTTGAAGGCAGGTTGATATGAAACCAGAACCAAATCATTGCATTCAGATTATAGGGTTGGATGTACCTGATAAGTGTACAGACTAATGCTTAGAACGTCCGATTGTCCAACTATATTTGGCTGATATTTTTCTGTTTATTTGCCCAGCAATTTGTACCTCCTGTCTGAAGAAACAAAAAAAGAAGTCTGAGGAACATTTCAGTTTGATGGAACCGGAATGCTGTAAAAAAGGGAACGAAACAGAAAAAAAGCAGGGTTTGAGGTTTGAAGACGAATAATGGATGCTGTTATGTTGAATATTTTAATGAAGAAACATTGTAATATATAAAAAATACCCAGAAAGAAAAACTAATCCCAGAAACGAAATTTTGCACATTTCAGGAGCATTGTGCATTAAATTACGTTAAGAATACTTTGCTAGGCTCGTATTTTTAATAATACAATGAATGATCATTATCTATATCAAATTGGAATATTTGCATTTTATGAAGGACAGCAAATCTAAATGAAAGTAAAAAATACGATATGAATTGTTCACTCAGTCGAAGGATGCAAATACATTGATTTTTTTTTATTATTGTTGTCACGGTTTTTACAGACTCGCCAAACAAAGGGCAGCAAAAAACCTAGAAACCACAACACGTTTGGAATGTACCCCGGTGACGTCTAGACTACTACAATCTGAGATTGAAAAACAGGCGGAGTGGACTCCCGGGCAATGGACTGAAGAGGAGAATGAAGACTCCCAAGAAGAGGAAGAAAGCAGAGAAAAAGCAGAGTCTTTGATGTCCTCGTATAATGAAGCAATTGCCACTTTATCAGAGAAAACAAAGGTCGGCAAAGTTAGTCCTTTGACGTTTCAGCTAAAATCTACTTGGGATGAGGCGACAGAGGCTGAAAAGGAAATATGTATTGAAAAAGCAATGGAAGGATGCAGCATTGTATGTGAAATAATAGCACCAAATGCTGGAGAAAAGCTTTTGCAATCGTGTGTCCAGTCAACAAATGTAGAAACCGAACATGTTTCCGGTGACTTGGTGGCTCTTATGCAAGCATACAAAAATGCACCAACAAAAAACCTAAAGAGACAAATTCTTAGTATTTACGCTTACCGTTATCCAATGAATAAACTGCAAAAGTTGCATGAACCTTACGAAAGCATAACTACTTGGCAAATAAAGAAAGCAAGAGCTCATGCTCGAGAATGTGGACCTGGTTTATCCGTTGAGAAGCCGTCATCTCATCGTGTTCGACTGGATACAACTTTAGTAGACCATTTTGTTGATTTTATAAATCGACCGTACTTCTACAAAGACGTTGCGTTTGGAACTCGAAAACTGAAGTTGGACAACGGTGAAGAAGTGACCATGCCAAATGTGGTTCGAACAGTTACTCGTTCAACTATGATAAGTCAGTATCTAATGTTTTGTGAAGAAGAAATGGTAGTGCCGCTTAGCCGTGCGACGTTGTTTCGGATCCTTGAAGTACGGGAAGCCTCTCAACAGAGGTCGTTATGTGGTCTTGACAATACTGCAGCTGAAGGATCGGCTGGTTTTGAAAGAATTTGCAGGATAGTTGAGGATCTTCAACAAATGGGCGAAGAAAAGAGTTGGGCAGAAGAAATGAAGAAATCTATCCAAGATGGTAAACGCTACTTCAAAACCGAATACCGCAATCACTGTCAGCAAGATGACAGTGGATGTCCTGATCACTGTCCGATGTTCGCACTTAGTGATGCCAATGATTCAGACCTAAAAGAACAATGTGCACATAAACATTCAACTTCCTGTAGCCAATGCGATGACATATCTATCTGCCTTGGCAAGATAGGAAACGTGATCAAAAGTAGAGACACCAAATTTTACAGCAAGGAGCAACAAGAAGATATCCTCTACGATTTCGAGAGAGCTACAAAGGCTATCAGTCAGTGGAAAGCGCATATCATGAGATCGACAAACCAAGAACGTGCGAAGCAAGAGATTCTTGAAAAACTCGATCCTAACTCAAATTTAATTGTCATGGATTGGGCAATGAAATTTCTGCAAATTCGTTTTCGTGAGAAACAGAGCGACTGGTACGGGAAGCGAGGCCTTAGTTGGCACGTTAGTAGCGTGGTATCACGTGATGAGTTAACAAGAGAGTTAAAGGTTACTTCATTTGTACATTTGTTTGACCAATGTACACAGGATTGGTTCGCAGTGGCATCCATAATTGAGCATTTGCTGAAATACTTGAAAGTGAATGATGTTAAAAGTGTTTATCTCAGGTCGGACGAAGCAGGATGTTACCACAGCAACTTCTTGATTGCTTCAGTGAAAGACATCGGAGAAACAGTTGGGATAGCAGTTGAGTCCTATGACTTCTCCGAACCTCAAAGTGGAAAGGACATTTGCGACCGGATTCTTTGTCCTCTAAAATCATCAATTCGAGCGTACTGCTCTGAAGGCCACGATATCCTGACGGCGTCGGACATGAGAGAAGCTCTCCAGCAACATCCTGTTAGAGGAACTTCTGCCACAGTTAGTGTCGTGGAGAAATCCAAGAAAACTCTCCTGATCAACAAACTCGACCACTTTGGTAGTTTCCACAATTTTCGTTTTGAAGAGTCGGGGATCAGAGCCTGGAAAGCTTATAGTATCGGCCGAGGGAAGCTTTTCCCATACGACACAGTGTTAATCCAACACCAGGGACCAACTATGCTTCAGACGGAAGAGGGTTTTCCTGCTACGATTAAAGAATGGGAACTGAAGCCAAGAAAAAAGCCTTTATCGGATCAGGGGGAGCATTCAGTTGATTCAAATCCTCTTTTTGAGTGCTCCGTGCCAGGATGTGCTGAAGCGTTCAATTCATTCACAGATCTGGAGTCTCACCTTGATGTCGGTCAACACAACAACAAGCAAGCAACAAGTTCTACAAGTGAAAGTGTTAACAACAAGCAAGCAACAAGTTCTACAAGTGAAGGTGTTAACAACAAGCAAGCAACAAGTTCTACAAATGAAAGTGTTAACAACAAGCAAGCAACAAGTTCTACAAGTGAAAGTGTTTACGACGGTTTAAGGAGAGATTGGGCGGCAAAATTTGCATCCGTAGATGTAGCTAAGAAAACACCTTGCGTTAAATTGCCCACTTCCTCTGAAACACCCGCCAGACAACCGCTGCAAATGGGATGGGCTATCAGCAAGGCCCACACGGGTTCCACTCGCTTTTCTCCGAAGGTTAAAGAGTACTTAACCAGAAGATTTGACATTGGAGAAAGAACTGGCCGTAAGGCTGATCCAGCTCAAGTTGAAAAGGATATGAGAACTGCAAGAAATCCATTGAATGAGCGCCAGTTTAGTTGTACAGAGTGGTTGACAAAAACTCAGATACAGAGCTTTTTCTCCCGACTTGCAGCGTCGCGACGCAAAGAACAGGGCTCACTTGGAATGTCATTTGAAAAAGCAGAAGATGTTGAATGTCTTGTGGAAGACACAGAACGTCAGGAATTACTTGAAGAAATAGCTGACCACGTTGGGCTGAAGCACCCTGTTACTTTCGATGTGTACGACCTTTGTGAATATTATCACCAGGGCAAACTATCAGCCTTTAACGTCCAAATGCTTAAGAACATTCTTTCGCATCTTGAAGTACCTTTCAAGTCCAAAGATAAGAAGAGTATTCTACTTAGCAAACTCAGTGTAGTTATTGGGGCGTGTAATTGCGATGCTACTCTCTATGAATAGACACGTATTCGACTGGAACAGAAATATTAGTAATTAGTTACACGATCCAAAAACAGCTTCCGTCAAAAATGTACACCTCGAACAATGCGACGAAGCGCGAATCCAGGCAAATTTGTATGTGTATGAACAGACAGTCAATTCCTGAATGAATTAACACGTTAATTCGCCAAGCAAAAGATAGAGCAGTAGCCGATATTTAATATTCAGCGTTGCTAGAAGTGTAATGACTCTATCTCTTGGTATATTGGTGGGGTTCTGTGTGGTCTTGTAAAAAGCAAGTGTTATCATCATGTACAGTTTAACATCAACAAATCGGCTAGTTGTCGAAGTCCTCACTATTGACAGTAAAAAGCTTTCAATGAAACCCCTAAAGAAGGTGTCGAGAGATAAAATCTTAAAGAAATTGCCTTTTACAAAAGAAGCACTCTTGTTGTTTTTTCTTTTTTTTTTTCGGCTTTTCCCATTCCTTCCCTTTTCCCGAAAAGCAAGCTGACTGACTACAGCATTCAGAACCCCAAGGAGACTGGGAACGAATACGCCTACTGTAAACACAAGATGGCCGCCGCATTTATCATTCTTCTGATTCTTTCGTTGGATCTCCAGTCCACAATTTAATGTGTTGTAACAGTAGCACTTAAATGCATCTACAAACTTTTCCAGGGAACTTCAAGCGCCCTCGAGCAACATTGTGGTCAGCAATGTAGAGAACACAGACGTTACAGTGTTGTGATGTGACCGCACGCTCGATCCTTAGACGATGAGGAACATAAAATTTATACCTTGCATATAAACCCAGAGCTGCAGGAAAAAGCTACTAGTTTTTATGTTTGTTAGGATTCAGAGGCTACTTCAGAGGCGAAAACTTGCATCTTAAAGCCAGGTAAGAGATTATAGAAAGTGAATTTATTCGAACACATTGTAAAGGCGAGTGTGTTCGTTACTTGAATATTTTCTAAATTTCCCGAGTTTTAAGCGATTGTCAGCTTTGCAAACCTGGCGTGCTGACAAATTTTATTTTTGTTTTTTATCGAGGGTCATTTCTTGTTTCTGTTCATGCAAATAAGCAGTCTCAAGCAGGTGCCACATTTTTAAAATGTGTCTTCAAAGTTGAGCTATATTCTTGTTTCGTTCAAAGCTGGATTAGGGGGGTCGAAATTCTCCTTTTTACAGAAAAAGTTACAAGAATTAATTATAATTGGAACATCACTAAACAAACTACTGTGATAAGTCTATAGCTTGAAAAAAGAATTGGGTCTTTTAAGCGAATGGCTATTTTTTTCAGAGCGACTTCAATATGTGTTATTTTAACAGTTTCGGGAGGTGCATCATTAGTGTCGTTCCGACCAAACTTCGATCGATCCTAAAAAATTCAAATTAGGATTTTGAATCAAATAAAACTTATTTTAGTGATTAAATAGGTAAGGGCTTCAAAATCCCAGCAAATGAGAAAAATCGAATTTTCGAACGAGAATCAATGGTAGCTTTTAAGAGAGACGGCCTCTTAATGCCTGTCTTCATCTTGAGAGTACTTTGAATTTGACTCGGAATTAGTCTATCTTGCCCGCTGCCATTTCGTATTCTGACTCCAAAACACTGAGGTCCTCTCGCTTATTTGGATGCTCCGAATTTTTACAACTTCGATGCTATCGTCATCGATGAAAGATGGCCTGATGATTCTTGTCCGGACGATTTATCCTCACAAAACGGAAATTACGATGACCAACAAACAGAAATTTCGTAATGCCGTTCGCTCGAGTTCACTCGTCCTCTGCAGTTCTGCTTTTCTTCAAAAATTTGTTTAACCAATCAAAGGCGCGAATTAAAAAATACTTCAATGTGATTGGCTACTTGTTCGCGGCAAAGCTGGTCTAAAAATAGCCTACACGCGAGGAGCGCGAGGTACACGCGAAAGACATATCTCAAAGCCTATTACCAGAGATGTAGACTTCTAGTTATGGACTTCTGGTTAAACGTTTTCTGTGTTCCGCTTGATAACATCACTGGATCCCAGTCCTACATGCTTCAGACACAGCGGTCAAACGTAAAATACTCGGCGCCAATTCTGGTCTTTCTTGCTTTGAAATTTGTGACAGCTCAGAGAGTAATGCATTAACCATAATATTACAGCAACCTTAAATAAAATCGGAAGCAACTCTTGCTACACCTGCACCTTGCAACTTTAGAAGCGGCAATTTCATTGGTTCTTGATAGTAGCTCCAATCTGATTGGTGTAACACACTTACATCGCTACCTAACTACATAGTACATCTCGACGGCTAAGCGATATCAATTTTGTGACAAAAAATAACTGAATACGGCGACAAAACTGCTGGATAACGGTTACAATGAAATGTTATTTTCTATGCGTGTTATTACGGTGGTTTCAAAGGGACATAGATTTTCCCACTGCTTCGTTTTATCTTGCGACTTACTTGCGACTTACTTGCGAGTTTCTTGCGACTTAGCTGCTCGGTTACCCAGCTAAGCCATGTAAGTCGACAGGCCAGGCTACATTGCTGAGAAACAACATGGACTCTCAGCTATGAAGTTTTTAAGTATTTTTATCTTCATTTTGGTGTGCTCTACGTCGACGGCAGTGCTTCCAGCTTACTCCCCTGCAATAGGAGACAATGCACGAATGCGCGATAAAATAATCGAAAATTACTTTAACCTTGGGCTTACTGCACCAGAGATCGCATTATTTCTCGTAAGTGTACATGGTATTGGTATATCACTAAGGCATTGAAAAGAATACGCCAGCATCAAAGTAATTTGGTCGAGGCCGATCTCCGGTTCTTCCTCCTGAGAGTACATGTTATTTACGTTTCTCAGCAATGCAGCCTGACTCAAATGGCTTAGCTGGGTAACCGGGCAGCTAAGTCGCAAGTAAGTCGCAAATAAGTCGCAGCAAAGTCGCAAGTAAGTCGCAAGAAACTCCCAAGTAAGTCGCAAGTCGCAAGTAAGTAGCAGCTAAGTCGCAAGTAAAAAAAAGAAGTGCGAAAATCTATGTCCCTTTGAAACCACCGTATGTTATATCCGTGCTGGAATGTTTGGTTTTCAGCAAATGTCCTAACAGTAAAGACTATAAAAAAAATCGACGCAGATTTTTTGCATTTGTCAGCGTCACTTTTGGCGGGAAATGCACCATTCTCGTCCCCATAGCCCTTTTCGTTTCTCTTATCCGGCACTAGAAACGAAGGGCTCTGGAGACCCAGGATTTCTAGACCTAGATTCTAGGACTTCCGGACTTCCGGACTTCATGTATGCAGTCACGATGTTTCAAAAGAATGTATGAGAAAATCATTTGTTTTTGACTTCCGTTCAACAATTCTTTGTTTCAAACAGCCAATCAAGAAAAATCGAATTGATTCAAAAATCCCAGAGCCCTTCGTTTCTCGTGCCAAGGCTTCACCGGCGAAGAGAAGCGAAAAGCACTATGGGGACGAGAATGGAAATGCACAAGCACCATAAATTTGACCACTGTGTGATTAAGACATGGCTGTTTTAAATATACCCATACTACCTTTCGGTCTAGGTGTGTGGACGTCTGACAATCAATTCTTTTCAACTCAGTTGCGATAATTTCCTCTTCTTCTGTTGATCACTTGACTTATTCTTGCTCTAGTCTGCCGCTTTTCACCTTGTTCAGTCTCTGATCCAGTTTCTCGTCGGTCTCTTTGCAGTCGTTTATTTTATCCGACTAAAATGCTGACCCAGGCTGCACAGAGGACTCTTATTCAGTTGATGACCCAGGCTCCAGCTCGTCTTCTGATTCATTTGATGTCCCAGACTCTAGCTCGTCTTCTGATTCAGTTGACCACCCTCGACACAACCGCACCTTCCAGTAATCCTCTGTTGGCCATTCATGTTCAGGTTTGGGGTTCCCATCCTCGTCCTGTCACAAATCACAAGACAATGCTAAATACAATCCTCCCTATCATTACACACTGGGTAGAAGTTATGTTAGCTTAATGTGATTGTTTCCCACAGTTACTTATTTTGCAGAAAATTAGACTGTCCCTTCAACTCGCAATAAAATATATTCCTATTAAAGCGCTTTTTGCAAAAGAAAGATCGCTAATGAATACAGCCTTTGAAAAAAATACCTAATTAAAGCGATCATCGGAAATGAACTACAGTTTATCCCCACAGGCAAAAATCATTTAAAATATGATCATGTTTTTTTTAATAGGTGAAAGGCGATTTCATTCCAAAAGCTCCGTGCTTTTAGTTAATAATAGTTAGCACACAATATACCGGCTTCAGTAAATCTAAGTTTTGCGATTGTTTTGGTAACAGTTTGCAGAAATATGAAAAGTGGCAGGACAGTATTCACACTACTTAAAGACCCTACATAACACAACTAAATTGGATCTTTACATGAGAACACATTTGAATCACACTCTGGTTTAGATTGGAAAAATTTCCAACCTATGCGTTTTCGCGCGTTTGTCGTTATGTTTTGTTCTTGTTTCTCACTATGCGCGGACCACTGAAATAAGATACTTTCATAGAAGAAAAAGGAAACGGCACTCTCCGTTGGCCGTCGACACATATCTCGATGTTTCAATCGACTATTTCATCAACTAACTTTTTATTTAGTACGAACAGCCGTGTGATATTTTCTACGAACTAAATTTAAACATTCTGCCCCAAACACGCACCGCATTTAGCGGATTCTTACGCCGAGTTTTTTTTAACTTTCAAAACGTACAAATTGCAAGCGAAGGAAGCGATTTCCTTAAAAAAGAAAAGATTACTGCCTTTTCTGGTCAGAGATATGGTATACATGCTAAATTTGTTCACTTTCTATCAAGCGACAAAATAACAAAACATGTGTTTCCTCAAATATGTTGTCAAGAGCTCAGCTTTATGTCCGCTCAGGACTGTTTCTTGGTGGATGTTTGACTGCAGTTCATTTACAAAAAATTATATTTACTGTTCCCACCATTATCTTCATTCACTGACTATTAGCTGCAGGATTTTCAGTGAAGTTCAAACAGAGCTAAAAGGCTGGTGAAAGATTTCTTCAAATTTCTACTTCACAAACAATGAGCAGAATTCATTTGGCTTTTACTGAAGCGTTTGTTCACCTACAATCGCTTACATGTATCTTACAAGGGAAATTCCAGTATTTTCCTTTGCATTTCTCTCTCTTTCACCATTGTAACAACAGATCGTCACACTATCTAAGCTCAGTAAACCGCAGTAATAAATGATATTTACTTTAGCAGATTTTACCTTGTATCGCAGTTTGAACAGAAAATATTTTAATATCGTTCGCATGGAATTGAATGCTACTTGAACTGAATAAGTGACGAACTTGGGTTGAATTATCAAACCTTATCGAAAGATCCTTGAGCATTGAAAGAAAATTTGCAAGTGTTTTTATAGTTCAAACTACATTAAAAACCATGTCAAATTTTAATTTTTAAAAACAAGGTTTTTCTGACGTAAACAAGTTTCTTTTAAATGGTTTCCTTTGAGCTCTTCAATTTATAAAATCTGCTTTAAGCTTATTCAGAATTTTGCGAAATGGATGATTTTACCAAAGTATGAAGTATACACTCAAGTTTGTCAAAACGTCTTTAAGAACGTAAGAACTGCTAGCTTTTCCTCTAAATGATACACTTCAACTTGAATTTATTTGCATCCGAAAAACGGGTCTCTGTAAAATGGTGACCGGATGGCGGATGGCGGATGACGGATGGTAAAATGCGGATGATAAAATGCGGATGGTAAAATGCGGATGATAAAATGCGGGTGAAATGATACGGAAACAAAGAAAACTAAAAAAAGTAATAATAAAATCATGATGGAAGGGAAATTCATTTGCGTTGCTCTCTCAAAAAGAAGACTGTCTATTTAGTCCGGGAGAAGTCCAGCTTTTTTTCTTCATTTACATCGGATCCGAATAAAATGGGGAAGACTTCCATTGAAGAAGAGATACTCGACTTTCCTTTATCATCAGCCGGTCCGTTCTAAAGGCTAGCGCGAGTGAATGAACATAAACGAACGCAACTGAGATCTATGGAGTCGTCCTATAGCGAAAATTCTAGTTTGGAACGTTTGTTATGAAAAGAAAATGAATGAAATGAAACCGGATTGCCAAACAAATTAGCGCTAAAAATAGACTCACACGTTTTTGGCAGTAAACCCTTTCAAAGGCGGCAGGAATTTTCACAGATAAAATGAAAAAACAGAAACAATATTTTAGCAGGAATATCTTTTGATTGGTATTTTAAGTGAAAAAAAAAGACTCGGAAATTTGTTCTAATCGAAATTTTATGGAAGTTTTTCAAAGCTAATGTTGTTGTGATGTTTCGTTTTTCATACAACCTTAACTGAACAGTCTACCAGTGAGGCCGGGTTGAAGATCCTGAATTTATTGAAACGTGTCACGGCGTGGAAATCTGCGAAAACGTTAGTCTAATACTGTAAAGACTCCCTCGCCTTCACTCTGGTGATCACCGTTATAGAATATTTTGATATTGTGAACCAGAAATTAAGGAAATTCACTTCTGATAGTTATTTTTTAATGCATCCTGATTTAATGACAGTTTGATATCTTTATCATGCTTACGTTAGAAGTTACAAATTCTGTCGTGGTTACCTCATTTCGGCCTGTGCATTTCAAATTGTTGATTTTATTCACGTGAAAAATATAGAAAGTAACTGAATGTTAACGCTTTATCCGGAACAGTTTTCAGGCATATCACCCGATTTGAAGTGAACTTACTTAGGGGACATGTTCATTAGCAGAGTTATTAAGCCCCTAGCCTCAGTATACCTCCTTGCTTCCTTCGCCTATGCTCTGGAATCGTCATCACTAAGGGAATATGCTACTTTATTATGACAAATTTGTGGTAAATTAGAAGTTCCTGTTTTAATTAAGTAGCTTATACAAGCACATTATTTCTAAACAGTGTACGGGGGTGGGTTGCGCACGACATCACAGACTCCTCCAGCCTGAATGACCTTAGGGGACGGGGGAAAAAGGAAGAGCGAAGGATAACCTTGCCCCCTCCCCTTAGGAAGGCCGGGTAATCATGCAATTGCCGAGGTAAGTCTTACCTTCAATGATGTTATAGCTCCGGAGCCACCCAATGACGGCTTAGCTTACCGCGAGAGCAGTTTAGACAACATATGGGCAACACGAACATGCTTAGTTCAATAACCTTTTGGTTTGCCGGTCCGTTTACTTCTCTTTTGAGTCGGGCTAAGTGGTAAGATAAATTTGTTCTGGCTATTTCCAATCGTAATTAACATAGAACAATAGTCAGACATAACCATAGCGCTTATAGGCGCCAAAAAGAGCATTCATCCTTACCGCAAATATTTTCACCGCCAGCCATCAGAAGAGGTCCAGAAGAAACAACCGTGTATTATCTTGCTGTGATAATCGAAATCTGATTTAACTATTCTCCTTGATTTATTTTAGATTTTTTTTTTCATTTTCTTAGTATCTGCACAGGCTTACCAGACTTTGTTTGTGAGGTCACAGCACGCCCCATATAAATATTCAAATTTTCTCGCTAATCGCTATTGTAAATATTTCAGCTCCCTAAAATCGGCTTTTACTGCTGTCTATTTGCAATAAAATGAATAAGAAACATTTTCGCAATGTTTAAGTTTGTTTTTACGCAGTTTTTTTGACGATTTGAAGCGTGCGAGAGCAGTTCTATGAGTTTAAGTTTTGACTCGTGTATAGAATACTTATATTTACACAATTGTGTAAATATTAGTATTCTATACACAATTGTGTAAATATTAGTATTCTATACACGAGTCAAAACCCCAGTTAAACTCATAGAACTGTTCTTGCACGGTTCAAATCGTCAAAAAAACTGCGTAAAAACAAACTTAAACATTGCGAAAATGCTTCTTATTCATTTTATTGCAAAAAGACAGCAGTAAAAGCCGATTTTAGGAAGCTGAAATATTTACAATAGCGATTAGCGAAAAAATTTGAATATTTATATGGGGCGTGCTGTGACTTCACAAACACAGTCTGGTAAGCCAGTGGTATCTGCATTTTTTCATCCGCATTTTGCCATCCGCATTTTATCATCCGCATTTTTCTATCCGTCATCCGCCATCATCCGCCATCCGGTCAGCATTTTACAGAGACCCCCGAAAAACCCAACGTTACCACAAGGTGGTCTGCACTGAAATGGTATTTCATTTTGCACTGCTGCTGTTTTGAACTGCTTTTGGCCAACACTGACAAGGTACTGTCTATTAAATCATAATTGATGAATTGTAAACAGTTTTACACGATTATGGGAAAGTAAATAAAATTCACTTGAGAAGCTGAATAACTCTCCCTCGTGAAATGTTGTTTCTCGATGAACATATTGCATGCAACGGAGAATTAACGGCGCCGAGCAAGTGAAAATAATTCTCAGACAAGCATTACAATTACAAAGCACTGCACAAGCGAAACAAATAGGTTTACAGCAGAGTCACAACAATGTAAGCAGTGAAACTAAAATAAATATTGTATCCCGCTATTACACATTCGAGTCAAATATAGTTTTGTGAGTTTGAGCTAATTATCAAACGAAATTTTGCGTTTATTTAGTCAAAACAACGGAAAGAAAATAAATCAGGAAATCAAGAGCAAAGTAGTATTCAGTACGGCAACCAACCAGTCGAAACAAATAGCAACAAAAATCACAAAACCTACGTGGTAAGATGACTGAAAGTCGGAGATCTTGCTCTGACGTACAGCTTCAGTCAAATCATTTACTTGTTTCTTTGTCATCTTAACATCGTAAAGGTACAGGTACTGCAGGTGAGGAACACAGCTGAGTTGCCGTGTGAGATCACTTACTCCTTCACCAAGAGGGATCAATGACAAGTCGAGCATACGCAAGTCAGGAGCCTGGTGCAGAGATCTGAAGATGATAGCAGCAGCCTTGGCTGTCAAATTGATTTCCTCAAGTCTTAAGATCTTAAGTCTGTGTGTAAAGTTAATACTCAAGACCAGACTCTCTCTTAACTGAGGAGCAGCACCTGCTTCACCACGAGTCCCAGAAATCTCTATCCATACTGGAGAAGTCACAAAAGGTAAAACCTCAATGAGCGTCTCCACCTCTTGGCTTGTTATATTATCAATTTTAATAAAACTGACACGGGACAAGCAATGTCGAGGTGCACCAGTGGTGCTATCATTGTTGTCAGTCAAACACAAAGCAGTTCTGTTGTCTTGTTCATTTGACTGGTCACCAACTGGCTTCTTCTTCTGAGTTGACTCTGGTGATGAAATGAGCTTCTTTAGCATTTCAGTGGGAAAAGTAAAGCTGGAGCTGCCCAAAATGCTATAAATGTAAATGTTCATTTTCTCTTCCTTCTTCAGGAAAAACTCATTTACTGGACGAAGTGGATACTTCTTCAGAAAATCCGAGGCTTTCTTTTCACCCGAACAGCTGACAACTGCGTTTACATCTTCTACTACAGTGATCAAGTCACGATAGCTTTGTTCTGGATGCTTGTTTGTAAAAGAGTATTTAAAGAAAATAAACTCTGGCGCCGGGGCAGATTTCAGCGAGTGTTCATTGGCAACATTATGCAGCTGGTCTGGATCAAGAACTAAAACACCACCGACGTAAGACAGAAACATGGAGTAGAGGTCTCGTCTCTTGTCAGCTGCACAGCCAAAAAAGCTGTATGAAATAAGAGTTAAAAACTGTCTTTGCTGTTCTGATAAATCGCGATCATTAGGTGACTCAGTGAAGTTGTACTCTGTCAGACCTTCCTTCTTTCCTACCATCCCCAGATGACTTAGGACAGTGCATGCAGCTTCAGCTGAAAGCTCACAAACAAATTTGAGAACTTCAATTATCTTGAAAATCTTTTCAAACGAGTCGATTTCGGACAGACAGCTTGTACTTTCTTCTTTTGACAACACCTCCTTGAGATAAAAGGCAGCAAGGTACTCCAGTATGGATTTGTGAATGAAAAAGAGACCTTTCTCGCGATTCAAGCTTTTGAGATTTAGAATTTGGAAAAGTCCTGCTTCGATTAATTTCTTAATTAAAGGATCCTCCACGGGTAGTTCAGAACAATGCAAATAAAAACAACCACGCAAAAGTGTATCGAACGCGAGCCTTCCTAATAAACAGAACTTTTCTTTGTAGACATCTACCTGCTCAGTTTGTTCTGAATCACCATGCTTTTCGCTCATGTGATTCAATAACGTCTGAATAAAATTTGTGTAAATGTTGGCTCGCGATTTTGACAGTCCTGTGTGATCGGCTTTATTGTTCCAGAGTATGCACAGCATCAACAGAAGAAGAGGTATTTCTGCTACGTTTTTGAGATCTTTTTCTTTCAAGTCTTTTACAAATTCTCTAACATCTTTTTCATCTTTCAGAAGCTTTCTGGCAAACTTTTCAATTTGATCGTCGCTATCAAACCCATTTATTTCGAACTGGACATGGCTGTATCTTGTTAATTTTCCAGATTGTAGTTCTCGTGTTGTCATAATGACATGACAATCTCTCAATAGTTTGCTCTCCCAGATGTCAACAACAGGCGATGATGTTCCTGCACTGTATTCATCATAGCCATCAAAAATGAGCAACATTTTTTCCTGATTGTTACGAATGTAATGACACAAGTTATCGACTGAAATCGTGCTATCACTTGCCAGCAGCTCAGAAGCCATTAAAACAGCACGGAAGTGTTGCAAATCACAAACATCTCGCAACTTAATTAGAAGCACAAGATCAAACTTTCTGAAGACTTCGTTTCTCTGTTGTGACCAATCGAAAATAGTTTTCTGGGTGAAAACAGTTTTTCCAATTCCTGGCCGGCCATACACCAATATCCGCCTAGGGTTGCGATAATGTTTATCGCCCTTGAATATGTCGGTGTAGTCTTTAAGTCTCTTTTTTGTCACTCCACTAGCCTTCTTGTCATCTTTGACCCAAGATAGCTGTGTGTATATCTCAGAAATAGGAACGACAGACTCTGAGTCCCATGGGATGGTTTTAACCTTACTTCTGGTATTGTAAATACTCTGAAGCTGTCTTTGGCATTCCTTAAGGTCAAAAGGTTCTGCAAAATAACAACATGAAAATGAACATGTACCGAAGAGATAAGTGGCTCAGCTGGTTTTTTCATATCATGCAATGGGACATCCTGATGTCATATAAAATACTGACGTTACCCTCTGTAGTTTTTTTTTTTTATCAAGAAGTTTTTGTTCTCGTATCATTTAAATTATTACTTGTTTTTAATTTTTCTTTAGTGTGGATGGCAAAAAGCTTCCCTTGGTGGATATTCACAATCTTCATCGATGGCTGGTGTTGGGAATAAGGCAGACTAGCAATTTAAGTAGTAATTATTTACTTCATGAATTTTATTTAATCAATTCGTAACAGATGTCTGCTAAATTTATTTTCCTCCAGAAAACCAAACTTAAATTCCTTGACCAAGAACGGCATCACACTATGATACCGTCTGGATTATGTTTCTAATTAACAAGTCCCATCTGTAATACGCCTTAGTTTCCTAAACCTGACGGTCCCCAAGCCTTGTTTATACTTGGCACCTTTATATATATTTTTTATGTAGGTATTCGTTAGGAAATTTTCAAGTTTGTGCTTGAAGGGGAACTTAGCTAGTCTGATGTTATGCACTTATCATTGGTTTTCCCTGGGGTTCACCCCGGGGACGCCCCCAGGGATTTGTTTTCAGGCTGAAACAAAAACCTTCTAAATCCCTGGGGTATGGGGCAAAAAATTCACACCAATTTCCCCTCCCCCAGGGGCTTAGATGAAGACAAAATACCTTTATTTACAAAAAAGACAGACAAATCTGTCTATTTTTGCCGCTTTCCTTGCACTGACTGAAACCTTTCAGTACACGCATTTCTCTTCTTGCCACGCCCCGGGTGTGGCGAACGGCTTCATCAAAGGCAAAGCCCTCAGACTTCTTAGAACTAACTCTTCAAAAACACTTTTTGAGAATTAATAATTTCATAATTTCAAGTCGCGATTACACGACAGAGGCTATCCAAACAACATAGTTGAAAAGACCCTTGCAGAAGTCAAATTCACAGAGAGAAAATATGCGCTACAGGAAAAACAGAAGGTGCGAAAAACCTTTCGCTTCAAATGCCTTTCACTTTTCGTCACATAAATATTATACAACCCATTAGTGCCAAAACTCAAAAAGGTTTTAATGAGCAAATGGCATACCATTGCGAAAACACCCCTGCTTCGAGAGATTTTTCGGGAATCACCCATTATCTCTTACAAAAGAGACAGATCTGTAGAAGATATACTCGTTATAGCAAAACTATAAAGGTTAAACTAATTATATACAACATCACAAAACCCGCAGGAGTTGTGTTAGGCCTGTCACACTTTTAACACCAATGTCTAACAAATCCCGGGGGTCTGGTGCGTTTGTTTCAAAAACAAAACAATGCCCCTACCCCGCGGGATAATTTTTTTTCAAAGATGCACCATTCCCCGCATGTTCCCGGGGGTTTCCTGGGGGTGTCCCCCTGGTCAACCCCCGGGAAAGCCAATGATAAGTGCATTATTGCCTGTTAGAGTTAGTACCTGAATTCCTATTGCGTTCAGCATCTGGACAGTCACTTGAACTTGCATTTGGCAGCTCTCTCCTTGAACTCACCTCCGCTGCTGGAATGAATGCAAGGAAAAAACATTGTCAAATTATACTGGTAAAACTAGAACAGCGAGCTACACTTAATATATAAACAATGAGAAATCAAGGGGCTGTTCACTTTTTATGAGGTGGGAGGGGGGGGCATGCGAAAAACTATGGCTTCAAAAAGGGGTGGCAGCCAAAAAATATGGTCTGTAGGGGGAGGGGGGCACCCAAAAAAATAACCATTGAGTGTTGTAATGACATTATCTATAACAGTGCAAAATATCTACCAGAATGCCTAAAATAGCTTTTCTGAGTTCTGATAAATCTAAATGTTCATGGGGGAGCATGCCCCCAGACCCCACTTCTATCTCCAGAACCCCATCACCTCAAACCCATGCAACAACTACTTGGTTGCCAATAAAGTTCACACACACTAACAACCAGTAACAGTCAATCAGCGCACTTGCAGGGACTGCGCCGGGGAGGGGCTGGTAAAAGTAAAAGGTATAAAGGTACAGGTACAGTAAAAAGAAAAAGAAAATAGAAACGAAAATGAAACTAAGAAACAAAAACTTGCTGAAAACATTTCATTTGTGAATGTACACCTTTCAGGATTTGATAGTGAATCTAGAGGTCGGGATCTCAATGTTTAGTATTCTTGTTCTGATAACGTTTTTAATTAAGCACTTTGTTTGTTAACTTCAAATACATTTTCAGGTATCTCAGCGCAATTAAAATCCAAATTTTCCTCATGAGGTGTCAAAGAAACTTATCATGAGAGGTAAATGTTGTGGGAGTGGGAGGCACGGTGGCCTAATGGTTAGTGCGCTGGACTCAGGATCGGGCGGTCCGGGTTCGAGCCCTGGCCGGGGCACGGCGTTGTGTTCTTGGGCAAGACACTTTACTCTCATAGTGCTTCTCTCCACCCAGGTGTATAAATGGGTACCGGTGAATTTACTGCTGGGGGTAACCCTGCGATGGACTAGCATCCCATCCAGGGGGGAGTAGAAATACTCCTAGTTGCTTCATGCTACGGAAACCGGGATAAGCTCCGGCCTGATGGACCCCTTGGCTCATAAGCAGACTTTACCCTTTACCTTAAATGTTGCCAAGATGAAACCCGCAGATTTAGAACTTCATGAGCTTGCACTGCAGAGTGTCATGACTGAAGTGGAATTCTAAAAGAGTGCTTTTAAAAAAAGATAGAAGGCGTTAAATTCAAATTTGCACATCTAAATGACTTTTACTCGCTGGCAAAGTTTAAATAAAAAAATCCGCTTATGTCATGACACACTAGAGATTTTAACTGATCTATTTTTAATAAAATCACCGAATGCTGTCTTCTACTCGATCCGCAAAGTTGCACACAAAATCATGGATTTTTCATTTTGGCTCTAATGGCGCTCCAGCATCACAGTAAAGCGCAATCTACCAAATCAAAGACAACATCTGCAAACTTCCATCTTTCTTTAATGCCCGGCATAGTCAATCGAACCCAATCGAACTAAATTTCAATCGAACTCAATCAAACTCACCGAAAAGAAAAAAAATCAATTGAACCCTATCGAACCTTCGATTTTCGAACTTGTGATTTGTGTAAAACAGGTGTTTTTTTTTTGTTTTTTTTGTATTTTATTTGTTTATTGTTTTATAAAGCTTAACATACAATTTCAGCAGAAAAGAAATATACAGCACAAAAATAGGAAATACAATTATTTACGGACAGAAAAGTTACAATGTTTACAGGACATACAATTTAACATAGCTAATTTAAATTAAATGGTTACAGGTTACAAAATAACAGGGTTTACAAAGGCCAAAAAAAAAAAAACTTAGGTATATTACAGCATTGTGACATATAGATTGCAGTATAATTTAAAAAACTGACAACAACTAATCAAGGAGAGATAAGTGGGAGGAGAGGTTCCCACTTTTCATAATGAAAACCAATTTTATTATTTTCTCTCGCAATAGAACGTTCTATGCAATATGTATTCTTAATTTTTTCTGTTAAATGCAGAATAGATAAGGGAATTTTGTTTAGTTTGCAGCGATACAGAAAGAATTTGCTTTCCAGGATAATGTAATTTGTCAAGGTATTGTGAGTTTTTAGGTCTTGGCATCCGAAAAAGATATCTTTTATGTGAAGAGATCTGCTCCACTTCAGTTTTTCTCCGAAAGTAGAGCATACTTCATTCCAAAAAATTTGAACTTTTGGGCAGAGGAAAAGAAAATGCTCTATGGTTTCTATATCATTTTCGCAGAAATAGCATAGAGGGGACTCGATTTTCTTAAACTTAAAAAGCATGTCATTTGTATATAAGATTCTATTAAGTATCTTATACTGAAATTCCCGCAGTTTTGTGCTTAGTGTTGCTCTGATAGGCGTTAGATAAATTTTTTTCCAATCTAATTGAGACTCTTCGGTGTTAAAGCTTTCTTCATATTTCTTCCTAGCAGTAGGTTTAGTGCAAACTTTTGAGACGAATTTGTTATAAAGTGATTTCGACTGAACTTTTACAAGTGGGATTATGTCATTTTCGTGAGTTATATAAAAAGAGTTAGGCTCAAAGGGAGAGGTTAGGTGAGCTATAGATGATTTACTGCCATTTAACAAGTTCCGCCATTCCAGAGGCATGGCGTCCAGCATACTGATCAATAAATACATGTCGCAGGGGGATAGAAGAGATCTCAGAGGCTCCATGTTGAGAACTAGCAACCCTGCATCATCGTAAAGGTCGCCAATCTTGTTTAGACCCACACTACTTATCCTTCTGTTATATACTGAATTTTTGCCAATGCAAATAAACCTATTATTCCAGAGGATCTGATTCACGACATCCTTTGTTGTACTGGGATTATTTTCATTTAATGAGGACCAGGTTTGGATACATTCTTTATAAAACTCAGGAACAGTAACTGGTAGTTTCTTATAAAACAGGTGTTGAAAATCCATAATCAGATCTTGGAAGCCTGAGTTACTTCAACCCGGAGTGTAGTCCGTGTAGCGCACGTGTTTTTCGTAAACGAAGAAATGCCGCAGAAATGGCTTCAGAGAGCGCATGTGAAATCACGAATATCGATTACCGGTATTATTAAATTCAAGTTCTTCACGGGTCACGCAAAACCTTTGCGTCACGAATCACGAAGAATATATTTTTTTAAAAAATTCACGTTTCACGGAAAAGAAATTTGCATAACTGTGCATCAAGAGAATATCCTCTGTGACCCTCAATGATTACATAAGAGCAAGCTAAGTAAGGGACTAACAACAATAATGCTGCTTACTTAGCAACAAACAATAAAGCACGTTACAAACAATACAGCAAGGCTGATACTACATGAAAAGTACACTAATTTGCAAGACACCATCACGACCAAAACCGATAAAGCAGAGTTGCAACCCCGGCCCGGACAGCTGTTTTGTTTGGGACTGGCCAGCGTGGTGTAGCAGATTTAATAACGCCAGCGTGAAGTGCCACTACAAATCAATCGCCAAATGACCGGTACACTTTATGTTCCGTACTCCACGTTCCGAACTCACTTGTCCCCCAAATCGTTCCGTCTATTTTATTTCCGCAAGATAGTGACTGTACATTCTGGTTATTTATGTTAGTTAGGTTCTGCTAGGAACACTGTGTAATAATTTGTTAAACTTAAGTAATGCAGGGCTAATCGGACAGCTAAAAATTAGGGGTTAAATAAATTTTATTGCTCAATATTTCGATTAGACAAGATGAACCTTTCTTCAGGGGCTGAGGACTTACTTAGCTTTTTCAGCCCCTGAAGAAGGTTAGTTTTGCCTAACCGAAATATTGGGTAATAAAATTATTTAACCTTTTAGCTGTCCGATCAGCCTTGCATTAAATTTAACGTTTTATTATATATTGCTGATTCTGTTCTGGGCGGGTGCGACTCAGTAAGCCATCGACAAACAGCTTATTTACCCAATTTCTAACCTACGAGAACGTGTTATTGAAGGTTAATTACCCAATTTCATGAATTCATTGGATGAGATTCTTGCGGGTATCTTTTACACGAAGGGTTTATTCCTTAGGGGCAAACAATTATTTTTTGGAGGGGGGGGGGGGGGGTGGGGGGTATGGTATAAAAAATGTTGAAAAAAAAGACAAAATAAATTGTGGTTAGGTGTTTGTATCATTGAAAATCTTCTTTCGTTGAGCTAACGTTTTATTTGCTTCTTGTTGGTAAGGGTATTGTGACAATTTGTTGAATGAGTTGAATAATCATGCAGAAACATGAACTGAACTGTTTTTGCCATTCGTTCGGATCACTAACGGTTCGTTAAATTGCTAGTGCATTACCGTATGTGGCCAAATATAGGATAGACTCTATAATGATTACAAAGTTTACATTATAAATATATTCCTATTATCAAATTAAAGAAAGCGTTTTTTTTTAATTTAAATACTAGAGGCCAGTGTTATTGTTATTGTCTAGGGATAAAAGCTGCATGGCATGTATAAATAGGAAAACTAATTTGTGAGTATAATTTCTCACAGGTACAGACACAGGAAAGGACATGTTACAGTGACATGTACAGGCGACAAAATCACCGCATGTACACACAAAAGGAAACGTCAATGGGGACATGTTGCCGCAACACCTGACGGGACTTGGCACAGAGGGACCTGTAGTTTGTGTACATGTTCGCGATAAATTTGTAAAGCTTTGGACCTTAAAGTGCTACTATGATGAAATTCCCATGTTTTCTTTCGCAACCGTTTTAAAATATTAACAAGTACTCTATATGAGAAGAAAAATGCCGTTTACTGTTTTCTAATACCTCTTTTCTTTCCAGAGATATTCAAGATTTTACCTCCACTTCACAACAAATAAGCACGCAGCTTAAGGACAAATAAGTTTATTTAGGAAGGCGGCCTGGCAAGAACCAACCCGAACCACGATACAGCAACTGCAAGAACTAATATAAACTACGTTACATCACACACTCAATAACTTGCTTCTTGATAGGAAAAAACCGTCACCGCTGGCCACTAGCGTAGCGTCCTTGTGGATTCCTGCCAACCATCTCACGTCAATGACTATGGCAATGCATAGCTATTTCTCGATCATTTTGCGTAAGTACGCGAACTTAACAAGCTTTACATCACTGACTTCCAGTAAGGCAGGGGAGTCCACTACTTAGGACCAAAAAACCCCTAAGACAAAATCACTATGTGAGCCAGGCTAACAAACTAGCAAGGCAAACAAACTTCGTGTACAACTGCCAGTTAGTCTGAGGAGCCCACTACTTTGGACTAAAATCTCTTGAATGCAAACGAACTTTCTGTGGACTAAAATCCCCTGTATATACAAATATATTGTGCCAGTTAGGCTAGCAAACTTGCAAGACAAACAAACTTCTTGTACAATAGCACTTTAGGCTAGGGAGCCCTCTGCTGTTCATCAGTTCATTGAATACAAATATATTGTGCCAGTAAGGCTATAAATTGCGAATTGCGACTGGGAAGTCCACAACTTTGGACCAAAACCCCGACATACAATATGGTGCCAGTTAGGCTAACGAACTGCAGAAGCTTCAAACTTCCTTACCAACAGCCGACAGGGCTACAGAATTCATACTGAAATACAATGATAGTACACTCTGCCACTAATTGAAAAACGGAAACTTTAACATCCCGGCTACAAAAGCCCGAGTCAAGAATATAAATACAAATCAGTTGGAATAAACAAACTAACGGAGCTGAGCAACCGCATACAATGAAAATGCGATTAGCACGGAGGCCAGAAAAAACCTGCCACAAAAAACCCCGTGGGCAAAAAAGAAGCAGGAAATCTGGGTAGGAACCATGGCTCACGCTCCAACAATTGGTAGCCCATCCTACTGAGGCTTTACAAATAAATTCAAGGCTAGCCGACAACAAGGCGAAGAATAATCTGAAAAACTAAAAATAAAAAAAATAAACGGAGCCCTGAACTGGGTTGGTTCAGAGGCCTAGATAACTATCACGTGCTAAACTCCCCCTTATATACCCTGGTTAAGGTGTCTCTCTACAGTTTTTTCTGGACCATACCAAACATTTTCATTTGGCCGTTTAGCAAACTTCCCGGACTCGAATCGATGTGAAATTTACACCAGGTATTGAAATTGGATTGAAGTTTGATATTATATATTTTTTAGGAAAATCGATATTTCCATGGTAACGATAAACAGAAAAACTAGATATCAGTTAAACTTGAATTCTACCGGAATAAGATTCGACGTAGAAAAACTAACACCAGTATCTGAAACTATGGTGTAATGCACATCAAATACACAAGAATAAAAAAAATCTGTATGTTTGATTTCGAATAAATCGAAAATATATTTCAAACTATGCTTTTTGCATTATATTGATAAACGGACCGATTTGAAGACACTGCTTTGATGAAATTATTTCGAAATAACACCAAAATGTGTATTTAACTTATCTTTCGTCGCCGTGAAAGTTTTGTTGATTTTCGTTATCGCGATCCCAAGAATTGGATTTTTTCATACGGTCACTACCAATGTAATTTTTGGTAAATTTTCTACTTTTAGCGCTTTCTCGAAAATCTCCAAAACGGCTCCAACAATTTTTTTAGAACTTTCAAACCGCAAACTTGATAATGCAAAGAATTTAATTCCAAAGTTTTATTAACGTTGATTTACTGGAACACGTCCAAATTTATCCTTAAAGAAGGCATTCGAACCGACGAAAAAGTTGCATTACAAATTCAGCTTTCGCAATTTATGCTAAAATATTCAAATCAATGTTTTCTACATTCCATCATGATGAATACAATTCGTTGCTATTGTTTTCAATATTGTGTTTTTTCCCTCACTCTTTTGCTCACTCGATGTAACACTCTGCTAGTTGTGTTTCACATTATGAACTTGGCAACTTGGTTACCATGGCAACATACTAGGTTGCAGATCCCCCCAATGCTTAAGGCCTTTCTGGCCAATTCTGGCATTCTCCATAGATATTTGTAAATAATGCTTTACATGCGAGATCTAGCAAGCATATCAATGGATTTGGCAGACGTCTTGCCTAGGTTTAATTTTTCCAAACTGAAAAATTCTGAAACATTAAAAACAAATTGATGGGGACTGGAAAAGAGTGAGTTGCCATGGTAACATAATTTAATTCCCACTGTGGGTGTGTCACCTGAGGAACTATTAGTCTGCCAAGTTTCATTGGTCTCTGCAGAAAAATGGCCAAGATAACTTAATGTTTGTACTTGACAAAATATTGGGTTGAGTAGATGACGTCATCAGTTCCCTAATTTGCATATTTTACGATTTTTTGCGTTTTGAATATCTCCGGAACTAAAATAGATATTTGAAAACGGAAAACGGTATTTTAAATCTTTCATTAAATACTCTTTGAAACGCCTAAAATTGCAAGGGGTGAAAAATTTGATCATAGTACCACTTTAAACCAACTCTGAGAGAGACCCTGGGAACGTGGTTGACCGGGAAGCCCTTCATCAGGAGAGAGATCAGTCAGATGTACAAATGCCCAGTGTTAATAAGTTTTATTTTCCCTTAAGAGCACAATAACTTAGTATATCAGAGTTGACAATTCAAAAATGCTCTCTTTGCTTATTCATCACCAGGGTTTGCCAAACACCCAGATTCGAAACACCGCCCTATTTGACATTTGCCATTTGCAGATGAAAAATGAAATCATACAGAACGTAAGAACACGTACACAGGCTATTTCTAATGCAAGTTAACAGCTATTGCCTAGTTCACTGTCATGCCAGTCAACTCAAAACACGGAGGTGGGAGGATGGGGTAAGCTTGAGGCCGGCATATTCCTTTAAATTTTTCCCTAATAACCATGCCTGGAAACAGTTAAGCAATACTGCCAATCATGTTGTTAATCCCTGGATGTACAAAAAAAACAAATTCATACCCCCACCATGCATACCATGGTACAGTGGAGGGAGGGGGGTGGGAGGATGGATTTCAGCTTTTCCTTAGAAAGTCGGAAAATAAAGGAAGTTTATACAAAATCAAGCCAAATTGCGTATGCAGTATAAAATTAAACAAATCGTATAATTTTAGTTAAAACATGAAAGAATGAAGAATTATGTAAAAAATAACGATTTTTGGACAGACCTGCTTGTACTTATGATGTATAAAATATTGGCAATGATAAAAATGTTGGACGCATCACAATTTTTGCAAGGAATGAATGTAAGCTACTGAAAGTTTCAGCAACCACATGGTAAATTATCTTTTCAAAATTGGGAAGGGGGCGGCATCCAGCCACCCCCCCCCCCCCCACCTCTCCTTGTACTTCTGGTCTCTCCATAAAATTTAACGTGCTATCGTTGAAGCAAGCAACTGCCGAGGACAATGCCTTGAAAGTTTTTTGTCACAAATTCGAACTAAATTAACCAGTCAAAACGTTAATCAAGAACAAAGGATGGCGACTTTGATCTCTATCATCGCGTACACACCGCTTGCCTGAATGCCAGCATTAATACGGTTACTTATCTGAATAGCATTATGGGTCATTCCGATTGATTGGACTTTAGAGAAAGGAAGTGAGATTAAGGTCCAGACCACACTTATCCCGATAAATTTGAAAACAGAGATTTCGAGCCGCAAACGGATAAAATGTTTTCCGTCCACACTAATCCGGATTTGAAAACAAAACGCGGCATCGGCACAAGATGAATGGAGAGCATGCGTGCAGTATTTCTAGAACCCGCACTGAGTTCAAATAAGGGAATTTAATGCTTCTGTCGACGCCGAGGTCCTTCTTTCTCTAAACTTGTTTAGTACAGTTATTGTTTAACCTGGCCGTTCTGTAGCAGGCGATACTGTTGTTTCTGTAAGACAGAATATGAAAATTCAATTGTTATTGTATGTGGTGTAATATCTTACAGTATAAATGTTACGGTGTAGTTATTGACTGAACAGTTCCTGTTATCACGCAAGCAAATGTGGAGCATTTTCTTAACCTACTAAATAGTTAAATTGCGTTCGATGAACGAAAGCGCCGCATACAAAAATTGTGATACATTAGCTATGTGTCCAATATTTTTATCGTTGCCAATATTAAGCAGCCAGTTGTCATTTCCCCGAGGGTGGCCGCTTCAGTAAATTGCCACCTTAAAGTACGGACGAATCAATCATTGTAAAGTGTGTTTCTTCTATAGCAGATTCCAATCATATAGATATCGCTAGTCACGTAAGTTACTTCGTCGGTTATACTGCATGTAGATCCCCTATTGAGCGGCCACCCTCAGGGAAATGACAACTGGTTGCTTAATATTTCCGTCCACACTATCGTTTTCGTGTCGTTTTAGATATTTTCACCGACCACACTAATCCTAGCCTGCGTTGCAGACGAAACTAAACCCCGGTATACCGGGGTTTAGTTTCGTCTGCAGCGCAGGCTACACTAATCCGGACTTGAAAACGAAACGCGCCATCGGCACAAGATGAATGGAGAGCATGCGTACAGTATTTCTAGAACCCGCAATGAGTTCAAATAAGGGAATTTAATGCTTTTGCTGACGCCGAGGTCCTTCATTCTCTAAACTTGTTTAGTACAGTTATTGTTTTACCTGGCTGTTCTCTAGCGGGCAACACTGTTGTTTCTGTAAGACAGAAAATGAAAATTCAATTGTTCTTATATGTGGTGTAATATCTTACGGTATAAATGTTATGGTGTAGTTATTGACTGAACAGTTCCTGTTATCACGCGAGCAAATGTGGAGCATTTTCTTAACCTACTAAATAGTTAAATTGCGTTCGATGAACGAAAGCGCCGCATACTAGAGCGTGCTTCTGATTATTATCTGTGTGTAATCTCATACTGCTTAGATCGCCACCTTAAAGTACGGACGAATCAATCATTATAAAGTTTGTTCCTTCTATAGCAGATTCCAATCATATAGATATTGATAGTCACTTTAAAGCGAGAAAATCGTTACTTCGTTGGTTATACTGTAAGTTGCCGTAGATAAATAGAAATACAGTAGAATCCTATTGAGCGGCCACCCTCAGGGAAATGACAACTGGCCGCTTAATAGAGGCTCGTCAATGCAAAATAGCATGGAAAGTAATCACGGAAGCACTTTAGCTAGCATTTTCTTCTATAGCTCTTGAGATTTTAAATTGTTACACCCTACAATAATGACGCAGCTGCTGTACATTTGTCTAATTTCTCGTTTACATTCTTTATTTCCTAACTATGTCTGTTTATTTGAATCCTTGTTTGTTCCTTGGCCTGTTTTGTTTCTTCTTCTGTTTGTTTTGTATGTTTTTGTTTCCTTGTTGATCGAAGGTGGGAGTCGATGGATGATGGCTCAACTGGTCATTGCATGGACGGGGATTGTGGGGGAAATGTAAAGCTAACACTCTTTGATTCTGCGCACAATTTCATTGTAAGTTTGCACACATCTTCGCTCTGTTATATTTGATTAAACAGCAATTATAGCAAGAATTTGAGAGTTCCTTGAGAGTTCCTGGTAGAACATTTTGAGAGAACAAAAAGTCTCCTAGCAGATTGGAGAACAGATGTCGGCTGTACACGGGCTATTTCTAAAAGTTTCAGCAACATAGGGTAAATCCCCTTTGTAAAATTTGAAAGTGATCCAGCCACCCCCCCCCCCCCCCCCCTGTCTGTTCTCTCCATAAAATTTAACATGCTATCGTTGAAGCAAGGAACCGCCGAGGAAAAAGCATTGAAAGTTTTTTATTACAATTTGAACTAAATTAACTACTCAAAATGTTAATCGCGAACAAAGAATAGCGAATTGATCTCTATCATTGCGTACACACTGTTTGCCTGAATGCAAAAAACTCACCTAAAGTAAATCTTTCGACTTCATCACTGTCTGGATCTCCAACCAATTCTTGTAGAATCTTTTCCTTTCTTAAGAGCAAGTGAATAATTGCAATTGCACAGGGAACAATGGATATTGCCATGATAGTAACAATACCAATGTTCAGTTTTGATTTCTGCCTGTGATGCATGTCACTGCATGTCATATTTTTTTCTTGGTTCACTGGAATTTGTGTGGTGTTTCTCTGTGAGCACATGTACACCACAGGTAGACTTAGGGTCTGGTAATGACAGAACAGGCCCATCATCACACCAAGAACAACAAGTTGACAGCAAACATGAGAAAGAAGTATCCACCAAAACTTTTTTGACAGAGTCTCCTTCGATTGGCTGTCCTGCTCTTTTTTAATTTGCGCCTTTTTGGGATGCTATAAATGATGAATATTATCCAAAGAAATCCCTGAGCAGCACAGGTGATATAAGCGAAATTAAGAGGTATTAACAGTGGGCTCACTGTGGAGATGTAGTCATCGTAACAAAGTTGTTTGGTAACATCACTGGGCTTGGGAGCACAATTGAACGTCAGCCTATCTTTGTCCAGGAAGCCATTAAGCAAAATAATTACTGTTGGCCAGGAAACCAGAAACAAACAGAAATGAATGGCACCACACACAGTTTGGGACTTGAATGCAGCTTTGAAGAGATTATCCATTGCACAAAGGAAAGCAACTGAATGATTTCTAAAAAGAAAAAAAAATGCAGGTGTAAATATCATTAAATTAACCAAGACCTTTAATTTGTATTTTGCTCTGCATGTGTTTGCATCTAGATCTCAAGCACTCCGGCCATTTATATATTTTTTTTGTTTGTCAATGATTTAAATGTATACTTCAGTGTGATCAATAAATGTTAATACAGTTAAATATTATTTAACATGGTTAACGGCAAGGAGCATAGCCTTGTCAGTGGCGTATTAAGAGTTTATCGCGTTTGTAGTGCGTAAGCGTTTGTGGCATTTAGCGTTTGAGGCGTTTAGCGTTTGTTGCGTTACTGGCTTTCAGATGGTTGCTGGTGAGCTGTGGCCGACTTCCGTCCAGCGGTATTCTTGTTGTGTACATGCGAATCCATCCCATGTGCTTTCAGTCTTGGGTTTATCGGTGTGGCGTTCAGTTTAGAGTAGCACTTGCAGCGTTTCCTTCCCACCCTCCCCTTTTTACCACGTCGTTTTTTCTCTAGATTTATTGGGTAATCTCTCTTCCACTGAGCCAGTAGGGCTTGAGTGTGACGGGTCCTCGAGGTTGGGGGCTTGGCGCGGGGGCTCGTGGCGGGGTTGCAGGTTTGGGCAGGCCAGTCGGGTGTTCTGGCACCTTGGGGGTGTGATTGTGATTGCAGCCCCCAGGCCCCTTGGGCACCTAACCTCCACTTGCGATGTGGGTGTTAAATAAAAGTTAAGTGCACCTGCACAAAGCACCTTAACTTGTATTGAAATAAAGTTTCTTGATATTTGTGCATGTAAATTCATGAGGTCGGACACATGACCAGTACTTGACTCTGGTTCTGTGGCATTTTACCCTTCCCAGGATTTGATGCTAGTCACTCACAGGCTTAACCTCCAGTATTAAATTGCTGGTACATTCATTTAAACACCAGGCTGGTGAGAGGCACCGTGAAAGTAAAATGTCTTGCCAAAGAACACAAAACAATGACCACTCAATCCTGGACCACTCCATCCGAAGTCCAGTACACCATAAGGACACCCCACCTACCACACATCTACAGTCATGTACATGGATTAATATATACTTAACAATTATTCCACGAGCCCGTTGGATATGAGATGGTAGATAGCCAGTTGCAAGCCGAGTTGACTATAACAATCTCGTATCCGACAAGCGCGAGTGAAATAATTGTTTTATTAAAAATGGCAAAAGAATTGCAATTATTTGAGCTCCCCAGCTGTTTTCGTTGACGCGTGTTGGCTACGATATTTGTGGTCAATGATATATGAGCTCGTATACCATTGCCTGTTAACCAATCAAAACTCAGGAATCGCAATATACCATTGCTAGTTTTTCATAACAAGGAATATCCCACTTGTCACAGCCATTTTCACGGCCCTAAAATCTAAGTAATGTGCAAGTATGCACAACAACAGCTCAGCGAAAATTAAAACCTAGTATGTTTAGAACCGAAGATGGTACATTTTAGACTTTAAAGTCTTTAAATGGTTAAATGAATATCGTCAATCGGAAAACTACTGCATGAGAGCATTGTTGTTTGTCTTTGTTGAAGCAATTTGTTCGGAAGCTTTCCTTCGCTTTATTATTTTTCTCACAGTTGTGTTAAATATCAAACAACCGATGTTGTCATGTTTGATTTGCCGATTCTCCCGCAGGCGACTAGAACTTAAAATAGATCTTTCGCAACCACAAACCTGCGGGACGCCAGCACAAGTGTATACTTAAGTCAGTACAGTTGGCCTGGTTCTGATATCATGATAAGAGGAAGATTGTTCGTCCTAAACTCTACAGTCACAACAAGAATCTTGGCTTTTTGAGCGCAGCTCCCAACCGCTTTGCTGAATTGTATAACGTTTGTACAGCTAAGTATATTGATGTTGTTGTGATGTTTTTATCGCCGATGATTGCAATTTTGAACCATGAAGTCTGATTTTGTGGTGAACTCGATGGCACGTGGAACGACTTTTTGGTGGAATTTGATTGCGTGTATACCTGGATAACTTTGGAGGCAAGTTGTTTTCTTCTATGTATTTTTCTATTCGTGTTTGAAAACATATGATCACTTTTAACGATCCGCGCATCGTCTTTTATTTTAATATGCTTTTAAAATATGACTTTGCCTGTCTTCTGCGACCGCTATTTCGGTTGCTTATACTGTGAGTTTTGTTGTTCCTTCTTTACTTGCGGTAGGGTCCTCTTCTGCTAGGAATAAATCTCGCTCCAGATTTTATCTTGTCGTTGAAACTCGAGTGTTCTCCGCTGCGACCTGTGATGATGATTTTGCTTGCTTGCGAGGAACATTTATCTGTTGTGTGTTATAAAACTCAGGAAGGGTACTTCTTAACTCTGAGGGCCGATAAAAGGTGTTTGAAATGCATTGATTTAGGTTGTCGCTGTGAAGCACACGATGCAATTGTTCCTTCTTGTAGCTTCTATTTAACAAGTGACGAATTAAATCGTCGAAGTCGAACGTGCATCACTTGTAAAGATCTATACGGATTTACGCTGTTTTTCATTTTGATTTGCATTGGGAGTAAAAGAAGCAAGCTCCAAGCAGACAAATTCAAGTTTGTGTGTTTTTGTGCTAGTGTGTGTACACTCTTTTCCCTGTACAGCGTGTACGACGTTCAATTTTGGGAATGTGTTTTGATAGTGCATTGCTGTGACGATTAAGCATCGCATAAAATTTATTTTGAAATCGGCTGCGTTGACCTTTGTGGCCGGCGCACAGCGTGACACTGATAATCTTCTGTCAGCTAGCGATTACACAAACTTCGATTTCCATTTCGCTTTGACCGTCACATGCAAACTTAAGACAATTCTGTTGATTTTTCTATAGGGCAGAAACAACATACACCTGATTTAAGATAAAATGAATAGAATATGTTCACAATCGATTTTCAAATTATCATCACATACCCATTAAAACAAAACCATTAGCGCCTAAAGTACAGTGGACAGGTCTGTCATTGGTCTTAATAAACCGCAACGTCAAACTGAAAGTAGAGTTACATGTAGGTCTGCCAACCATCTGTCAACGGCCTTTTGTTTACATCTGATCAACCCACTGAAGGAAGGAAGGAAGGATCGACCGCTTCAACTCCCCACTCATTCCAAAACTCCCGTTTTGCATATGCAAAAGCAGTCATAAAAACGCAAGAAGACTAACCGCTGGCTTGGGGTTAGCATCTATATCCTAACCCTAAGCTGTACCCTAACCCTAAACCCTAACCCTAACCCTAACGTTAGGGTTAGGGTTTAGGGTTCAAACAACAACCGCTGGTTTTATTGTTCCGAGCAACAAAAGGTTTCCTTTATTTATCGCTAATTTGTCAAAGGAAATTCTCTTTTTTGCATGCGTTTTTTAGGGGAAACATAACAAAGACCAGCGAGCGATGTTAAGCTGACACGTAAACAAACCTGCAAGGCGTTGTTTTGACAATGCTCAATTTAGCCAAAATTGGTTACTGTCATTTTTCACGACAGCCTTTCAATTAAAGCATTTAAAAATTTTAAAAATTTCTTAAAGAACATTAAAAACGTTATATAATTGAAGAAATGTACAACCTGAGAACTAAGTTAACAGCTGTCATTTACAAAACAGCATTACTTATAAATATAAGTACTGTACATTGAACTTGCCAGTGTAGTAGCTTACTGAGAACACAGATTATGGACACAAAAGCATGGTACAGAATTAATCACTAAGTTAAACATGGAAAAGAAACATAATAATAAATACTATTATGACTTTTATTTATTAACAGTACATTGTACAACTGCAATCAAGCTAGCTCCTTTAAGAAAAAGTCTACCCTGTGCATGTAGAAACCCCGTGGGAGCCCAGTAACAGGGATGTAAAAAGGGTCTTGTTAAAACCCTGTTGCAGCTCATAAATTGGCACAGTTAGCATGGTTGTTTCTACCGAGTAGCAACCCTGTAACAGCCCTGTCATGGTATTGCCTATTAATTTTAGGGACAATAATACCCTGTAGCAGCCCTGACTGCGAACCATGCAACATGCTGTTCTGAGCCTTGTCCAAGACAACCCTGTTGCAGCTCGTAAATTGGCAGTTAGCAAGGTTGTTTCTACCAAGCAGCCACATTGCAACAGCCCTGTCACAGTTTGCAAACCAGCACACTCTGTAGACGTCATGAAACAGCCCTGCAGGAGCTAGTTTAAATGGCTTGTGCAACCCTGTACTTATGTCATGCAATAGTACACCTGATTGTTGTATACTAAAACCTTGCTTAAAATTAATGTTCGTAGCAAAAATCAACATATTGCCAGGAAATCAACAAGAGTATGAACTGCTAAGAGCTAAATTTTAAGCTTCCTTTGATTAATTAGTGAGCTTACATTGGTATCTATTACAAAGTAAAAGTCAACGAATTTTTAAATTGTGTGGTTCCAGAAAATATCCATACCCCCCCCCCCCCACAAAGGTGTTTTTAGTTTAAACCCCCACCGCCTCGGAATTTCCATTCCAGAGGGGTCATTGATGACCGTCCTCCATCTCTTTAAAATTTCCATTATTTTTAAACATGGGCCACTCTACCCTCTGGAAAATCGGGTGGCTCGAAAACAAAGACCTATAAAATGAAGACCCGAAGATCCTAAGACCCCAAAAACTCTAAAACAAAGACCCCCTAATTTTTAAATATATTTCTACCTTTAGTGAAAATAAGTTCCTTTTTTATCCTGGTCAAATTTCTTCTATCCCTGAGCACCGCAACAGTTTATCCGCCATCTTGAACTGAGTAACCGCGTTGCCACACTCGACCGGAAGTGACGCTGAGCCCTGTATGGATGGGGTTATTTTTGTTTATTTTACCAACAGATTATCCCCTGCTGAAGTTAAATTACATCTGATGCGCTGTTTTTACTGGTATAAGTCATATTGTATACAAAACATTAAAATTTTGATTTATTATAATAACTTTAATAAGAACCTCTATATTTATCATCTCCATTCAGATTTTTTGTGTAAATGGCAATAAGGTTTTCTCTTTCAAATCTTGAAAAAATCTCTCAGATTTCCCAAGTACATGCTGAAATAATTTCCGACTGACTGTTTTCTTAAGGTGTCGGCATTAAACCAAATATCACAGAACTCACTCGATCGATGCAATGCACCGAGTTTGGGAACAATGCCGCGAAATCACAAAATAGCGTGCGCTTATACCAGCTCCAAGTTGGTTGGTGGATGGGTGTGTAGGGTGTAAGTTGCAATTTTTATTTACTTTGTTTTAAAAGCAAACCAGACCTTAAGCCTGCTTTAATTAGCATATGAGGAAGGGGAACCAAAGACTTCAGCTCAAAACGGAGAAGAAAGTAAAAAGTACAAAACATTCACTTAAAACTTTAAACACCAATTTTCACACATAATCAACATAGAAGTAATTTTAAACTGGATGGCAAAGATAAATAAAGCTAGCTTACGTGAATGCGTAGAATGATGTCAGCGTGTCGCGTTGTTTGAAATGGAGCCGAAGATACTGAGTTTGATTAAAGGCTTTCGTATTTATTTGTGTAGCTGAGTTGTAGTCTTCACTTTGTAAAGAACAAAATGATTTTCCAGGGGGCAGAGAGGTCCATGTTAAAAAATAATGGAAATTCCGAAGGGGTGGGGGGGGGGGGGGGGGTCATCAATGACCCCTCTGGAACGGAAATTCTGAGGGGGTGGGGGTATGGATATTTTCTGGAACCACGCATTCCAGCAACTTCGAATTCATAAATGGCTGCCTTCAATTGCTGGTTTTCACTGTCACGCCACAAAAAAGTAAATCCAAAACTATTGAGTGAAAAACCTCAAGAATATTATAGGTTGTAGAGAATTACCAGATATTCTGTTTGTCCAAGTCTCGGGTTTGTACGGTATTCCGTACTCGAGTTATCCGTCAAAATGTTCCACACAAATTTACAGAGCTTTGTATGGAAACGCCATGTTGGTGCCCATGCAGTTGGGCACCAACATGGCGGCCAGAAATCAATGAAAACATCTGGAATTCACTTTTGCTATAAAAGGCAGTTATATCACTCTCATGAACAAGTAAGCATTCACATAAACACTTCTCACAAAACCTCAACTGTTCAGATTGTTAAAAATCGTAGGATAAGGCATTATTTTGAAGCATACGTGACAGCCTTCTGGCGGCCATCTTGATGTCGTGTGGCGTGAAATTCCGAAATTCAAAATGGTCTATCTTAAAGACGGCAGCTGCTATCGAGCTAAAAACTTTCAACAAGATATAATTTGATGATTTCTAATAGCCAGTGAAAGATAAAAACTCAGGGGTCTTGCGATTCTGGATTTTAGAATTTTGGTGACGTCACGTGAAAACCAAGAATATCGTAAACATCTTTCACTTTTGTCCAGAGTAATTTCACTAGCTTAGCAGCCAGGCCTTCTGAGAGGTTGCACAAAAGTAACCCAAGAAAAATTTGCAGCTTGTATCATCACTGATTGGCAAACTGCGTTTGATTTCTAGCTGTTAAATGAAGATTTCAGGTCTAGAGTGAGTGCAGTACCTTCTCAGTTATCGAATAAATTTGGCGTTAAGTTAACAAGTGTTGCCTGTTGAGACTGCAGAATCTGTGAGTTTGTTGAGAAGGCGAGTTATCTGAAATTTTTGTTTCTCTAAACGTGCATTCATACCATAGATCATGGCGTATGTTATATCGAGAGGCTGTAAGTCTAGCGAGACATAATATTAATTTGAAAGCCATGATAACTCAAATCATGCGAGATTCTGGTTCACACTGATGGATAATTTATACTGTTGAGTATTAAATGACCACTCCTGGCAAACAGCTAATATATCACGCCAGGGGTTCGCCACCCAAATGAGATTTTAGCGGAGCTCCTGCGCGCGAAGCGCGCCAGCGGAGCACCATGGGTAAGGATTTTTGGTAAACCCATGAGGCCTAGAAAATTTGGTGCGTACTCCCGCCCGCCCGCCCACCCGCGCCTACAGACTCGCAGGGAGGGGGAGGGGAGTCCCAAGGCAGCCCGACGGTGGGTGGGGGGAGGAGAATAGGCTGAGGGAGATGGGAGCAGATAAATGCCATCTCTACTAAACAGGGCTTACAACGTTGACATCCATGTTATGGTCAATTGACAGTTGTCAAAACAAGATATCCGCTGACCAGTATCACGTGGTCGTATCGCGGGCTCACATGTGGAGCTCTTCAAGGTCACGTGTTGTGTGAAGTTGACCGCTGACCAGATTATGATTTCTAGTTGATCGCGGGCTCAAGTCCTAGGTTTTTTTACAATTTTTTTGATCATCGCGTTAATTCAGATTTAAATAAAGGGCAAAGTTAATAGCCGAGGAGCTCAGCTTTTATTCTTGGCTATATCCAGTTTTTTCTCATGTTAAAAAAATGATCTGGACATTTCATTTCAACTTAAACGAAGTGATTGTATGAAAAGGCGGTAAACTCGTTTGCACGTTGTTCACTGCTAAATGGAAAGACGGGAAGAAAGCGTGCTGGAGGACATAGATTTTCGTGAATATTTCTCGCTTTATTTACTTATCTACAGCATGGAAACTTATGCCAAGTGATTTAGGATAACTTCTTAACGGGAAGATCCGAAATAGTTGTTGACCTGAACATGATATATCAGAATACGAGTCAAAAACAGCGAGAGTTGAAGCACTCTCTTCGGTTCCTGCGGCTGACCAAGACTGGAAAATTAACTGAGCTAATATAAAAGTGTGCCCAGACCCGGTCAAGTTGACTGAAGTGGCGGATAAAAGACTGTTAAAAGCTACACCGAAAGGAAGAAAGATATTGATCTTCGCTGACTTCGCTGATAATTCAAATTATGTATATGTCCGTGGTGGACGAAACTACCGTTTTCGTTGCTTGGTCTCCGATGTTATTTGGCTGGTTTGAAAGCTTTGCCCTGCAGAATTTACAAGCCCTCTCAAAATATGAGGTAACAATCGTAAATGTAAACATTTTGTTATGAGAATGCGCAGTTTGTACTGGAAATCGTTTAAGTAACTCAGGAATTAAAGGCTGGGTGGGCTAAAAGATACTGGGAAAGTTCTTTATAGCAATGAAATGAACTTTTTGTAGTGTTGTCTTGTCATGTTTATTTAAGACTCCCTTGTGAAAAGTCATCGCTTCTGAAAGCATTGCATGCCGTTTATTTGAAAATGTTGTGGGAGAGCATGCCCTCAAAATACTATTGGGGAAAATTTCACCTTGAGACCTGGTGCTTAAGTGTTACAAATAAATAAATTAATTAATCACTTATTAGTGGATCATTGTAATCAATTAATCACCTAATTTTCTTTTTCTTTTTTAATCTAAACATGCGCGGCGGACGTTGTCAAAACTACATTCTGTTCAGTTGGCTTTTCCACATCTTACTTTTGCTTTTAGTAAAACGCATGTTTGCTCTCACTTCTCCAGTTCTTACATTATCACATAGTACACACTACAAAATCCCACAAAATCAAGAAAAGATCATGCATGCATCGACCGATCGATCAATCAATCGTTCCTTGAATTTTTAATGACCCACTGGGATTTTTCAACAGGCGGGGAGGTTCAGCCCTCAACACTCAATATCAATTTTCTCAATCAACCAGCTCGCCTCTCGGCAACTATGTCGCCACAGCACCCAAGCAGATACTGCAAAACTCGTGCTGACAATAATGTTCCTGACAAGAAACCTGCCTTAGACTTTCACCTAGAGCACCTAAATAGCTCTATTGTGCAAAACTAAAGGTCAGAACACCCCTCAGTTCTTCGAGAGATGCTGTTGACCTGCGGGTTTCCGGCTTTTTGCCAAGGTGAAATTTTTAACCACCAAGCGTCTGCACTTGTGCTCAAAAGACCGGGAGGTTCAATTTTATTTTCATGAGCAAATCGCCATCTATTTTTTTCTTTCCTCATACATGACCTCTACGTCACAATACAACTGTTATAGGTTTATAGACAACTGCAAAAACCGTGTATGATCAAAACAGTTAATCCAGTCCTACTCTGCCTAATGCAATTCAACATGAAAACATGGCGTTCATGTAATCACGTTTGAAATGCTCTTTGCCTGCCTGCGACACTTACAAAACACTACAACAAAAGATTAGCACTGATGTGTCGAAAAACTCATACTACTGGCTGACTGAGGAGAATGTAATCTGCAAAACACTTTTTATTCTTATTTTTGCTTCGTTATTTCTCCAGAGCGTAGCAAAGATTAGCAGAATCAAATACAGCACAATGTATAAGACATGTAAACAAACTTGCATGCGAAATTTGGAGTTGTTTTGACAATTTTAATTTTTGCCAAAAATCGCTAGTGCCCTGTTTTGACCGAACCCTTCAATTATAACATTGACACTTACCTATGGAGGCATTATGACATTCTTGTTCTGCACTGTGAGTAATCACATGATGACATTTAAGGCCTGCAGGGCGATTGCACTGAAAGAAACAAGAAAAATATAACTTCCACACCAATAGTTAAGACTACAGATAACCAGTTAAACTACAAAATGACAATAATTTTTGGGTCTTGTTAGAGGCTTAATAAATACATACCGGTACTAGATATTCGTTTACATTGTAGCCAAGCAGGATTCCTACATGAAAGGTACGAGGATGCTAATCACGAAATTTGTATTAAGCCCCTATCTGGACATGGCTAGACCTTTTCTGGTTCCTAAAAGATACACTTTAATTCTCATAACAGGGCTCAAAATAACAGCCGGTCAACGTTAACGGACAATGTCCGGCCAAAATGACGATTTCTCCGGACAAAATTTTGGTTCGGCAGTCATTTTGACCGGTCACGTACACGGCTTTCAAATAAATAACCAAAAAATTTATTCGCAGTATTTCTCGAAACTTTACAGTAAAATCATAAAATATCATAGCAGCTTGCAGTCACAAATTTGCGGATTTGTTAGCGGTTTGCTTAAATAAAACAGGAAACATTCACGTCTGTAAATACGCTAAACAGACAACAATGAACATCGCATCAATCAACGTCTGCTATTAGCACGCTAAAAGTCGAGGACGTAAATCCTTTTTACTGGACACAGTTGACATAAAGCCGTTGGCGTTTCCTTTCTTCCTACATGCTGAGCAAAGGCACAGTTATCTCACTTGTAGCATGGGCATATGTCCTTGTTACTATTTAGTGTTCGGTAGTAAAGACCAGTAAAGTGCACTTTACAACCAAGATCGCCTCCACCCGTAAGTCGTTAACTAATGTAAAACTATGCAGAGTAACATAACATTACGGCTACTGAGCATTTTGTTTTATGTAGAGTACTAGAACGCAGAAGAAATGGAAATTCAAAAAGCGAACATATAATAAAATGACACTTTTAGCGATCAAAACATTTAAGCTTCTAAAAGCCTTATACTCTTTAACAACGAGTGTTTTAGCTTTTTGGCAGAATAGGCTATTGCTTGAAAGTAAATACTCAATATTTTGACCGGTCAAAAACGAGACATGACTGAGCAAAAATTGATTTGGCCGGTCAACATGACCGGTCAGTATTCAAAAATTATTTTGAGCCCTGCATAATCTTTTCTCTTGATGAAGTATTGATATTGTAAGGAGAAGTTTGATGTTGGTCACTCTTGGGACTTAGAAGTGTTTTTACAATTGAGGCTTCTGTTCTGGAACAGATTTAAAGAATAAGTATGGGTAATCAAATGGTGACGAGTGAAATTAGAGAATAATTTCATGTGCATTAGTGAAATAATTTCCTAATTTCATGAGTATACCATTTGGTTACGTTTTAATATCATGAGTGACAAATAACACTTACAATCATAATTTTTTAACTTGTTTATTGTATCATCATGAATGAACTGGCTGGAATCGATGCCCTTGTAAAACGCTAAAAAATCTGCGCAGTCATTCATGTTATCACTAAAAGTTTATAAGACAACCAAACAAACTGGCCAAGGTGAAATTCAATAAAAAAATGTGCAAAGTTTAAGCTTTAAGATCTTTTTGTTTTAAAATCCTGTACGCCATGTTGGCACTGAGACATGGTAAACGCTGCCATGGCAATTTTGTAATTTCACATGTGAAATTTTAAATTAGCATTTTAAAAATTTTGCGCCAAAATTAAAGAGAAATTTTTCTCCCATGATATTATGCATTTAATTTTGATATGTCAGATTGCTCAGTCAAGGGAATCAGTCACACTCAGCACTTGGAAAATTCAGCTTTTGCTTTTGAAAAAAATCTACATGTATGCATTTAACAAGCAGACTTTTTGCAGTTAGGTTTGCAATCCCTGATCCTGAAATCATTGCAGAGATCGGGACGCTAGAATAATAATTTAAGGATCAGTTTTGTCTTTTCTGACAATGTGTGACTGCAAAAGCAGGACCTGCACAACCCCTGTTTGTGACCAGGGGGGGCACTCCCACATTATGAGCTATATAGGTATGTGCCGCTGTGAAGGGTTTGGTTTTCAAGCACTGTAGTCAGGGATAGGGTAAAGAAATGAGAGAGTTGTGATGCGAGGGTTTTCCAAGAGTAGAACTTCTTTCTTTGGGTCAGGGGTGGGGACGGGTTTGTCGGGGACTTGCTAGAAGGTAGGTAGAAAGCCAAAACTCGTTTGATAAGGGGAGGGGGTGGGGGGGTACATCGGAGAACTTTCCTAACAGTCCGGGGGAGATACAGGTTAAAAAAGGTTAAAGCAACCATAAAACCTTTGTTGCTGGGTAAAACTTTACTTTGAAACCCTTCACCTTATTTGACAATAAGGGCACTGCTGTTCAATTTCTCCGTTATCTCAACAGCTGACATGACAACATCAAAATTACCAGTGAGGGGTGAGGGGTGAAATGGTGGGGGTTGAGGGGTGAGAATAAAGGATTCGGACTGTTAACAACTTCGGTAAGTTAGTAATGGTGTTTTCATAAGTTAATGTAATGAAATACCCGAAATAGACTTGCCGCTGCTTCATCGCTTCTTGTCGTGTTGGTGTCTCGCAAAGTCCAATTTTCACATAGTAACTGTATTAATTAAATCTCTTGTAGATCCTACATTAGCAGCGTTATCGTTGATGGTCCCTTGTTGTCTTGAAATTTACTTCCACGAATATACATTATTGTAATAGTTACAGTTCCAGTCAGCAAAAACTTTTTTTCGTCCCACCTTTCTCGCCATTTAAAAATACAGATATTGTACAAATATTTTTATTGACTTTCTTTGAGCATTGATTTCTTTGCTAATTTCACTACTGGTATGCTCACCCAAGTTTTATAATGTTCCGGAATGTGCCATGTTCCTGGTTTTAATAACGGCTTGAATATGCGAACCACTTTTGATCTTAAAAAATATACACACACAAACAAAAAACTCGCAAGAAGTGGAAAAAAGAATCGAAAGTGCACGTACACCGGTATGCTTGTGCTGCATTGTAAAGTTACAGTGTCTGGCACGTGCGTTCACACAAGATTATACCGACTAATGCGTGGGAATAAATGTACATTTGTATGAAGTAAGTGTTTATTGAGTTCATATCAGTGATATATTGTATTTTAAACAATAATTTATTTCATATTCGGCAATAAGTTACATTTAAGGTGGCTGGTATCGGTTTCCAGCATTTTCAAGCATTTTTCAGCTCTTACACTTTTGACGGGTCTGTACTAGAAATCTTTATCAGTTGATGCTACAATAATGGTATCAAATAAATGCCCAATGATTGGTGAATATGTTCTGGTCATTTTCTTGACGTCACTGGTTACCATAGTAACAGGATAACCTGTTAAAAACACCCTTAATTTTAGCTTTAAGAGCTTATAACTCAAAAACGAGCTCGGTGACCCCCATTTTTTATTGTTGAGTTATAATAAGCATGTAAAGATACAACTTTTTGTAAAGTTAAAAAAATTTCTACGAAGCGGTTTCAGAGCCACCTTAAATTTTTAAAAATTTAAGGTGGCTCTGAAACTGCTTCGTAGAAATTTTTTTAAATTTGCAGAAAGTTGTATCTTAACATGCTAATCAATGTTCAATAATAAAAATTGGGGGTCATCGAGCTCGTTTTTGAGTTATAAGCACTTAAAGCTAAAATTAAGGGTGTTTTTAACAGGTTATAGTGTTGCTATGGAAACCAGTGAGGTCAAGAAAGTAACCAAAACGTACTCGGCAATCATTGGGCATTTATTTGATACCATTATTGTAGCATCAACTGATAAAAATTTATTGTACTATCCAGTCAAAGTGTAAGAGCTGGAAAGTGCTGGAAACCATTACCAGCCACCTTAAGAGCTCGCCAATGTAACCTGTGTGGTGGGACTAAGCTTTCGCTTTTAATTTTGCATTATCCTTTTCAAGAGCACATTACTGAAACGAATAATAAAATCAAATTACCATATATGATTTCGTTAGTGCGTTAGACAGACCCTTGGCTGACCTTTATTGTAATGCTGGATTCCATCAACTGTGACCTGATATGATGCTGAAATATTCCATTTTCATTCGGTATTGTAGACATTCAGGGAAATGAAATCAAACTTTATTTTACAGTATTATAAAAATTTATTTGACTCGGCCCAATCACTGACATAATAGAATTTTAAGTCAAACTGGACTACATGTACTAATCCATTGTTGCATTATTTCTTTTCATTCTTTTGTATGCCGTTTAAACACTTAGCTTATCGATTTTTAATTTTTGAACTTAAGTTAAGGTGGTGGCAAACGAGGACAGTGTTCCGGACACATTGTGGCGGATACAAATGTTTCCCCGTTTGCCCGCGTGGGCAACATTTGTTGAGGACACAAAATCTGTGTTCGAGAAAAAAATGTTTCTGACTTCTTTCAAAAACATTTTTTGTCCGCAACAAATGTTTCCCCATTTGCTCGCCCAAGAAACATCATGAGCAACAATGTGTCCACCACAATGTGTCCTCATTTGCCACCGCCTTTATGTAGCTAAACATACTAAAGCAAATAGAATAAGCACAAGGTACAACTTTATAGATTATGATTAGCATAAAATGTATGGCTATATAGGCCCTTAGGTAAAGCCTTCCTCAATAAAGTTGTGTGTATTACATCATGATTTTGATTCATTGTATGCTGCTGAATACATCGTTCTACTATAGTAATGTATGGGCAGGTTAGACACTTGACATTCTTATGTCTTTTTATCGGGTATCGCAGATAATTACAACTAATGAAAACATCGTCACTAAACTTATCAAAGTTGTTAACCGTCCGAATCCTATATTCTCACCCCTCACCCCCACCCCAGAAATAGACCTGCCATTTCCCGTTCAAATTCAGTGGTACATGTAAATTTGATGTTATCATGTCGGCTGTTGAGATAACCAGGAAATTGAACAGCAGCACCCTTATTGTCAAATAAGGTAAAAGGGTTCCAAAGTAAAGTTTTACCCAGCAACAAAGGTTTTATGCTTGTTTTAACCTTTTTTAACCTGTATTTCCCCCGGACAGTTGGGAAAGTGCACCGATGTACTCCCCCCCCCCCCTTATCAAAAGAGTTTTGGCTTTCTACCTACCTTCTAGTAGATCCCCAACAACCCCCCCCCCCCCCCCCACCCCTGACCCAAACAAAGAAGTTCTACTGTTGGATGTTGGAAACCATCGCATCACAAGAACCCTCCCCTCCCTTCCTTCCCTTCCCTCCCCTCCCCTCCCCTTTCACCCCCACCCCCATCCCCCTCCACTCCCTACGTCTTACAACGGGTTTCGGATTTCGGATTCCTGATTCCTGATTTCTGATTTCTGATTTCTGATTTCTGATTTCTGATTTCGGGTTTCTGATTTCTGATTTCTGATTCCTGATTTCTGATTTCTGATTTTCGATTTCTGATTTCTGATTTCTGATTTCGGGTTTCTGATTTCTGATGACAAAAATATCCGTTTTCTGATTTTTCAAAATAATTACAGGAATATATTGCGAGTTATTTTTGATTTCCGATTTATCTGAAAGAAGCCATGGTTTGGCCGCAAAATCAGGTAATTTATTTGTTTTCTAGTTTCTGTTTCATCTTTTCTGGTTTCAGAATTCGTTGTGGCGCAATTATTCTTTTCTGTTTCCACAGCTTGGATTTTAAGACATGAATATGCTGTTTGCTGATCTCTGGAAACTAAAATCCAAAATAGTTTTACGGATTGTCCTGATTTCTGATTTCTGAAATCCAAAATCGGATTGGCCACAAATCTAGCTGATCGATGTACCCCACCCCCACTCCCCTTATCAAACGAGTATTGGCTTTCTACCTACCTTCTAGCAAGTCCCCGACAAACCCGCCCCCACCCCTGATCCAAAGGAAGAAGTCCCCTCCTCCTCCCCCCCCCCCCCCTCCCCACACACACACACACTCCCTACGTCTTACAACGGGTGTTGGATTTCCGATTTCCGATTTCGGATTTCGGATTCCTGATTTCTGATTCCTGATTTCGGGTTTTGGGTTTCTGATTTCTGATGACAAAAATATCCGTTTTCTGATTTTTCAAAATAATTACAGGAATATATTGCGAGTTATTTTTGATTTCCGATTTATCTGAAAGAAGCCATGGTTTGGCCGCAAAATCAGGTGATTTATTTGTTTTCTAGTTTCTGTTTCGTCTTTTCTGGTTTCAGAATTCGTTGTTGCTCAATTATTCATTTTCCGTTTCTACAGCCTGGATTTTCAGACATGAATATGCTGTTTCCTGCTCTCTGGAAACTGAAATCCAAAAAGTTTTACGGATTGTCCTCGTTTCTGATTTCTGAAATCCAAAATCGGATTGGCCGCAAATCTAGCTGATCCCACAGCCTGGATTTTCAGACATGAATATGCTGTTTCCTGCTTTCTGGAAACTGAAATCCAAAATAGTTTTACGGATTGTCCTGATTTCTGATTTCTGAAATCCAAAATCGGATTGGCCGCAAATCTAGCTGATCGGAAATGCTCGTTGACTGCTCTTCTGGAATGTATTGTTATTAAACTGAAATGCGACTAAAGTCATTGTTACTACAGAGATAAAGAAGGGAAATGTCTCAAAACTGAACAAAGAAAAACCACGATCGACTCGATTCTCAAAACATAAGCTTACCTTGTCCTGACTCTGCCTGACTGGTTCGGATGTCGTCACTGGCTTGGCGGAAGCAGAAACTTCTGAAGTTTTCACTAAACACACGTGAAAACAGCAAGCTACATCTTTGATAATACACTGATTTATAATCCTTTGAACTTTTAGCTGGTTTGTTTATCACCCAAAAGAACACTAAACGAACGAGGAGCTACAGAGCACAGCTGAAACAAAAGCTGGTATGGCGCAGGAATGCCCGGGAATATTCTGGAATCCGGATCACATGGTGTAATATAAGCCTCGTCCCAGCGTTTCACGCCTATTGTCGGTCAAGCAGACGTTGCGTGACTTACCAAACTCAAAATTTGAATTTATAGTCACACGAGTCACGCTAAAGTCTCTTTTCTGATTTTTTTTTTTTTTAACAATTGAGAGACTAAAGGAAGGAATTTAGACTAGCTTCATTGCTTTTTGAAAGTAATTGACAACGTTAACAAAAAACAATCAGCAAGCCTTTTGCGTGAGAAGCAAAGGAAATAGGACGGTACACCAAGCTCGGAGTGTGTGTTCTAATAAGCGCCCCTCTTTGAATGTGTTTCTCGCCCACTGGGCTTATTTTATGACAATTACCTTTGGCCTTGGTTGACCTTAAAGAGAATCATAATAATAAGCCTGGTTGAAATGATTCCCTAGTATAAAAAATCCAGATGGTATAACTCAAAACTCTATCCTATATTCTAATATTTAAAACGTTTGGATACAGAGGACCGTGACAATGAAGAATAAACCCACTTGGCTTGTTAGTTGCCGGATCTCTTGCTCAGGAAATCGCACCAAATGTCACTAGCGTCCAAGTGTAAACAAAACCACATTGATTGCAAAGCTGGTGCTATGGCAGTTTGGTCAATATCTCAACTAGCGGAGTTAGTCTTCTTCTACTATACGGAAAATATCGGATCTAAAATTAGGAGTATAGAGTGACAGTTTATGTTTAACTTATAAAAGTTACATGCAGTTGCTGAGGTTCAATTTTATCCTTGGTTCAAATTTTCTTTTCCTTTGTGTTTGGGTATGGTAATGTTTGATAGTAAATTTTATGCAAAGGAAAATAAAATTTGAACCAATGATACTTGAACCACAACATCAACATAGATATAAGGGGTGTAAAGATAGATAACTACGTATATAAAAATATATTCTCTTATTGTTAAGTAAATTGTTTACTATCAAATTACTCTCAGTAGAGCGCATATAACGTGCGAAGCGAGTGCAAACATCTCTCGGTGTCTCTCACGGTTTAACAGGTTTCCATTTGTCGTCTTAGCTCTCCTGAGCGCGCAAAACGCAAATCAGTTCAAAGTTTGCTCATTCCATTTTGATTATTTGACTCGCGCTACAGGTTCACTGAAATAGCGGAACCGTGGCGAGCGCAGATAGGTCCGTACAAAAACGACCAAGGGCCGGTACTCCCCTATACGGTCCATAGCACGTGAGGTTAGTGATTTATTTTGTTTTATTTCTCAGTTCGCGCGCATTTGGGTCATTACGACAAAAATAAGTTTGGCTTTGATTGGCTGCAAGCAAGCAATGGCTTAAACTATAAAAAGTACTTACTTTTCCGAAAACTCAGCAGTGTGTCCCAGGCAGTTTCCTTGCCTCCGACCACTGAATGACGAGATGATGTCGCAGCCTGTCAGGTCACGTGATGCAGGCAGAGTGCTACGCAACTAAAGTTCAACTGAGTCAACAAGCTCATGAACAGAAGTGAACTTGAAATTTGTGCTGCTAACAAAAGCCACTTATAACTTATCGAGAGTATTAATCTTCACAAAAGTAGCAATGGCTGATGCTATGACGTCCGTGTCAACCGTGCGCATACATTACTTAACAAGTTCCTTTTTGAATGGCTTTTGTCGCTAATCCGACTGCTCCACCTAAAACCCGTTAAAAAAGCTTAGAGGTTATTGAGTCGCACTCGGGTCAACTGGCAAGAAGAAGCCCAATAACAGAGAGAGACACTGTAAGAGTGTAGAGCCTAAGAGCACAACTCAGTAAAACGCCAAAATCCATCATGACAAACAACAACAACAACAAGCTTTATTTGCATGACTATAAATACATACAGTATTGCAAAAGCGTAACGAAACTTATAACAATCATAATTATGTAATAGGAAAAAAGCAATTACGTGTGTGTTACATTACTTTCGTTCGATAGAAGATTATTTCTTAAAGATAAGCATCTCAAGATGAACTTCATCAGTTGAGTATTTAAATAATAATTATCAGAATTCATTATTTTTTTGGTGGCTTGCATAGGAGGTAATTGTATTATGTCTAGTATTTGATTCTCTGTTTTTTTGTAAAATTCATCTCTAAAAGTACAGTATTTAGTACAATGGAAAAGTAAATGAAATTCATCTTCAATTTGATTGGATCCACACGTATGGCAGAGTCTATTATCCCTTGGGATTTGATCATATCTGCCAGTTTCGATCAATAATTTATGATTACCAATTCTAAAGTTTTACTAACTCTTTCCTGCTATTCAGTTTTCTTGTATGATCTAAATAACAGGAAGGTGTATATTCGTCTTTAAAAGTGTTGTAGAATTATAATTTCTTAGAATTTTGAATAACATGTTGCCAGTGCGTAATATACTTTTGTTGCATAAGAATTATATGGTGTTTTATCTTAGCATCAGTTAAGAAAGTAGGGTCAAAAATCAGGCAAATTATTCCGACCCAGGGATTATATCCGGGATTTTACCAAAGGTTCACAGTTCTAGTGACATCAACGTCACCAAGTGAGTTTTTCTTTGCGGGAATTTCCATTCTCGTCCCCGTCTTAGCCGGCGGAGCCTGGGGCACGAGGAACAAGTGGCTTTGGGCTATTCAAGCCAATCAGAACAGCCGTTTTTAATTCTCTTAAAACAACGGGATTTTAAAACGGTTGATTTGATTGGCTTTGTCAAATTTCCTTTGTCAAATAGCCAATCAAATCATGTGTCCCCTTGTTCCTAGCGTCCAAGGCCCAGCCGGTTAAAAGAGAAAGCCGGCTCCAGGGACAAGAATGGTAAATTTCGTGAGACGAAACGTGAGATCATGTGATCTGGCTTAACGAAGCGATTTTGAGCAGTGCGGGATGACGGGAATTGGGATTGCAAAGGACTTTTTAGGTTGGGCACGAAAAGCTGTCAAAATCCAGGTTGAAAAGCGTTCTTTGCGATTATTCCTTTGACCAACCAGTTCACAATAGATCAGAACATTTTGTTCGTATAATATTGCAATTTTTCACACAGGTGTTAAATTTGTGTGTTAATATCATAGACTGAACAGTGTTTATCATTTATAAAGTACAATCCAATATACCAAAATAATTATTTATTCACGCTGGTGGACGCAAGCCGAGTAATGTTGGGGAACCTAGGTTTCACTGACGAGTCTAACTGCGGCACTTGATTTCAAGGAAACTTACAGAAATTAGCAAAAAATGGACGAAGAGATTTTTAAGCAACGCACTTGTACTGTCGTTATTGGAGTCGATGACAGTGAATGGAGTGAAAAAGCTTTCGATTGTAACTAAATTGAATCTTGTATTCATCTCGACTTCGCATTCTGAGTTGAATGCCAGGCTTTGAAACGCGAGTTTTTTGTTGTTGTTTTGGACATGAGCTGTTAACCTATTTTAAAACAGCAAGAGAAACAAAATCAAATCATGATCAATGCAAGACATCTATAGTTGTTTTCACTTTAGTTACTCATAAGACACAGTCAATTTTATTCGCCAAATGTATGCATATCAAACAATTTCATCTTTCATGCATATTGCATCAATTAAGTTTTACGTTAGCTTTAATTTGGCGTACGCAATGAACTCTAGACGGAATTGTCTTAAGGATGATTGGATAAAGATTGCAAAACACATCGCTATAGACTTGCTATTCTGACTTTGATCGGTCTTTTAAATTTGGCTGCAAGAAGTATTGATCTGAATAATTCATATGCATACTTGAAAAAAACAATTGAACATGTATGATAGGACCATTTATTTCTAACAACACATGAAACAAATTCATACACAAAATCACAAATGTACTCCAGGCTGTTAGCTATATAATACGAAAAAATCACGCAGAAACGTTTATAAGGGACGGACCATTATTTTTCTGGAGGGGGGGGGGGGGGGGGGATGAAAAATATTGAAAAAAATTGTTTGCAGGGCCTAAAAAGACAAAATAAATTGTTTGCAAACATCATATGTATTAAAAAAATAGTTTGCATAGAAGTCAGAGAAACTTTTTTTTAACTTTTTCATTTTTAAACGAAAACTAGTGAGCAGCACAAGGAAAGACTTCTTGTTTTTGGGGCCATACGATTAGCGCTAATCGTATGCCCCCCAAAATATAACAACACGCAATAACATATGTATTAAGGCGTTTTTTGTAACGTTCGTTTACAGCATATTTTAGTTATTATTCACTTCCATGGGAAGTTGTAGCTTGGCACGCGAATGTGCTATATATGCTGTTCTTTGCTAGTTGTATTCATTCCCTGAAGAAGTCTCAGTTAGAAACGAAACGCGTCGGAAATAAACGACAAGCTTACAACCACAAGAAGTCTTTCCTTGTGCTGCTCACTAGTCTTCGTTAAAAAATTAAAAAATTAAAAAAAAAAATAGTGCCGCCAATCTTCGTCGTGTACGTCTCAGAAAACGAAAAAGATGAGTTCAGAGGTGTTTATTGGTCGCCACCATAAAATATTGAATTAAATAATGATTGATGGCAGCAAAAGCGAACCTCCTTTTTGTGTCAGATCGTGGTTAAAATACATCGAAAAAAAAAATTGTTTGCAGGAAGGTGTTGTTAGAAAAAAATTGTTTGCAGAGGTGCATAGATACAAAAAAAGTTTGCAGAGAGAGATTTTTCACCCCCCCCCCCCCCCCTCCAGAAAAATAATGGTCCGTCCCTAAGGGAAATATGAGTTGCTCAGGGTATATTATGTTAATGGAATAAAACTGAAGTTATATTCGCTGAAGAGATAAATGCAAAATACAAATCAGCGCAGATCTTGAACAAACTCTGATCTGATGCGCATGTTTAGCTGTCTATAAAATAGTTTACAATCGCTTTACAATCAGGCCTCGGTAAACTTTTTCAAACACAAAGGTTTTAGCTATTTGAAAGATGCGTTAGTTCGAAATAAAATATCATGTTCATTGCGGGTACACTATTATCATCAGTATCGTAACTAACGACAGTAGAGAGAGGAGAATTCAGTGAGTGATCGTATGGTGAAAAGATTACAATGTATGGTTGTAAATGTTTGATGTTCTTACCTTATGCCAGCCTGTGAAGTTGAACCAAGCTCAACCTCGCAGGCATGCTGCCGGTCAAATATCTTAGTTAGTTTAATTTGTTTTGCCCGTGATAAATGTTCCCTTATGCCAAAACTGTGTCCCAGGTCGTGCGCGCCGACGGCGATATCCTTCCTGGTAGGTCGGCGACTCTGGGTCGACTTTAGTAGCTAGTCCGACTGCGGAATTTGTCGTTTCAGATCTCTTGAAAAATGTTTATCGCGATGTTGAGCCACTGCACCCGCCCGTAGTGCCAAGTAAGTAATCGATTCTCTGATTTAAACATTAATTCTCCTTAGTTAGTCCTCTATATCTTTTTCTATGCACAAAAAAGAGCGTATTTATAGTTGATGATTCTCTTGATTCTTGGGGAAGCGCGGTGGCCTAATGGCTACTTGCGCTGGACTCCAGATCGAGCGGCCTGGGTTCCAGCCCTGGTCAGAGACATTGCACTGTGTTTTGGGGCAAGACGCTTTACTCTCACAGTTTATCTTTCCACCCAGAGGTATACAGCTATTTCGAGAAAGGTTGTCGGTAAGAAAAGCGCACACGACAATCCCGAAAGGTATTGTGGGTAGCTTTAACACTGCTCCTTGCTTTCCGTATTTCAGGGAAATCTGAAAAATGGCACGAGACGCCATGGACGTATGTTTGTGAGTGCTAAAAGAAAGCAGTAGCTAGGTTTGACAGCAACAGTGTCAAGAACCCAGTGTATTGGTCATATCCCAGATTACATTTCGGGTTTGTCACGTGTGCTTTGTTCCGACAACTTTTCTCGTAACTGCTGTAGATCGGTGCCATCGAATTTACCAGTGCTGGGGGAGCCCTACGATGGAAAAGGATTTTGAAAACGCAAAAAAAGAGGTGTCGGCTCTCGAGAAACAAGCTAAAACCAAAGCCAAAGAACAAACCAGTATCGACCAACTTAGAGCAAGCCTAGCCGCCAAAGAGAGCGAAAGAAACACAATGGAAGCAAGGCTCAACGACACAAGAACGTTGGATGAGCTGAAAGAGCAAGAAGCCGAGCTGCAGCGCCAAAACGAGGAAGATCAGGCAGTTATCGACAGTGAAGACGCCTCACCTTCTGATAAACAAGCCGCCGAAGGTTGCGTTGAAGAAAGACAAGAGGAGCTTGCCCGTTTAAGAACTCAGATTGATGAAAGAGAAAGAGCGCTTCCACTTCGTGAGAGGGTAAAGGAGATATTCAAAAAATATGGTGTGACCGTTACAGCAATCGTTCTTGCTGCCGGGGTCACGATTGGTGCAGTCATTGGTGCTATTACAAATGCTTTGAGAGCCACCGGTAAAGCGTTGGGAAAAGGTCTGAAAGATATTGGCTCAAAGGTTGCATCAGCTGTGCCAGGTCTTATTGGCTCAATTGTGAGCTTTCTTTTCAAAGTCGCCGGTCAAGCTATCGGTTTTCTTGCTGAGCACACCTGGCTGCTGATTTTGGCTGTGGTTGCCTTTCTTGTCGAAAAATACACCAAGAAGCGGCGTTAGCGCATAAAGAAGGTGAAAATCAAAGCCACAGCCCCAACGGCAGCAACAGCAACAGCTGCTTTATTATTTTCGTGTGTTTCAGTGCTGACACCTACATTTGGTACTGGCTCATCAGGTGTTTTCTCTTCAGGCGCGGGCCCCTTTTCTTTCGTTGCTTCCTTGTGCATCGGGTTTGAGGGGTGGCTGTTTGGTGGGTTTATCTTTGATGGCCCTCCTGCCATTAGCTTTAGCGCTGCTTTCTTTGTGCTAGTGTTCACTTCGTCGTTAACCCCGAGCTTCATGCCTGGCAAAGCTTGTTTGAGCTGGTTGTTGTAACCAATAACAGTTCCCATATTTATTACCATCTGCGCAGGCATCAGCCAGGCCCCCGGACACACAGGAAGGTTAAGCCTCACCTTTGCCTCGTCGACAGCAAGTTGGTACCTTTGAACAGACTTTGCCAGATCCGGTTGCCTTATCGAGTCTTCCACTAGCACAAGGAACTCACTTTGCGTTTCCTTTGCGCGCCCTCTTGACCCAAGTATGCTGCTTCTAACGTTCACCTGTGAACCCAAAACACAGTAAATGAATGCCTCTATCGACTGGTTTATTCGCGCCAAACCCGCCTGGGTCAGACCTTCTGCTACATTGGGACAAAACCAGTCTGCCTGTCCGTAGGCAGCGTCATCCGGCTCGATATAATAAATCAAGTTACCTTTTGAGCCTGAACCGCCTTCGTCTGAAAATTTTTTTTCGCCACCAGGGTAAATGTCTCCCTCTTCTTTAGCTGGTCCAATGTATGAGGCATATACGTAAACGCTTCCCAGGCCGTGGTTTTCGCCTGTTTTAAAACGAAAATCGCTTGAAGGGTCGACTCCGAACTCATTGCATATTCTTTTGTATGAAGCAACGTCATACTTGTTGTTAAACTGGTCAAAAGTAGGGTCGCCAGGTAAAGCGCTTATGCTTTGTATTCCTCCCATCTGAAACAATATTCGCCTGACAGTAAAATATATATGGAACCTGTAAAAAGCTCGCACATTCGGTGGCAAAGGTAGAGCAGAGTTGTCATCGAAAATTTCACGACTGATACCACAGCCCGTTGTCGCGCACCAGACAGCAAAATTCAGCTGCTGTGGCCAATATTTAATATTTGGGCCGGCTAGCCATGTTTTGGACTCTTTCCCTGAACGGTGGGTGAGTTTGGTTTTTTGAAATATCTCTCTGAACTGTGTTGTGAAATACCGGTCCGGTGTTACGTAAATATTCAGTTGGTCATTAAATATTTTTTTCAAACTCGATGCGGCATCGTGAAAGCCAACAGCAGGAATGGGCAAAGAGTCTCCTTTTAAACCACTTGGTGTGAGCTGTTGCGGAAACCCTTCTGATGATTGGTCAACACCCAGCGCACTTTTCATTTCCGGGCTCCAATATTTGCTGTCTGAACCAAAAACGTCTATCAAATAGCCTGGCCCTGCTTTGAAATAAATTTCTGAGGTTGCTGTGTGGTCTTTGGTAAAATCGGTCTGTGGAACAAACTTAGATTTTTCAGCATTCGGGTATTTTGCAAGAAAAGTCTTCCAAGCCTTTTTTCCTGCTTCTTTGGCAATTCTGTCAGCTTCTGGTGTTTGAATCCATTTTAGAAGCGCATCCATGTTTTATATTTAAACAAAATATTTTTCTCTAATTATAAAATGGTTATTCTAACGCTAACTACAACAGAAAATCCACACACGGTCTATTTTAACCAGCCTATTCAAAAACCAAGCTATATCCAGCTACTTTCATGCTCCCTCTACAATTCGTGGTTTAACTTAAAGGAAGGTGGTAAAATCTTCTACACTAACGAAACAAAAAAACTTGAAAAATCTGAATCCATTTTGCCAGGTAATTACACTATCGAAGAAATGGCAAAAACAATTGAAAATTCTTTTAAAAAATATGGTGACATATTAAGAACACAAATCAATACTCCTGTCGGTCAGATGTTTATTCAAAAAGTGGATCCATTAAATGATAAAATAAAGTTCGATAAGAACTTATCAGAATTGCTTGACATTGGTCAAGATTTACAATGGATAAGATATGTCAAACGTATGAAGTCGCCCACGACTTATTTCATACATTGCGATTTAGTTGACAAAGAACAGAATCTGTTAAATGGAGAACCGTCTACTGTTTTACAAACTTTTGACATAACAGGAAAACCATATCAAAAAGTTTTTTATCAAAGTGGCCCAGAACATGTCTTACACGAAGTTTCTGCTGATAAACATATCACAAATATGACACTTTCATTAAGAGATTTAACTAATGACCTGTTCGATTTCAATGGCTTGCCTCTTCAGTTTCAAATTGAAATAAATTAAAGGAAAAAAATTTTGTAAATATACATCATGTCCTCAGCCAATGTGTTACCCACTGCCCCATCTTATAGCGAAACAGAAACACAGACTACACTCTATCCAAACCTCCTCACGACACCAAATCCCGAAAATTTCAGGCTAACTGAGATTAGTAAATATTTGAGAGAAATAAACGATGAAATTGAGCATTACAGACTTGTTCTAAAAAAATATAAAAAAGTCCGGAAAGTGATTCACTATTCCGTGGTCTGTCTTGGCGCTATGACCACAGTTTTGTCTTCTGGTGCTGTTGCAACATCACTTACTGGTTTTGGCGCTTTGGTTGGGGTGCCATTAGGAGGTGTTGCGATTTTTTCAGGAGGAGCCTCTCCTGGGCTGTCAGTTATCAATAAAAAGCTTGAACGTAAAGTTAATAAACACTCAAGAATCCATGCTCTGGCTGTGGCAAAACATGACTCGATAAACAGCTCTGTCTCACAAGCTCTTAATGATAACCATGTTTCTGACACGGAGTTCCAACTGATCACACGTGAAATGCATAAATATCGACAACTTAAACAAAATTTACGCTCACACTTCGCACAAAAACAAACAACTTCACACCAGCAAGGTGAGCCAGATGAGCCAGATCTTAAAAAGATCAAAAATGAAATAAGAGAAGAATTTATAAAAAAACTCGCGGTGTCCAGCACAAATTTGAATTAACTTTTGAGGGAAAAAGCAGAAAATTTTTTATAAGTCTTTTCAAAAATATATGAATGCGTTACAAGCGCGTTAAGCCGACATCTTCAAAGATCAGTTGATTTGAAAAAACCTGCTTACGCGTAAGCCGAAATATAAAGCATTTCCATAGGGAAACCCCTAATAAATGACATTATCAACTTCCTATTTTCCGAGAATGCCAAAGACCAGTTTATTAAAAAAACCTGCTTACGCGTAAGCAAAGGGAAACCCCCTAATAAATAACATTATCATCATCTTCAAAAACCAGTTGATTAAAAAACCTGCTTACACGTAAGCAAAGGAAAACCCCCTAATAAATGACATTATCAACTTCCTGTTTTCCGAGAATGCCATCATCTTCAAAGACCAGTTGATTAAAAAACCTGCTTACGCGTAAGCAAAGGGAAACCCCCTAATAAATGACATTATCAACTTCCTGTTTTCCGAGAATGCTAACATCTTCAAAAACCCTTTGATTAAAAAACCTGCTTACGCGTAAGCGAAAAAATGTGAAGCATCCTGTTTTAGCAGCATAATTAATTAGAGACTTGGTAAAGATTTGTAAATAGAATATATCAGAAGGCTAAAATGTTAGTGCTTTTCCACGCGATTTCTTTTATTTTAATCGAACTTTCTACACCCGTTTGGCAGAACGAGGTCAGACAGATAACATATCAAATCGTTGAAGCGATGCAAGAAGCCGATGATTGAATAGTCTGTTGTTATTCGTTTCCTGTATCTTTCTGAGAAAAATGTCACGCAACGGTTCCGCTTTACAGAATTTACATCGAGTAGAAGGAAGCTGCCTGTAATGGAGTCAAACAATTATAAAAGTAATGGTACCACTCGTGCCAATCACAGTCCTGGGAGCATATTTCTAAGAAAGGATTGTATTCTACCATGGGAAAGTCAGGTATTGACTCGATTGGGGGATTAATCGAAACTTTATGTAGTTTTTTTGTTATATCGAAACAGGGATAACAACATCCCTCGTAACGGCAGTCCTTATAATCAAAACATATTATCATACGTACTATCTGCTGCCTTTTATGACAGAAAGGTAGTTTTGAAATATGCTCATGAACCTTGCCCCAGCCCAAAGCCGCTCTCTGTCTAAGATTTAGGGCAACTAACCCGGGTAATGGTTTTAATTCCTTGTTTAATTTCTCGTTTCGCTTACTGTCAATAAAGTCGCAATAGAATTCCAAATTTTGTTCTTCCAAAGTCTGTCCAATGTTTTGACCGACAGTAGCCATTGTATACTAATAGAAATAATTATTTATAATTCAATATAATGCACGGTGTCAATTCTCTAATTGCTTGTGCTTGAGCTCCACCAAGACCCGCTCGAAGTTTTTCTTCGCTTTTCTGTGTTTGCAGATTAGCCGGTGCTTTAGGTTACTTCCTCCGCATGCCAGACACAGACGATAGTCACACACTACCCCTGCCCCGCAACTGCGACATGGGACTGGCCTTTTTTTTACTGTTTTTAGTTGATAGTTGTGCCACGCGCATAACTCCCCGACACACCTCTTTCCGCAGCTTTCTTTTCGACTTAACATTAACCACCCCCAGTTGTTTTTTCCACGCACCATTTTTCTGATATAACCTAGGTTGCTCTTGTTTTCAATTGTCCCTCTCTTGTGAGTAGTAAAGTCGGTAGTTATCAAATACTAACTTTGTTGGCGGGTTTAACGTTTATTAACCAACCTAGCAAACGATCAACCCTGCGAGCTTTGTGAGCAGGGTTGATTGGTTGCTGGGGTGGTTAAAATATGTTAACATCCTCGCCAATCCAAAGTGGTATTTGATAACTACCGACTTTACTACTTTCCTTTAGCTTTCCAGTACAGACTTCAACAGTGCACAGGCCGTAACCTTGACGACAAAAGTCGCTTTTATGACCAGGAAATAAAAAAGGCTAGGAAACATCATTCTTCTCATTGGAACTAACGCATGCGCACATGCGTAAATACAAACTGATGGTGTTAAGGTGGCTCTGCTGTTATTATGTGCGCACAAACTTTGAAAGTTGATTCAAAGTTTGCCATAGACAAGTGCGCCCGGAACAACAGCAGAGCCAACTTAAATCAAAGCTATTGGGAGAACGAGCGGCAGTGATTAAAAAAACTGCTTAGATAAAGAACGCTCTTACATTAAAGTTAATCTCACCTGCGATGAATGTCTGTGTTTAAGTGGGCGGCCATTTTGAATTTTAAATACACTGTTGGCTGGTGTGATGTCCAGGGCGGCCAAGAAAATTTTGACATTTTTTGGAACATCCGATTACTCGTCAGCAATAAGAAATTTTTCTACGCCCTAAGCATTTCCCGAAAGTTTGTAAGTTCTACACCTCACACCAGTTCAAAATGGTCGCCAAAGAAACAAAACACGCATTTATCGCAAGTACATCACTGCATCCCAGTCCTACATGCTCCAGACACACAGCGGTCAAACGTAAAATACTTAGCGCTAATTCTGGTTTTTATTGCTTTGAATTTTGTAAGGTCTTGGAGAGTAATGCGTTAAATGTTTCTTGAATTCCATAATATTACAGCAACTTACAATAAAATCACAAGCAAATCTGGTTACACCTTCACCTTGCACGTTTAGAAGCGGCAATTTCATTGGTTCTTAATAGTAGCTCCAATCTGATTGGTGTGACACACATACATCGCTACCTCACTACATAGTACATCGAGACGGCTAAGCGATATCAATTTTGTGAAAAAAAGTAACTGAATACGGCGACAAAACTGCTGGATAACGGTTACAATGAAATGTTATTTTCTATGCGTGTTATATCCGTGCTGGAATGTTTGGTTTTCAGCAAATGTCCTAACAGTAAAGAATATAAAAAAATCGCGGCAGATTTTTGCATTTGTCAGCGTCAGTTTTGGCGGGAAATGCACAAGCACCATAAATTTGACCAATGTGTGATTAAGACAAGGCTGTTATAAATGTACCCATACTACCTTTCGGCCTAGGTGTGTGGACGTCTGACAATCAATTCTTTTCAAGTCAGTTGCAATGATTTCCACTTCTTCTGTTGATCACGTGACTTATTGCTGCTCAAGTCTGCCGCTTTTCCCCTTGTACAGACTCTGATCCAGTCTCTCGTCGGTCTCTTTGCAGTCGTTGATTTTATCCAACTAAAATGCTGATTCAGGCTGCACAGAGGACTCTGATTCAGTTGATGACCCAGGCTCTAGCTCGTCTTCTGATTCATTTGATGTCCCAGGCTCCAGCTCGTCTTCTGATTCATTTGATGACCCAGGCTCCAGATCGTCTTCTGATTCATTTGATGCTCCAGACTCCAGCTCGTCTTCTGATTCAGTTGATGGCCCAGGATATGGTCACAACCGCCATTTCCAGGAGTCCTCTGTTGGCCATTCATGTTCAGGTTTAAGGTTCCCGTCATCGTCCTGTCATAAATCACAAGACAATGCTAAACACAATCCTCCCTATCATCACACACTGGGTAACAAAAGTTATGTTAGCTTTATGTAATCGTTTCTCACAGTTACTTATTTTGCAGAAAAAATAGACTGTTCCTTCAACTCGCAATAAAATTTCTTTTCTATTAAAGCGCTTTTTGCAAAAGAAAGATCGCTAATGAATACAGCCTTTGAAAAAAATACCTAAAGTTCAAAAATGTCAAAATCAGAAAAAAATCAGAAACAGGTTTTTAAACAAATTCATTGTCTGTTATTTCACAGCCTTTGATACTCAGCTTTCTGAAAGTGATCATCGGAAATGGACTACAGTTTATCCCCTCAGGCAAAAATCATTTTAAATATGATCACATTTTTACTTTTTTTAATAGGTGAAAGGCGATTTCATGCCAAAAGCTCCGTGTTTTTAGTTAATAATAATTAGCACACAATATACCGGCTTCAGTAAATCTTAGTTTTGCGCTTGTTTTGCGAACATTTTGAAGAGATATGCAACGTGGCAGGAGAGTATTCACACTACCATACATAACAGTGGCGGATCCAGACCTTCAGCTAAGGAGGGGGCCCGCTTTTAAAGGCTTGACTATGAATGTTGAATTCTGCGAAGATAATTTCGCTATTTGCGCTATTTCCGAAAAAATAAGGTGGGGAGCCGGGCCCCTCCTCAATAATAAAAGCAATAAAAGATCGTTGCACCAGTCTAAGCTTGGTGGATTGCAGTAAATACACCTTATTCGAAGGTTTAACATATAATACGCGCAGATATTTTTGCGAGTTGCGTAGTATTTTTCCGACCCCTGAAGGGGCGAGGAAAAATACGAGCAATGAGCAAAATGTCTGCTAGTATTTTATGTTAAACCATCGAATAAGGGATTTATTATTCCACATATAAAATAAAGTTTGGTTCGGCCATTTTGTCGCTCCGCTTTCAGTCCGTATTTTTCCCTGTTCTACAGTGTAATAACGTGGCATATTTTGCGTGTTCTTTTGCCCAAATATGGTAAAATAGCGCAAAAGTGGAATAATAATAAATGATATTTACTTCAGCATCAGATTTTACCTTGTATCGCACTTTGAACAAAAAAACTTCTAATATGGTTCGCTTGGAGTTGAGTGTGGGCATGAGTAAAATTGCCAAACCTTATCAAAAGTAACTGGAACATTGAAAGAAAATTTACAAAAATTTACACAGATGAAGCCGGGTTTCTGTAAAATGATGACCGGATGGCGGCGGATGGCGGATGACGGATGGCGGATGGAAAAACGCGAATGCTTAAATGCGGATGTTAAAATGTGGATGAAAAGATACGGAAAGTAAGAAAACTAAAAAAGCAATAATAAAATGATGATGAAATAAAAAGGGAAATTAATTTGCGGTGTTCTCCTATAGTCCTTGTTCTTTCAAAAAGAAAACAGTCCATTTAGTCCGGGAGAAGTCCAGCTTTTTTTTCTTCATTTACATTGGATCCGAATAAAATGGGGAAGCTTTCATTGAAGAAGAGATGCTCGACTTTCCTTTATCATCAGCCCGTCTGTTCTAAAGGCTAGCGCGAGTGAATGAACATAAATGAACGCAACTGAGATCTATGGAGTCGTCCGATAGCGACAATTCTGGCTTGGAACGTTTGCTTTGAAAAGAAAATGAATGAAACGAAACCGGATTTCCAAACAAATTAGCGCTAAAAATAGAATCACACATTTTTAGCAGTAAACCCCTTCAAAGGCCCCAAGAATTTTTACAGATGAAATCAAAAAACAGAAACAACATCAGCAGGAATATCTTTTGATTGGTATTTTAAGTTAAAAAAAGTCAAAAATTTGTTCGAATTGAAATTTTATAGAAGTCAGGGTTCGTACAAAAAATCGCAACCATTTTTCCAGGACTTTTCAAGGACCAAATTGAATTTTCAAGGACCACCTACCAGGAACGTATTTTCACAGATGATATATAAATGAAACATTCCCAGTCCAAGGTGATAGGTTTTTAAGGCTTCAAGTGTTTGCTCCATCTCCTTCTCTACATTTTTCAGTTCACGTGCCTTTCCTCGTTATTAGCTGCTTTTACAACCGTGTTTTACAGTGTTTGAAATTGCTTTACACAGGAAACGAATATCAAAGTCTATGCACAGCAAACTGTTTTCGATGCCACTACATTTAAAATCGAAGAAAATTGAAGGACTTTTCAAGGACTTACAAAGAAATTCAAGGACTTTTCAAGGACTCCCATTAAAATTCAAGGACTTTTCAAGACTGTGCGAACCCTGGAAGTTTTCCAAAGCTAAGTTGTAATGTTTCGTTTTTCATACAACCTAAACTGAACAGTCTACCAGTGAGGCCGGGTTGAAGATCCTGAATTTATTGAGTTATTTTTTTCAAAAAAATAACTCTTAGTCGGCGTGAAGACGTATTTGGCTATTAAGTGGATGGTGGATGGATGTTGGTTGGGTGGATCATTCATGTATGTATTTCACACCAATCAGATTTGGGATTCTATCAAGGACCAATCAAATTGCGGCTTGTATATATGGATCGTTTAAATGAATATTTGTTTTGGGTTCAAGGTACGGCCATCTTTGTTTTGCTACAGATTCGACCTTATTAGGCCGTGTTGGCCTGAAGTCTCTATTCCAGTTCTTGATTTTTATGTAGCTTTGGGTGAGAACATTGTGTGTGGGTTCTGAAACTGAAAAATGTTTGGAAATTTCATGGTGGTGAAGGTGATTCTCTTGGTTTACGGAATTAACTAGTTCAGTTGACCACCGAATATGGGTATAGTATTTGTTGACCACTTCATTTACAATTTATGATGTTTTTGAGTAGAATAAATATGTGTATTGAGAATAAATTAAATGTTGCGACTTCCATTTTTAATGTCAGTGTTGTGTGTTTGCTCAACGTTTTGTTTTGGTCCCCAAATGAGAACAAACTGACGCACTGTGGGTTGTTTGTAAGGGTGAGTGTTAAAGAAATTAAACGCCCTCAGGTGTTTTGACAACGTAGTTGGATGGCACGGAAAGAGAAAATCATCATTTGTGCCGCGAGTGAGGGCCGCAGGAAGGTATAGTAGTCGTTGTGCGAGTCTCGCATTTCAAGCTTCGCATCCGATTGTTGATGGCTATCTTGAGTAGTACGGCGGTGCAATGCGGTTATTTCCGTACCAATGACGTAATGCTTGCAAGTGTTTACATCGGCCAAATTTATTTTCTTCAGATCTCTGAACTCGCCTCGATGAAACAGCCAAAATATTCACTTCAACTGGCTAAACCAACAAGAAATAGTTGCAAAATTGCAAACAAATTAACGACCGTCGCTTCTGGCGAAATAAACATGCAAAGTAAACATAATCTTGTTTGCCACGTACCGAAAGTGAAAGCTGCAACGTCAGCGCATTCCATGGCTGACGCAATACCTTTTTAGTGTATTTGATATTCCCAACGCAAAGCGGTTGCAGTTACGTTTACTCATAGGCAAAAGAAAAAAAAAGACAGCCAGCTTTTTGGTAGTCTCCTTTACAGCCGTTGTTTGGGCTCGTCACGCAAAAAACAACGGTTGAAAAGAAAACTAGCTTTTTGGGTGTGCAGTCAAGCGTGTCACACAACCTCATCGACAGCTATTTTTAGCATGGCCGTGGGAATATCGGTACTGATCATGTTACGCTTACAAGTTAGGGCACGTTTCTGCTTCTGGTTGCAAAATTACATATTGTACCAGTCCAAGTAAAATCGTCACGTGGTTTGGCCGAAATGCACTGGTGACTAGAGTTGTTTGTTTCTCGCGTTCGTCGAAAGAAAGTCGTCCTTGCTTGCAGAAAGGTTTCTGTTTTATATCGATGATGAAAATAATGGAGCCATTTCAGAAACCCGAGAATACTTTGTTCTTGTTCCATCTGGCTATTTGTTTGCAATTTCTGGGTCAATTTGGCTTTCTTAGTGAGCGTGTTTGCGATTTTGTGATCATGTTTACGGTAAATGTTGTCAACAGTTTTCAATCCATGTTTTGATGTACTTAGCGGTTTTCTTTCGGCTTGGAATGAAAGGGGATGGATAGTTAAACATCAAGGTAACCTTAAAAGTGACTACCAGATATTTTTTTCTGTCTACGTTTGAAGAAATTACTGACGTATTTTTTGTCTTCAACAGTATGGTTCGATCGATCGGTTGCACACCATAGTCATATTGACAAGGGAAAGCAGCCTAATTTTAGAACATTTGCACAATTTCTTTTTAAATTGTTTTTGAGTTATTTTTCCAAAAGTAGCTCTTAGGCGGCGCGATGGACCATGCACAAGAACCATGCACAAATAGCTCAACCCATGAAATAAACCATCCCAACAGGACTAACACCCAGTTCTACCCCAAGCCGTCAATTGAAAAAATAACTCCTGCACGCTTAGCGTGCCTATGTTTATTTAGAGATTCTTTTTAGTTTTTGAGTCAAATGTATGTTATGAACTTGTGAGAGCAGCATTTTAGTCATAACCATGACCAATGTCTTCCGGCTATTGCCGAGATAAGTCTTATCTTCAATGATGTTATGGCTCCGGTGCCACCATAGTTAGTGGAGCCACTAAAGGCTTAGCTTATCTCGAGAGCAGTTTTTAGACAATATATAGGCAACGAAATGACTTACTCGAACATGCTTAGTTTGATAAACTTTTGATTTGCCGGTCCGGTCCGTTTACTTTTGAAAGAGGTAAGATAAATTTGTTCTGGCTATTTCCAATCACAATTAACATAGAACAATAGTCAGACATAACCATAGCGCGTATAGGCGCCAAAAAGAGCAATCATTCTTACCGCAAATATTTTCACCGCCAGCCATCAGAAGAGGTCCAGAAGAAACAACCGTGTATTATCTTGCTGTGATAATCAAAATCAAATTTAACTTTTATCCTTGATTTATTTTTGATTTTTTTTTTTTCATTTTCTTAGTATCCGCATTTTTTCATCCGCATTTTGCCATCCACATTTTACCATCCGCATTTTTCCATCCGTCATCTGCCGCCATCCGGTCAGCATTTTACAGAGACCCGTTGAGGCCGCATGGGAAACTTAATTTTTTTAATTTTCAAAACAAGGTTCTTCTGACGTACACAAGTTCGTTTTAAATGGTTTCATTTTTGTTTGTTTAATTTTAATTAAGTTGAAGCCTCATTCAAAATTTTACAAAATGAATGATTATAACAAGGTATAAAGTATACACTCTAGTTTGTCAAAACGTCTTTAAGAACGTAAGAACTCGTAGCTTTTCCTCGAAATGGTCCCTTTTCACCTGAATTTATTTGTATCTAAAAATCCCAACGTTTCCACAATGTGGTTTGCACTGAAATGGTATTTAATTTTGCACTGCTGCCGTTTTGAACTGCTTTTGGCCAACACTGACAAGGTACTGTCTATTGGAGCGGTTTTACTTAACCTGTGAAATAGTAACTAAACTTTTAGATAGTATTACACACCAATTCCATTGTTTTCTTTTGTTTAGTTTTGACTATTACGCACTAATTGTTACATATTGTTTCACAGGTCGAGTAAAACCAATCTAAATCATCACTGGTGAATTGTTGTCAACAATGAATCGAAGTGGAAAATACAAGCAGAAGTGAATACAAACTTAACTGTATCACACGCATCTGTATTCCGTTACAAAACAGTTTTACACGATTATGGGAAAGTAAATAAAATTCACTTGAGAAGCTGAATAACTCTCCTTCGCGAAATGTTGTTTCTAGATGAACATATTGCATGCAACGGAGAATTAACGGCCCTGAGCAAGTGAAAATAATTCTCAGACAAGCATTACAATTACAAAGCACTGCACAAGCAGGTTTACAGCAGAGCCACAACAATGTAAGCAGTGAAACTAAAATAAATATTGTATCCCGCTATTAAGGTTGTGGCAAACGAGGACACAATGTTGCGGACACAAATGTTTCCCCGTTTGCGCAACATTTGTTGCTGACACAATATTTGTGTCCGAGACACAAAAAAGTTTCTGATATTTGTCAGAAACATTTTGTGTCCGCACAGGCGGCCCAGACGTTGTATTTGATTATAAGACAATATATGAGAATACTTTGAAAATTGCTCTAAATAGTACTTGTATGAAAGTTTTGAATAAAAATGTCTTAGCTTATGTTTATCTTGCGTTATTTTGACATTCCTGTGGTTCTGGAGTGGGTTTAAAGCCGTTTAGACGAGTTTTTCTTTTTGACGTTTTGCTTCCCCTAAAGAGAAACGAAAGGCAGGCGACCTAGTTCGCCAACGGCCCGCACTCGAAGCTCCATAAATACCACAAAAATGGTCGAATCTCGCCAAAATTGCTTCAATACAGCCGTCGATAATTCTTCTTTCGATTTCCTCCGCCTAAGGTTCCAAAGTGTATCTAAACCGCCCGAGAAACGCTCGTTTTCGAGCGTCGGGTTTCCATTTTTGCTTTGTCTGAATGCGTGTTCAGTTATCTTGGCCACAAGATTCAAATTTTTAGCTTAGCGACCGAGCCATAGCGACAAAAGTGACCCTCAACTGTGGGGAGGCACAGGGAAAAACTCGTCTAAACGGCTTTAAACCCACTCCAGAACCACAGGAATGTCAAAATAACGCAAGATAAACATAAGGTAAGACATTTTTATTCAAAACTTTCATACAAGTACTATTTAGAGCAATTTTCAAAGTATTCTCATACATTGTCTTATAATCAGATACAACGTCTGGGTCGCCTGTGGTGTCCGCAACAAATGTTTCCCCGTTTATTGCGCGGCATGGACACAAAACAAATGTTTTGTGTCCCGCTCGTTTGCCCACCCAAGAAACATCATGAGCAATAATGTGTCCGCAACAATGTGTCCTCGTTTGCCACCACCTTTACACATTCGAGTCAAATTTAGTTTTGTGAGTTTGAGCTAACTGTCAAACGAAATTTCGCGTTTATTTAGTCAAAACAACGGAAAGAAAATAAATCAGGAAATCAAGAGCAAAGTAGTATTCAGTACAGCAACCAACCAGTCGAAACAAATGCCAAAAAAAATGACAAAACTTACGTGGTAAGTTGACTGAAAGCTGGAGATCTTGCTCTGACGTACAGCTTCAGTCAAATCATTCACTTGTTCCTTTGTCATCTTAACATCTTCAAGCCACAGTTTCTTCAGGTGAGGAACACGGCTGAGTTGCCGTGTGAGATCACTTACTCCTTCACCAAGAGGGTTAGATGACAAGTTGAGGTAATGCAAGTTAGGAGCCTGGTGCAGAGATCTGGTGATGATAGCAACAGCCTTTGCTGTCAAATTGATATTCACAAGTGATAAGCACTCAAGTCTGTGTGTAAAGTTAATACGCGAGACCAGGCTCTCTGCCAACTCAGGAGCAGCACCTGCTTCACCACGAGTCCCATAAATCACTATTAATACTGGGGAAGCCACAAAAGGTAAAATCTCAATGGACGTCTCCATCTCTTGGCTTTTTAAATCATAAATTTGAATACGACTGACACGGGACAAGCAATGTCGAGGTGCAACAGTGATGCTATCATTGCTGTCAGTCAAACACAAAGCAGTTCTGTTGTCTTGTTCTGACTGCTCACCTACTGGCTTCTTCTTCTGAGTTGACTCTGGTGGTGAAATGAGCGCCTTTAGCATTTTAGTGGAAAAAGTAAAGCCGTGGTCGCGCAAAATGCTATCAGTGTAAATGTTCATTTTCCCTTCCTTCTTTATGAAAAAACGAACTACTGGACGAGGTGGATACTTTTTCAGAAAATCCGAGGCTTTCTTTTCACCCGAACAGGTGACAACAACTGCGTTTACATCTTCCACTACTGTGATCAAGTCACGATACCTTTGTTCTGGATGCTTGTTTATAGAAGAGTATTTAAAGAAAATAAACTCTGGCGTTGAGGCAGATTTCAGCAGGTGTTCATTGGCAACACTATGCAGCTGGTCTGGATCGAGAAATAAAACACCTCCGACGTAGGACAGAAACATGGAGTAGAGGTCTCGTCTCTTCTCGGCTGCACAGCACAAAAAGCTGTGTAAAATAAGATTTAGAAACTGTTTTTGCTGTTCTGATAAATCGTAAGTAGAAGGTGACTCAGTGAAGTTGTACTCTATCAGACCTTCTTTCTTTCCTACCATCCCCAGATGACTTAGAACACCGCATGCAGCTTCCGCTGACAGCTCACAAACAAATTTGAGAACTTCAATCATCTTGACAATCCTTCCAAACGAGTCAACTTCGGACAGACAGCTTGTACTTTCTTCTTTTGACAACACCTCCTTGAGATAAAAGGCAGCAAGGTACTCCTGTATGGATTTGTGAATAAAAAAAAGACCTTTCTCGCAATTCAAGCTTTTGAGATTTAGAATTTGGAAAAGTCCTGCTTCGATTAATTTCTTAATTAAAGGATCCTCCACGGGCAGTTCGGAACAATGCAAATAAAAACAACCATGCAAAAGTGCATCGAACGCGAGCCTTCCTAATAAACAGAACTTTTCTTTGTAGACATCTACCTGGTCAGTTTGTTCTGAATCACCATGTTTTTCGTCCATGTGATTCAATAACGTCTGAATAAAATTTGTGTAAATGTTGACTCGTGATTTTGACAGTCCTGTGTGATCGGCTTTATTGTTCCAGAGTATGCACAGCATCAACAGAAGAAGAGGTATTTCTGCTACGTTTTTGAGATCTTTTTCTACTAAGTCGTCTACAAACTCTTCAACATCTTTTTCATCTTTCAGAAGCTTTCTTGCAAACATTTTAATTTGATCGTGGCTATCAAACCCATTTATTTCGAACTGGACATGGCTGTCTCTTGTTAACTTGCCAGAATGTAGTTCCCGTGTTGTCATAATGACGTGACAATCTCTCAATAGTCTGCCCTCCCAGATGTCAACAACAGGCGATGATGTTCCTGCACTGTATTCATCATAGCCATCCAAAACAAGCAACACTTTTTCCTGATTGTTACGTATGTAATGATACAAGTTATCGACTGAAATCGTGCTATCACTTGCCAGCAGCTCAGAAGCCATTAAAACATCACGGAAATCTTGCAAATCACAAACATCTTGCAACTTAATTAGAAGCACAAGATCAAACTTTCTGAAGACTTCGCTGCTCTGTTGTGACCAATCGAAAATAGTTTTCTGGGTGAAAACAGTTTTTCCAATTCCTGGCCGGCCATACACCAATATCCGCCTAGGGTGGGGATAATGTTTATCGCCCTTAAATATGTCGGTGTAGTCTTCAAGTCTCTCTTTTGTTACTCCACTAGCCTTCTTGTCATCTTTAATCCAAGATAGCTGTGTGTATATCTCAGAAATAGGAACGACAGACTCTGAGTCCCATGGGATGGTTTTAACCTTACTTCTGGTATTGTAAATATTCTGAAGCTGTCTTTGGCATTCCTTGAGGTCAAAAGGTTCTGCAAAATAAAAACTTAAAAATGAACATGTACCGAAGAGATAAGTGGCTCAGCTGGTTTCATATCATGTAATGGGACATCCTGACGTCATATAAAATACTGACGTTTCACTCTGGAATTTTTTTTATCAAGAAGTTTTTGTTCTCGTATCATTTAAATTATTGCTTGTTTTTAATTTTTCTTTAGTGTGGATGGCAAAAAGCTTCCCTTCGTGGATATTCACAATCTTCATCGATGGCTGGTGTTGGGAATAAGGCAGACTAGCAATTTAAGTAGTAATTATTTACTTCATGAATTTCATTCAATCAATTCGTAACAGCTGTCTGCTAAATTCATTTTTCCTCCAGAAAACCAAACTAAAATTCCTTTACCAAGAACGGCATCACACTATGTTTCTAATTAACAAGTCCCATCTGTAATACGCCTTAAGCTGCGTTCACACCAGGCCGAAACATGATTACTCTGATCACGAATCAAACATATTTCACTATGAAAAGTGTTCACATCAGGCAGTGCATTGCGCGAATCATGATTGAAACATGATTATTCTGATCATGATTGAAACTACTCGTGAACACATTAAAAATGGCGGACATGCGGTGAGAAGGCGAGTGCCCAAAAGCTTCAAAATTTAATTATTTAAAATATGGGCTAATGAATCGATACAACAGGAATTAACGGCGATGGGTAGAAAGCAGAATATTTGGCAGAACATAGCCACGAATGCTTACGACGGCGGATACAAGCGCACAGCATTGCAATGCAAAAACAAACTTCACAAAAATTTCTTCTTTTACCGAAGATAGCGTAAATACTGACAATACTGTCTCCTTGCTAAACGCTTGAAAGCCCTGCTCCATCGAAGGGCTACAAAATACATAGAAAGACAGATTTCATGGAAACTTTATTGCAATATCGAGCTATAGTTTTCGGTTAAAGTGTACAAGATTTATGCAAGAACCGTAAAACCGCATAAATTACACACAAGGCATGAAACGTGTTTGAAACTGACACCTAATGTGAACAATGCAATAACAAGCATGTTTAGGTGAAACATGTTTATTTGTAAGGGACCGATCGTTAATTACGTCCCAGGAGGGGGCGGTGGTTTTCAAAAAAGTGTAGTGTTTCAAAACTGAACCCCCCCAAAAAATTTGGAGGTAAAAATTATACCCCCCTTCCCAATACTTGTTTGAAAAACGTACCCCCCCCCTCCCCTCTTTGTCCTTCCTTAGCAGATTTTTTATCTTTTTTATTTAATATCTCATTTATCTTTTCTCTCGTTTATTGTTTGAATCCCTAAAATGAGCGTGGGCCGAAAATAACAAGTACAAAGACACCTTTTTGTATTTTTGTAGCAAAAAGTTAATGATTTGACTCGCAGTATAAAACAGAGGTCTGATTTAAATAGCATGTATTATAAACTTTGAAAAGGTCAGTTAAGCTAAATATTATCGTACCGTACCCTCTTTGAAGACCCTCGCTGTACATGTCAGATTGAATTTCTGATATCAAAAATAGCTCACCTGCTTTAGCAAATTCTTCGAAGCTCCCAGCCGCTACGGCCTTTCTCGTCTCCCGTTTTACATCCCAGGCTTTGTAGATTGGCATTTTCGATCTTTTTTTTTTCAAATATAACGATTGAAAGACCGCGAAAAGATCGAAGCTAGGCTCCAGGACCATGTCAAACAACCCTTCCCTCGGACCTGAAATCGCGTCAAATTCTTTCCTTTTCCCCAACCACGGGATCGGGGATAGATCACTGACGTCAAATTCCCTAGACTGCTGTTGCTGTGTCATAAAATTTGACCCCCCTCATGTTTCTTACCAGAGAAAAATTTACCCCCCAAAAAGGGGCTTGTTTTAAAATTGTACCCCCCCTCCAAAACCACCGCCCCCCCCCCCCTTGGGACGTAATAAACGATCGGTCCCTAAACATGTTTCGGCTTAAATGTCAACACAGGCATCTTTATGTATCCTTTTATGTTGGTATTCGTTAGGAAATTTTCAAGTTTGTGCTTGAAGGGGAACTTAGCTAGTCAGATGTTATGCACTTATCATTGGTTTTCCCAGGGGTTCACCCCAGTGATGCCCCTGGGGATTTGTTTTCAGGCTCAAACAAAAACCTTCTAAATCCCTGAGGTATGGGGCAAAAAATTCACACCAATTTCCCCTCCCCCAGGGGCTTAGATGAAGACAACATACCTTTATTTACAAAAAAGACAGACAAATCTCTCTATTTTTGCCGCTTTCTTTGCACTGACTGAAACCTTGCAGTACACGCATTTCTCTTCTTGCCACGTCCCCGGCGTAGCGAAGGGCTTCATCAAAGGCAAAGCCCTCAGACTTCTTAGAACTAACTCTTCAAAAACACTTTTTGAGAATTAATAATTTCATAATTTCAAGTCGCGATTACGCGACAGAGGCTATCCAAACAACATAGTTGAAAAGACCTTCGCAGAAGTCAAATTCACAGAGAGAAAATATGTGCTACAGGAAAAACAGAAGGTGCAAAAAACCTTTCGCTTTGCCTTTCATCACACAATACAACCCATTAGTGCCAAAACTCAAAAAGGTTTTAATGAGCAAATGGCATACCATTGCGAAACAACCCCTGCTTCGAGAGATTTTTGGGGAATCACCCATTATCTCTTACAAAAGAGGCAGATCTGTAGAAGATATACTCGTTAAAGCAAAACTATAAAGGTTAAACTAATTATATACAAGATCACGAAACCCGCAGGAGTTGTGTCAGGCCTGTCACACTTTTAACACCAATGTCTAACAAATCCCAGGGGTCTGGTGCGTTTGTTTCAAAAACAAAACAATGCCCCTACCCCGCGAGACAATTTTTTTTCAAAGATGCACCATTCCCCGCATGTTCCCGGGGGTTTCCTGGGGGTGTCCCCCGGGTCAACCCCTGGGAAAGCAAATGATAAGTGCATTATTACCTCTTAAAGTTAGTACCTGAACTCCTATTGCATTCAGCATCTGGACAGTCACTTGAACTTGCATTTGGCAGCTCTCTCCTTGAACTCACCTCCGCTGCTGGAATGAATGCAAGGAAAAAACATTGTCAAATTATACTGGTAAAACTAGAACAGCGAGCTACACTTGATATATAAACAATGAGAAATCAAGGGGCTGTTCACTTTTTATGAGGTGGGAGGGGGGGGGGGGGGCATGCGAAAAACTATGGCTTCAAAAAGGGGTGGCAGCCAAAAAATATGGTCTGTAGGGGGAGGGGGGCACCCAAAAAAATAACCATTGAGTGTTGTAATGACATTATCTATAACAGTGCAAAATATCTACCAGAATGCCTAAAATAGCTTTTCTGAGTTCTGATAAATCTAAATGTTCATGGGGGAGCATGCCCCCAGACCCCACTTCTATCTCCAGAACCCCATCACCTCAAACCCATGCAACAACTATTTGGTTGCCAATAAAGTTCACACACACTAACAACCAGTAACAGCCAATCAGGGCACTTGCAGGGACTGCGCCGGGGAGGGGCTGGTAAAAGTAAAAGGTATAAAGGTACAGGTACAGTAAAAAGAAAAAGAAAATAGAAACGAAATGAAACTAAGAAACAAAAAGTTACTGAAAACATTTCATTTGTGAATGTACGCCTTTCAGGATTTGATAGTGAATCTAGAGGTCGGGTTCTAAATGTTTAGTATTCTTGTTCTGATAACGTTTTTATTTAAGCACTTTGTTTGTTAACTTCAAATACATTTTCAGGTATCTCAGCGCAATTAAAATCCAAATTTTCCTCATGAGGTGTCAAAAAAACTTATCATGAGAGGTAAATGTTGTGGGAGTGGGAGGCGCAGTGGCCTAATGGTTAGTGCGCTGGACTCTGGATCGGGCGGTCCGGGTTCGAGCCCTGGCCGGGGCACGACGTTGTGTTCTTGGGCAAGACACTTTACTCTCATAGTGCTTCTCTCCACCCAGGTGTATAAATGGGTACCGGTGAATTTACTGCTGGGGGTAACCCTGCAATGGACTAGCATCCCATCCAGGGGGGAGTAGAAATACTCCTAGTCACTTCATGCTACGGAAACCGGGATAAGCTCCGGCCTGATGGGCCCCTTGGCTCGTAAGCAGACTTTACCCTTTACCTTAAATGTTGCCAAGATGAAACCCGCAGATTTAGAACTTCATGAGCTTGCACTGCAGAGTGGTAAACTAGGAATACTGCAGTGTGTCATGACTGAAGCGGAATTCTAAAAGAGTGCTTTTAAAAAAAGATAGAAGGCGTTAAATTCAAATTTGCACATCTAAATGACTTTTACTTGCTGGCAAAGTTTAAATAAAAAAATCCGCTTAGATGTCATGACACACTAGAGATTTTAACTGATCTATTTTTGATAAAATCACTGAATGCTGTCTTCTACTCGATCCGCAAAGTTGCACACAAAATCATGGATTTTTCATTTTGGCTCTAATGGCGCTCCAGCATCACAGTAAAGCGCAATCTACCAAATCAAAGACAACATCTGCAAACTTCCATCTTTCTTTAATGCCCGGCATAGTCAATCGAACCCAATCGAACTAAATTTCAATCGAACTCAATCAAACTCACCGAAAAGAAAAAAATCAATCCAACCCTATCGAACGTTCGATTTTCGAACTCGTGATCTGTGTAAAACAGGCGTTGAAAACCCATAACCAGATCTTGGAAGCTCAAGTTACTTCAACCTGGAGTGTAGTCCATGTAGCGCACGTGTTTTTCGTAAACGGAGAAATTCCACAGAAATGGCTTCAGATGCGCTGTGGATTGTAAGCTTCAAATGTGTAGTAAACGGCTATCGGAAATGCCGCTTGACGTCAAGGATGGCGAAGTTTTCAAGGTCTTAAAGAAAATAGGCAAGACAGGCCGTGCACTTAGAACCTGTCACAGGCAAGAAAAGTCAGACGGCTTAAGCATGAAATATATTGATGTCGCTTTCGTCAACAAATCCACGAGAGGTTTTTAAGATGTTTTAAAGTTTAACCATGAGCGATTAAAACTTATCTTGTATACCTGTATGGGCCACTGTATAAGCTTAGAAATAGTGTGACTACTTATTTGGTAACACTGTTATATGTAATTAACTCAAGCAAAAAAATAATAAATGGGAGCTCCGCTTTTAGGCCTGCCTAAATCTGTATATTAAAGTACCTTACTAATAAACTTTTAATGTCATATGTCATGCATAAACCAGTAATTAATTACCCGAGTTGTCACTCTAATCTAAAGATAGATAAATTTGTTATTGAAAAATTCACAGACATGTACGAACACCGAAGTGCCACTGTTATTTAAACAACTGACAATTAGAAGAAGCAACTGAGACTGTTTTGATATTTCGTTGCCATAACAACACCTGCATTATAAAGGAAAAGTTCAGACTTGTGCGTAGATTAAAGTGTCACTTGACTTCGAAGAACGGGCTTGTGTTACGTCAAGAGACTGAATTTGTTTTGAGTTTTGGTTGCCATAACAACTCTTATGGAATAAGCGTATTCACCAGGCAGAACTTAATGAAGTATTAGTCAAGAGAATAATTATAAAACACGTAAGATAGACAACTTCTGATGTTGTAAGGGATAACCAATCGTTCTTCGCAGTCCGTTGTCGAAGAAAAATATTCAGCACCCCAATTGCGTTTGACTGCAAACATTTCCCTATTCTAAAACTACTTCAAATATATACAATATTCCATATACTTCGACCATATACCGATACAATATAAAACTATACAAAACTATCTCTGGCCAGTTCTTTGATATTATGTTAGCCAAGCTGTCAGCCATTGATGAGGGTCGTACAGTGGGTCTCTGGCACGGTTCACGTTGGAAAAATAAAAGAAGCACAGATCACTGATATCAAAACTTCATTTGCCGAAAAACGAAAATAAGCAAGTAACGTGAACTTTAAATCCTGCTCTTTCGCAAAGAAAAGTGACAGAGGAGTCAAGAAAGTAAAGTTAAATTAAGTTTAGAGAACAGCTGCATATTGCAAATTGTATGTCTCTATTCTCACTTTTCACTTTTTCTTGTTTTCAGTCATGAATCTTACGGATGTCACGCGAAGAATATATTTTTTTAAAAATTCACGTTTCACGGAAAAGAAATTTGCATAATCGTGCATCAAGAGAATATCCTCTGTGACCCTCAATGATTACATAACAGCAAGCTAAGGGACTAACAACAATAATGCTGCTTACTTAGCAACAAACAATACAGCACGTTACAAACAATACAGCAAGGCTGATACTACATGAAAAGTACACAAGACACCATCACGACCAGAACCGATAAAGCAGAGTTGCAACCCCGGCCCGGACAGCTGTTTTGTTTGGGACTGGCCAGCGTGGTGCAGCAGATTTAATAACGCCAGCGCGAAGTGCCACTACAAATCAATCGCCAAATGACCAGTACACTATATTATGTTCCGTGCTCACGTTCCGAACTCACTTGTCCCCCAAATCGTTCAGTCTATTTTATTTCCGCAAGATAGTGACTGTACATTCTGGTTATTTATGTTAGTTAGGTTCTGCAAGGAACACTCTGGGTAATAATTTGTTAAACTTAAGTAATGCAAGGCTAATCGGACAGCTAAAAATTAAGGGTTAAATGAATTTTATTGCTCAATATTTCGATTAGACAAGATGAATCTTTCTTCAGGGGCTGAGGACTTACTTAGCTTTTTCAGCCCCTGAAGAAGGTTAGTTTTGCCTAACCGAAATATTGGGTAATAAAATTATTTAACCTTTTAGCTGTCCGATCAGCCTTGCATTAAATTTAACGTTTTATTATATATTGCTGATTCTGTTCTGGGTGGGTGCGACTCAGTAAGCCATCGACAAACAGCTTATTTACCCAATTTCTAACCTACGAGAACGTGTTATTGAAGGTTACCCAATTTCATGAATTCATTGGATGAGATTCTTGCGGGTATCTTTTACACGAAGGGTTTATTCCTTAGGGGCAAACAATTATTTTTTGGAGGGGGGGGGGGGGGTATGGTATAAAAAATGTTGAAAAAAAAGACAAAATAAATTGTGGTTAGGTGTTTGTATCATTGAAAATCTTCTTCTTTCGTTGAGCAAACGTTTTATTTGCTTCTTGTTGGTAAGGGTATTGTGACAATTTGTTGAATGAGTTGTATAATCATGCAGAAACATGAACTGAACTGTTTTTGCCATTCGTTCGGATCACTAACGGTTCGTTAAATTGCTAGTGCATTACCATATGTAGCCAAATATAGGATAGACTCTATAATGATTACAAAGTTTACATTATAAATATATTCCTATTATCAAATTAAAGAAAGCTTTTTTTTAATTTAAATACTAGAGCCCAGTGTTATTGTTATTGTCTATGGATAAAAGCTGCATGGCATGTATAAATAGGAAAACTAATTTGTGAGTATAATTTCTCACAGGTACAGACACAGGAAAGGACATGTTACAGTGACATGTACTGGCGAAAAAATCACCGCATGTACACACAAAAGGAAACGTTAGTGGGGACATGTTGCCGCAACACCTGATGGGACTTGGCACAGAGGGACCTGTAGTTTGTGTACATGTTCGCGATAAATTTGTAAAGCTTTGGACCTTAAACCAACTCTGAGAGAGACCCTGGGAACGTGGTTGACTGGCAAGCCCTTCATCAGGAGAGAGATCAGTCAGATGTACAAATGCCCAGTGTTAATAAGTTTTATTTTCCCTTAAGAGCACAATAACTTAAGTATATCAGAGTTGACAATTCAAAAATGCTCTCTTTGCTTATTCATCACCAGGGTTTGCCTAACAACCAGATTCGAAACACCGCCCTATTTGACATTTGCTGCCGGCGTAATTTTTGCACCATTTTAGCGATTCTTCGTAGGTGATGATGATTCATATTTCAAAGCGGCGCACTGCTCCCATTTACAAGTACTAGGTGTTTTCCCAATCAACTTCTTGTCACACTCTTTTTGAGCGTTGCGCCCAGTTCCTAGACAGGTTGGACACTTGAACGGACTTGTGGCACAGATGAAAAATGAAATCGTACAGAACGTAAGAACACGTACAAAGGCTATTTCTAATGCAAGTTAACAGCTATTGGCTAGTTCACTGTCATGCCAGTCAACTCAAAACACGGAGGTGGGAGAATGGGGTAAGCTTGAGGCCGGCATATTCCTTTAAATTTTTCCCTAATAACCATGCCTGGAAACAGTTAAGCAATACTGCCAATCATGTTGTTAATCCCTGGATGTACAAAAAAAACAAATTCATACCCCCACCATGCATACCATGGTACAGTGGAGGGAGGGGGGTGGGAGGATGGATTTCAGCTTTTCCTTAGAAAGTCGGAAAATAAGGAAGTTTATACAAAATCAAGCCAATGCATATGCAGTGTAAAATTAAACAAATCGTATAATTTTAGTTAAAACCTGAAAGAATAAAGAATATGTAAAAACTAACGATTTTTGGACAGACCTGCTTGTAGTTATGATGTATAAAATATTGGCAACGAAAAAAATATTGGACGCATCACAATTTTTGCAAGGAATGAATGTAAGCTACTGAAAGTTTCAGCAATCACATGGTAAATTATCTTTTCAAAATTTGGAAGGGGGCGGCATCCAGCCCCCCCCCCCCCTCTCCTTGTATGTCTGGTCTCTCCATAAAATTTAACGTGCTATCGTTGAAGCAAGCAACCGCCGAGGACAATGCCTTGAAAGTTTTTTGTCACAAATTCGAGCTAAATTAACCAGTCAAAACGTTAATCAAGAACAAAGGATGGCGACTTTGATCTCTATCATCGCGTACACACCGCTTGCCTGAATGCCAGCATTAATATGGTTACTTATCTGAATAGCATTATGGGCCATTCCGTCTGGTTGGACTTAAGAGAAAGGAAGTAAGATTAAGGTCCAGAAAATCAAAATCGAGCCAAATTGCCTACGCAATGTAAAATGAAACAAAGAGTACAATTTTAGTTAAAGAATAAAGGAATATGTCAAAAATAGCGATTCTTGGCCAAACCTGCTTGTGGTTATGACGTTGCCATGGCAATGATAAAAATCGTGGACACATAGCTAACGTCAGAAACTCATAAGGAGTTGAAACGTATAACGCGCGCTCACACCGTTTGAACATTCAGTTTGCCAAGTACCATATTTGGAAACACAAGTAGCTTGTAGGCGAATGATTTACACACGTAACGACACACGCAAGAAAATTTTCGCTTTTGCGGTAAGTCACTTGAATTCCGACCTAAACGCCGTGAATTACTCAAAGAAACTAAAGAAATTCATCAAGGGTAAGTGAAGTTCTCCGGACCATTAAATGACAATGAAACAGAGGAATTTAACCAAATTTAACTCTATTTAACCAAAGTTGTTTAAAAACAAGATAACGCCATTTAGCGCGAGCTGTGAAGTTAATCCAAATATTGCAATTTTGATTGGTTGATTTTTTTCTCGTGGTTTTCCAAATATGGTACTTAATGGCAACGAATGTTCAAATGCTTTGTACAATGCGAATCATAGGGAGTTACACGTTTCAACCCTTATGGGTTTCTGCTAACGTATCACAATTTTTGCAAGGAATGAATGTACTAAGCTAGTGAAAGTTTCAGCAACATAGGGTAAATCCCCTTTTTAAACTTTGAAAGTGATCCAGCCACCCCCCCCCCCCCCCCTTTGTATGTCTGTTCTCTCCATAAAATTTAACGCGCTATCGTTGAAGCAAGAAACCGCCGAAAAAATAGCATTGAAAGTTTTTTATTACAATTTGAACTAAATTAACTAATCAAAATGTTAATCGCGAAAAAAGAATAGCGAATTGATCTCTATCATCGCGTATACACCGTTTGCCTGAATGCAAAAAACTCACCTAAATTAAATCTTTCAACTTCATCAGCGTCTGGATCTCCAACCAATTCTTGTAGAATCTTCTCCTTTCTTAAGAGCAAGTGAATAATTGCAATTGCACAGAGAACAATGGATATTGCCATGATAGTAACAATACCAATGTTCAGTTTTGATTTCTGCCTGTGATGCATGTCACTGCATGTCATGTTTTTTTCTTGGTTCACTGGAATTTGTGTGGTGTTTCTCTGTGAGCACATGTACACCACAGGTAGACTTAGGGTCTGGTAATGACAGAACAGGCCCATCATCACACCAAGAACAACAAGTTGACAGCAAACATGAAAAAGAAGTATCCACCAAAACTTTTTTGAGAGAGTTTCCTTTGATTGGCTGTCCTGCGGTTTTTTAAGTTGCCGCCTTTTTGGGATGCTATAAATGATGAATATTATCCAAAGAAATCCCTGAGCAGCACAGCTGATATAAGCGAAATTAAGAGGTATTAACACTGGGCTCACTGTGGAGATGTAGTCATCGTAACAGAGTTGTTTGGTAACATCACTCGGCTTGGGCACGCAATTGAATGTCAGCCTATCTTTGTCCAGGAAGCCATTAACCAAAATAATTACTGTTGGCCAGGAAACCAGAAACAAACAGAAATGAATGGCACCAAACACAGTTTGGGACTTGAATGCAGCTTTGAAGAGATTATCCATTGCACAAAGTAAAGCAACTGATTGATTTCTAAGAAAAACAAAAAAAAGCAGGTGTAAACAACTTTAAATTAACCAAAATCTTTAATTTGCAATTGTATTTTGCTCTACATGTGTTTGCATCTCAAGCATTCCGGCCATTTATATATATATTTTGTTTATCAATGATTTATATGTATATGTTGTAGTTTAAATTTATCTTTGGTTTAAAAATTTTCAAACCAGTTTGATTTTGATTCCCCTTTGTTTAAGATTATGATAATGAAGATGATGAATATGAGACAATGAAGAACCAAAATCAAACTGGTTTGAAAATTTTTAAACCAAAGATAAATTTAAACCACAACATATACTGCAGTGTGATCAATAAATTTTAATAAACGTTAAGTGCACCTGCACACAGCACCTTTACTTGTATTGGTATGTGCATGAGGCCGGACTCATGACCAGTACTTGACTCTGGTTCTGTGAGGGATGGGTTCTGCGGCATTTTACCCTTCCCAGGATTTGATGCTAGTCACTCACAGGCTTAACCTCCAATTTTAAATTGCTGGTATATTCATTTAAACACCAGGCTGGTGAGAGGCACTGTGAAAGTAAAATGTCTTGCCAAACACAAAACAATGACCACTCGATCCTGGGCCACTTAACAATTATTCCACGAGCCCGTTGGATGAGGGTTGTCCAATATACACGACCTGAAACGAGTCGTAAATGGCATCGGTCGACTCGTACGAGCCGTACGGGTCGTGAAACAGTGGTTTACGAGTCGTACAAGTGGTGAATTGCATATCATTGGTGAGACTTGGGGTGTATTACAAGTGGTACGACTCGTACGAGTCGTACGACTCGTACGGGTCGTGAAACAATAGTTTACGAGTCGTACAAGTGGTGAATTGCATATCATTAGTGGCACTTAGGGTGTATTGCAAGTGGTACGACTCGTACGAGTCGTACGAACCGAGCCGTACGGGTCGTCAAACAATAGTTTACGAGTCGTACAAGTGGTGAATTGCATATCATTAGTGAGACTTGGGGTGTATTGCAAATGGTACGACTCGTACGAGTCGTACGACTCGTACGGGTCGTGAAACGTTAGTTTGGTGAATTGCATATCATTAGTGGCACTTACAAGTTACAAGTGGTACGACTCGTTCGAGTCGTACGGGTCGTGAAACAATAGTTTTACGAGTCGTACAGTTGGTAAAGTGTATATCATTAGTGAGACTTGGGGTGTATTATATTTCACAGACTCCGTTCGAAATATATGAGAAAACAAATGGTAGGAATTTCCCAGTTAGTGCTTCAAACCACTTTTTAACGCATTGGAAGGGTTAAACCCCCATAAAAGCAAAACGTAGGGGCCTGGGTATACCCACAGGGCCCTGGAACCTAGGTCTCGTGGCCCCATCATGCTTCTGTGGCTTTTTTCCTTGTGCTTCAAACCATTCGGTAAGTATTTGATTTTGTCCTGCCTTTTTGCTAATTTTTTACCTTTTGCAGACTATTCCTCTGTGTTTTTACACAGAAGGTTTCTTTCTCACTTTCTCACTTTCTCACTTGTAATACACCCCAAGTCTCACTAATGATATGCACTTCACCAACTGTACGACTCGTAAAACCATTGTTTCACGACCCGTACGGCTCGCACAACTCGTACGACTCGTACCACTTGTAATACACCCCAAGTCTCACTAATGATATCCAATTCACCACTTGTACGACTCGTAAACCATTGTTTCACGACCCGTACGGCTCGTACGACTCGTACGAGTCGTACCACTTGTAATACACCCCAAGTCTCACTAATGATATCCAATTCACCACTTGTACGACTCGTAAACCATTGTTTCACGACCCATACGGCTCGTACGACTCGTACGAGTCGTACCACTTGTAATACACCCCAAGTCTCACTAATGATATCCAATTCACCACTTGTACGACTCGTAAACCATTGTTTCATGACCCGTACGACTCGTACGAGTCGTACCACTTGTAATACATCCCAAGTCTCACTAATGATATACAATTCACCACTTGTACGACTCGTAAACCATTGTTTCATGACCCGTACGACTCGTACGAGTCGTACCACTTGTAATACATCCCAAGTCTCACTAATGATATACAATTCACCACTTGTACGACTCGTAAACCATTGTTTCACGACCCGTACGGCTCGTACGACTCGTACGAGTCGTACCACTTGTAATACATCCCAAGTCTCACTAATGATATCCAATTCACCACTTGTACGACTCGTAAACCATTGTTTCACGACCCGTACGGCTCGTACGACTCGTACCACTTGTAATACACCCCAAGTCTCACTAATGATATCCAATTCACCACTTGTATGACTCGTAAACCATTGTTTCACCACCCGTATGGCTCGTACGACTCGTACGACTCGTACCACTTGTAATACACCCTAAGTGCCACTAATGATATCCAATTCACCACTTGTATGACTCGTAAACCATTGTTTCACCACCCGTATGGCTCGTACGACTCGTACCATTTGTAATACACCCTAAGTGCCACTAATGATATGCAATTCACCAACTGTACGACTCGTAAACTATTGTTTCACGACCCGTACGAGCCGTACGGGTGGACTGTTGCCATTTACGACTCGTATCAGGTCGTGTATATTGGACATGGATGGAGAGGGGCAGAGATCATTAGCAACACTTACCACTTTTTTAAAAATTGAAAATTATTGTACATGTCTTTGTATACAGTAAATACTTGGTTCTTGAGTGATACCTTAAAAACAGAAAAAAATTAATGTCATGCATTTACCGTAATGATTCCATTTAGCGCCCTCCTTCCAATAAGTGCCCCCTTCCAAAAATGCACCCCCTTCGAATGTGTTTTTGTCAATAAGCGCCCCCATTCTAATAAGCACCCCCATTCTAATAAGCGACCCCATTCCCCATTTGTGACACTGAAGTCATCAACGTCGAATAGATTGACTCATGGACATTTACCCTGCCATACATGTATAATTTTTGTTACTGCTAAAATGAACATTTTGTTTTAAAGTAACTGACCTTCCAACAATTTGTTACTGTTACAGTTTCTGTTTTGTTAGTTATTTTAATATTTATTAAAGAAATTTTTGTCCTGAACATTTTGGTTGTTTCTCAAAAAATTAAATAAGCGCCCTGTCCCGAATAAGCGCCCTGTCTCGAATAAGTGCCCTCCGTTGAGGTGCCAAAAGTAAATAAGTGCTCCAGGCACTAAATCAAATCACTACGGTAATTCAATTTATGCTAAAAGGCATATACATTCCACATTTGCGTTTATGTTATATAATTATAGACAGTTAATAAAATATTACATCAATTGTTCACATTAATTAAATGATGATTAAAGATGTGAGCACCTCACCTTTACAGATCATGAAGATGTCAACAGCAGTTATTAGGCCCCTGAGTTGCATAAAAAGGATGAATGATGCTAATCACTATCCAGTGGATAGAGTAGTTTGTCTTGTCAATATTTATCCACTGGATAGTGATTTATCTGGTAGATAGCATTATCCCCCTGGGCACTGGGCCAGATAGTTACACATGGATTAGCTGATGGAAGTCAAGTGAACTGCAGAGAACAAAATAAAACACACTGATCAGCATACAGTACTAACATTGAAGACGGCATTAAGCTTTGCATGTCATTTTTTGGTTTAATATGCATAATAAATTTTGGTATTTATAGGATATTAAAAACAATTGGTTCAGCTCTAAGAGCACTGGAAAAAAGAAACCCAATCTTTTTTTATTATTTTGGAAGGAACAAAATGTTTACATGTATATGTTAAATGGCAACTAATCGATCCCAATGCAAGGCAACTTTCAACTACAGAAAACAAGAAACTTAAAACAGAGGGTTTGCAGCTTGCACAACTAGCTGTTTAAATTTGTTGCCTTTTTTGTTTATTTTAATGGTTTTTGGTTTTTACAACTGGACACAAAATTAATTTCTATTCTAGAAACAGCTACTGGCAACTAATGAGACCTTTCAAGGGGGGTAGCCATGTCGCGATGTCGCATGCTTCTGAAGACCGATGTCGCTTAACCAACAAATGAAAATTTCACTTTCATTTTCCGTAGTGTTTGTAATGTCGCCGTCGCTTATTTTTTATGAGGAACTGTTTTGTCAAAGGACTGTAACCGGACTTTCATGAGGCACAGTTGGCAAAAATTTTGAATTGTGAAAATGTTCGCTGCTAGGGGGGTCCGGGGGCATTCACCCGCGGGAAATTTTAAAAATCTGAGCTGTTAGTAATGTCATTTCCTACATTCTGAGTCACTTTCATGCTATATTTATCGTATATTTATTAGCTAATTTTTAACTATTATTGGTAAATGCACAACTTTCTGATTTCGCTGTCATTTTTTAGCGTTTATTAAAGCTGCCGATCTAGATCGCTTTCTTCACCACTTGAGGTTCCTTCTCAATCACCGGCTGTGTTCATCACAAATCCTTCGCAAAGCCTCTGCAGTATCGAACACTTCCATGCGCCGCCTCTTGCCGGCGGTCGCCATGATAACTCAAAATGCAAGAAATCGCCTTGTCGTGACCACTACCTTATATGGAGTGAAACTTGGCATGTGGTTTGCGAAATCTGTAGACTTCCTGTGTGCCAAATTTGGTGGCAATCGGAAGTAACGCAATCTTTTTCGAATTTTTTTCGCGCATCGATCATGAGTGAACGAGATTTATAGGGCCTGTAGAAAAAGAGTTAAGGTGTCAGCATTAAACCAAATATCACAAAACTTACTCGATTGATGGAACGCACCGAGTTTGGAAACGATGCCGGAAAATCACAAAATAGCGTGCGCTTATACCAGCTCCAAGTTGGTTGGTGGATGGGCGCGTAGGGTTTAAGTTGCAATTTTTATTTCCTTTGTTTTAAAAGCAAACCAGACCTTAAGCCTGCTTTAAATAGCATACAAGGAAGGGGAACTGAGGACTTCAGCTCAAAACGGAGAAGAAAGTAAAATGTAAAGCATTCAGTTTAAACTTTAAACACCAATTTTCACACATAACCAACATAAAAGAATTTTAAACTGGATGGCAAAAATAAATAAAGCTCGCTTACGTAAATGCGTAGAACAATGTCAACACGTCGCATTGTTTAAAAAGGAGCTGAAGATAGAGTTTGATTAAAGGCTTTTGTATTTATTTGTATAGCTTGTGTAGCTTTGTCCTGGGGGTAGAGCGGTCCATGTTACAAAATAATGGAAATTCCGAAGGGGTGGGGGGTCATCAATGACCCCTCTGGAACGAGAATTCCGAGGGGGTGGGGGTATGGATATTTTCCGGAACCACACATTCCAGCAACTTCATAAATGGCTGCCTTTAATATCGTAAACATCTTTCACTTTCATCCAGAGTAATTTCACTCGCTTAGCATCCATGCCTTCTGAGAGGCTACACAAAAGAAACCCCAGAAAAGATTGCACTTTGTATCATCACTGATTGGCAAACTGCGTTTGATTTCTAGCTGTTAAATGAAGATTTTAGGTCTAGAGTGAGTGTAGTACCTTATCAGTTATCAAATAAATTAGGCGTTAAGTTAACAAGTGTTGCTTGTTGAGACTGCAGAATCTGTTGAGTCTATTGAGAAGGTGAGTCATCTGAAATCTTCATGACGACTTCAGCACGGACAAAGTGTGTAATTCATTAAATATGCGCGAACCCCACTCAAGTGGGGTTCGTGCATATGTATGAGGATCGTTTCCTAGTAACGGTGACGTATTTTTCGTCACGTGTCTCGAATGCGAACTGTGAAGTAAAAACCGGTTTGGAGTCTGTTTGGAGTTGTTTGATTTCGATAAACAGGAATACTCACTTGGAAAAATTCGATTAAGATACGCTACTTCGATTATTGTCGAGTGTTGCTTTTTGTTGCGTTGTCCGTGTTTCGGTAAAACGTTCTTCGTCAAGGTGAAGTGTGACCTCGTCTTGCAGTTGTCCTTTCGACATCGATCGATGTGGCGGTGGAAATAAATGTTTACTTCTCATCTTACAAGTAAGTACGCTTCTCTTTACCTCTGTTTACAACACAAAGCGGAGATAGTTTAGCAAACAATCGTAGTCTTTTCAATTCAGCGAGATTTCGTTCAAATGAGAGGTTATGCAAATTTTGGGCTGTTGAGAAGGCATACCATAATTTGAGCTCTTTGTTTACATTAGTTGAGCGGCCGCGCTGGTGCTGTATTTTCGCTGAAGTTTCTCTTTTCGAATCGAATATACTGTAGGGGTTTCCCGAAAGTGATATATTTTTTCTTGCTTAAATTCAGTGCGATATCCTGTGTCGTTTGCTGTTGATTTAGCCAGAGCGATGCCATATTGTCTTTGTAGCCCAACGACGTAAACAAAGGCAGCATGTAAATTAATATAAAAATTACGAGGTTGAAATTGCATGCTAAGCGTTTGCGTTCGCTTAACATACTGTTGTGATACTGCAATATTTTTAACGTTAGATTATGTTTGTTTTTCTGACAGCAATTTAATTTTGATGGTGGATGGAATTAGCACCGCTTATCAGTACAAGGATCATTGGATGGCCGGTTGAACTAAATATCTATAGAATTGGAGAAGATGTTTACTTTGACATTACTGCCGCTTTAAAAACTCTGGGCCTGCACAAGCATGTGAAAAAACATGGCTTTAGTTCCATTGACAAGCTTCTGTCAGAGAATGGTAAGTTTCCTTCATTTTTATTTTTTAAAAATGGGTCTTTTGACACATATTATTAGTTCTTATCACAAGTATTTTTAATAATGATAGAGTTTTATTCAAGCTTACACTGCACATGTTTTTGCAAATATTTCTACATGTATGTCAAACACATCAGTCATCAGCCATGCCATGATATAAATCTTTTTCCCTGACATTCAAATTAGCCCAACATAACTAATCAAACTGTTCAGTAGTCAAAATAAAAAGAACTTAATCAATGAAAGAAATTTAAACCATGTGTAAACTTGAAATATATTCCTAAAAATTAAGTTCAATCGAGTCTGCATAGCTGGCTATTTTGTGCGAGATTACTGCCAAGACTCACCTGCCATTCTCCTCGCGACTTTGCTGTTGCTGTTGAGTTTTTTCATTTATAAGATTACACTGTACATGCAAATGGGAATGCATGAATTTCCTGTTTAAATTCATCAGTAATCAACCACACTATGTTATAAATCTTCTTCCCAGGCATTCAAAACAGCTTTGTACTCAACAAAAATCAGCGCAATAGAGACTTGATAAGATATGCAGCATTTGTGATATTAGCAATCAGACACCAAGGTACTGATAGTAGCATCGAGCCTCTGAGGAAGCACTTACTAAGCCCCATTCTCCTTCCGCCAACTGGATTAATTGCTACTGAAGCATGTTCATCCACAACAGTGGTTCATCTGCAAACTGCTACACCTGTACAAATACCTCCTGTCACTGGCACCTGGACCAGTCACACCTGCCAGAATTCATCCACAGACTCCTGCTGTTAGAACTCTTGAACCTAGAACTGCTGATGAGGCACCTCCAGTAGAAAGACCCAATGTGGCTACTCCTGTCCGACCTGAACCTGCTACGCCTACACCAGCAACTCCAGTAACACCATCTCAACCAGTCACACCTGTCAGTATTCAACTACAAACTTCTGCCGTTAGAACTCTTGAACCCAGAACTGCTGACGAGGCACTTCCTGTAGAAAGACTCATTGTGGCTACTCCTGTCCGACCTGAACCTGCTACGCCTACACCAGCATCTCCAGTGACACCATCTCAACCAGTCACACCTGCCAGAATTCAACCACAAACTTCTGCCGCTAGAACTCTTGAACCTAGAACTGCTGACAAGGCACTTCCTGTAGAAAGACCCATTGTGGCTACTCCTGTCCGACCTAAACCTGCTATGCCTACACCAGCATCTCCAGTGACACCATTTCAACCAGTCACACCTGCCAGAATTCAACCGCAAACTTCTGCCGCTAGAACTCTTGAACCCAGAACTGCTGACGAGGCACTTCCTGTAGAAAGACCCATTGTGGCTACTCCCGTTCGACCTGATGCAAACAGCTCTGAGGCTGAACCTGCTACGCCTACACCAGCACCAATTCAACCTGTCGCACCTGCCCAAATCCAACCACAAACTTGGAATTCAGATCTCCGGGAAACATGAACATGCAGACATGACTTTCTTTACCTTAGTTGGTTAGAGTTGTGTGCAACAGACTGAATATATAGAAACAAGATCATTTCCTGTTCACAGTGCAAAGTCTAAAAGTAGAATATTTTGTTCAGATGAGCAGGACAAAATATTCCACTTTTAATTTTTTCTTGTGTTCTGAGTACAGGAAGTTATTTCATTTTTAAAATTATGATTCCAGGGCAGGACAATATTTTTGATTAACTGGATATATTCATTTTTTTCACAATGTTGCATACATAAAACTGTATTAAAAAGTAGGCTTGTGAATAAATTAATTTAAATGCTGTAGGAATTGTTTGTCCAAATAATTATAAGCCAAGATGTGTGCAAGTATGTGTTGTGGTTCAATTTTATCCTTGGTTTAAATTTTATTTTTCTTTGTTTCTGGATATGGTTATGTTTCACATTAGTATCCCACTGACATGCGAACAATTTTCTTCAACGACAGCAACAGAGTGCCTGTATTGAAAAAACTTTCTACAAGCATTCCGCTCCCCCCTGCCAACTGACACCAAAACAAATTTCACATTTTATAAAGGGCTGGCTCCAAAAAGTAAGGGCAACTCACTTCCACAGGAAGACCATATTTAGCTTCACCACCCAAGCTCTGACAAAAAAGCAATGCATAGCAATGTTTCAGTTCTGCCATGTTTTATTTACATGCCTACATAAAGTGTTACAAACTCAACAAAAGAGTAAATTGCAGTATGACATTCACTGCCATTAATTGTTTTTAAAAATAATTTGTCATTCACAATCCTTGAAGAATTGCAGCTTTCACTTTATGAAATTGAATTTACAGAAATCTTCATAACCATATTAATTTATAAAATTACTCATTTACAAGGTCATAATAGACCATGACTATTAATGACAATGCCTTGTACTAACATGTATCCTTGCTCCTAATTTGTATCAAATAGATTTTGTTTTAGTTTTGCTAAAAGATAATTATTAATAATTACTAAAAGTAACTGAATGAGCATCTCCTTGTATGCAAAGTTTTACAGTACCACATTAAAAAAAAAACATTTGATTTCTTGACCTAACTTCCAACCTTAAGGGTTTCATAAAACCAAGATTCTTCTCTTAGTTTAAAATTAATCCCCTATGAAAAAAGTGCCTTGCACTTATCCCTGTGGTCTGAGCTCAAGGGAAAGGGAGCCTCAGAATATGAAAAGGAAACTTTAAGAGTACAATTTTTTTTATCTAAATAAACATTAAGTGAAGTTACATACTTAAAATGGCAATCACTAACATTGATACGCAATGGTTTAACATCCCAGCCCTTCCCCATAAGACCATCTAGATGGCTATATCCCCCCAACAAAGAAAAAGGAATTTTGAATTTGTTTTTCTCTGTGAGACCAAAGATCGCCATGTCGTGGAAAGGATCCAGAGCACCAAGACAAACTGGCTGTGCCGGCCGAGTGGCATGAAGGGAAATGCCACTGAATACAGCTTGGCGCATCTGGGCCCCCAAGACATGGCGACGTAAGTCTCTCAAATAATGGACATTTCCAAAATTCCTTTGCTGGCACAAACTGACACGGCTATACCCAGAACATACAACATGACTGACTTCACTAGACACACTTGACAAAGAAAACTCGGTACTGTTACAAGAAACAAATGAACCATCTACAGTTACTTGAAATTTGTGCAAAACTGAAACAATTTTCCCTCCCTCACACTGGCAACGAACTGCGGTTACAAAAACACTACCATGTACACTGGACTTAAATAAACGAGTTATTAAAAAGGGGGAGCAACATGAATCAACTAAACAGAGGGACCCAACCTTAAAAACTGAACCATTACTACAAACAAAAACAAAAAAATCAAAGTCCAATTGAGGATCAATTGTCAGTTCAAGGGCTTGCTCCACAGCTGGTGTAGGTTCTTGTGCAACGGGTGCAGGTGCTTGTTCATCAGTTACAGGTACAGGTGTTGGTGCAATTGTCTCCACTGTTTTCTTTCGTTTTCTGGTTTTCCTTTCTTTGTCCTCTTTACAAGGCTCTAAATTTGTAAGTTCCTCTGGTGGCACACTAAGAGCTTCTCCATCTGGTAGTGAAACCAACACTAATCCCCTGATGGGATCCACAGTTTCCACTTGAACTTTTTGCTGGCCCAGCCACAGCAGGTCTCCTTTCACCATTTTGGTGATTTGTGGATTCTACAAAACAAAACGAAAATGAAATCAATCACTTATTTGAATTCTATCTTTTTTCAATTATTTGATTTTAACCCATCAAGGGATCGGCCACCAAAACAAACTTCAGTGTTTACATTTTTAACTCAGGTAAAAAATGGCCGAGTCAGGACTGGAATCTAGTTGAACAGTAAACAAAGATCGGCTAGATGACTTTGCGAATCTTTCCATTCATTCACCACTATTGCGATTTTAAACAAATCCGAAAAGTTACCAATATTTTGAGTTACTTGTAAGGTAACATAACTATCATTGCTGGCCATTTATTTGTATGACTTGCAGGTTTACACTTCCTGCAATACTAAACGATCGAAAGATCTCAGTGATTGATCGAACGATGGTTAAATCAGCTTCAACAAACAAGAGTCTTTTATCTGTCTATATATATTCGATCATTCCTGGGGAAAACAGAATATAAACGTACCTGTTTTGAAAGGTTAGAGCGCTTTCGCTTTCCACCTGGGTTTGTTGTCACTTCGCGTATTTCACTTGGATCGGAAATCTCGCGATTCCACTCGTCCTTCCAGCCGTCAAAAGAAACAACGATGTGCTCCGCTCTTGCAATTACCGTGCATAGGCACCAAATACCGCAATCATCGATGGCCTCTGCTTTACTGCCACAGGTATACTTTTCAAGTTCGTTTGCCATTGCGTTGTTGGTGTTAACTGGAATCGCAGCGAACGCAACGATCGAAAAAACCGGTTTTTCCCTGGCGTCAACTTTCGCTCGATTTGCATTTGGTTGCTAAGATACGATCTAGATCCCAGGCTCGCTCGGTCATTTTACATTCTACTGCGCATGTTTACGCTAAAATCCTGAATTACACACTTTGTCCGTGCTGAAGTTGTAATGTTTGTTTCTCTAAACGTGCATTCATACAGTAGATCGTGGCGTATGTTATATCGAGAGGATGTTAAGTCTAGTGAGACATAATATTAATTTGAAAGCCATGATAACTCAAATCATGCAAGAATTTTTAATGACCCACCGGGATTTTTCAACAGGGGAGGTTCAGCCCTCAACATTCAATATCAATTTTCTCAATCAACCAGCTCGCCTCTCAGCAACCCAAGCAGATACTGCAAAACTCGTGCTGACAATGTTCCTGACAAGAAACCTGCCTTAGACTTTCCGCTTGGATCGATCTGCCTTTTGTAAGACATTACGTTCACCTAGAGCACCTAAATAGCGCTATTGTGCAAAACAAAAGGTCAGAACACCCCTCAGTTCTTCGAGGGATGCTGTTGACTTGCGGGTTTCCAGACTTTATGATGTCCTTCAACCACCAAACGGCCGCACTTGTGCTCAAAAGACCAGGAGGTTCAATTTATTTCACGAGCAAATCACCATCTATTTTTTTCTTTTCTAGTACATGACCTCTACCTCGCAATACACCTGTTATAGGTTAAGACCACTGCAAAAACCGTATATGATCAAAACAGTTAATCCAGTCCTACACTGCCTAATGCAATTAAACATGAAAACATGGTGTTCATGTAATCACATTTGAAATGCTTTTCGCCTGCCTGGGACACTTACAAAACACTACAACGAAAGATTAGCACCAATGTGTTGAAAAACTCATACTACTGGCTGACTGAGGAGCATGTAATCTGCAAAACACTTTTTATTCTTATTTTTGCTTTGTTATTTCTCCAGAGCGTAGAAAAGATTAGCGGAATCAAATACAGCACAATGTATAAGACATGTAAACAAACTTGCATAAGAAATTTGGAGTTGTTTTGACAATATTTTTCATTTTTGCTAAAAATCGCTAGTGCTCTTTTCTGACCAAATCCTTCAATTATACATTGTAACATTGACACTTACCTTTGGAGGCATTATGACATTCTTGTTCTGCATTGTGAGTAGTCACATGATGACATTTAAGGCCTGCAGCTCAGGGCGATTGCACTGAAAGAAAAAAGAAAAATTTAACTTTCACACCAATACTTAAGACTACAGATAACCAGTTAAACTACAAAATGACAATAATTTTTGGGTCTTGTTAGAAGCTTAATAAATACATACCGGTACTAGATATTTGTTTACATTGTAGCCAAGCAGTATTCCTATATGAAAGGTACTAGGATGCTAATCATGAAATTTGAATTAAGCCCCTATCTGGACATGGCTAGACCTTTTCTGGTTCCTAACAGATACACTTTAATTCTCATGATCTTTTCTCTTGATGAAGTATTGATATTGTAAGGAGAAGTTTGATGTTGGTCACTCTTGGGACTTAGAAGTGTTTTTACAATTGAGGCTTCTGTTCTGGAACAGATCTAAAGAATAAGTATGGGTAATCAAATGGTGACGAGTGAAATTAGAAAATAATTTCATGTGCATTAGTGAAATAATTTCCGAATTTCACGAGTATACCATTTGGTTACCTTTTAATACAGTATCATGGGTGACAAATAACACTTACAAGCATAGTTTTTTAACTTGTTTATTGTTTCATCATGAATGAACTGGCTGGAATCGATGCCCTTGTAAAACGCTAAAAAATCTGCGCAATGTCATTCATGTTATCACTAAAAGTTTTTAAGACAACCAAACAAACTGGCCAAGGTGAAATTCAATCAAGAATGTGCAAAGTTTAAGCTTTAAGATCTTTTTGTTTTAAAATGCTGTACGCCATGTTGGCACTGAGACATGGTAAACGCTACAATGGCAATTTTGTAATTTCAGATGTGAAATTTTAAATTAGCATTTTAAAAATTTTACGCCAAAATTAAAGAGAATCTTTCTCCCATGATATTATACATTTAATTTTGATATGTCAGATTGCTCAGTCAAGGGAATCAGTCACACTCAGCACTAATGGAAAATTCAGCTTTTGCTTTTGAAAAAAATCTACATGTATTTAACAAGCAGACTTTTTGCAGTTAGGTTTGCAGTCCCTGATCCTGAAATCATTGCAGAGATCAGGACGCTAGAATAATAATTTAAGGATCAGTTTTGTCTTTTCTGACAATGTGTGACTGCAAAAGCAGGGCCTGCAGCAAGTCTGGGATAGGGAAGGGAAGTTTGGTGTCAAGTCTAGTATAGGGTTGCAAAATCAGCTGAACATGGTCTGGTATAGGGTAAGGGTTTCAGAGTCTCAGCAGCACACTCCCACCCAAAAATATGCAGAGTGCCCCCCCCCCCCTGGGGGGGGGTTGTGTTCTTGTTTAAAGGTTAATATATTTTTCCAGATTAATCTGATTTGCAAATAAATCACACACCGAAAAGAAATACACTTCTGTCCTGGGAAGGGAATTTGATCTCCAAACGGGACCATTATGTGGGGCATTTGAACACTATTTTTTGCCTAGGGGATGGGAATTTGAACCAAAATTTCAAAAGTTCAAATACCAAGGGGTTGGCAATTTTATCAAGTATAGAAGCTAGTGGGAAAAATGCTTTGATTGAAATTTGTCTAAGTAAGATGGAGAAACTGAGGTTTTATTCATAATTTCTTAAATGAAGCCCGTCCCCCCATTGTCCCCTTACATGTATTTCAAAATTGAAGGCGTGAGGGCAAGACGCGCAGATTAAGTTTTTGGCTAAATTGAACATTGTCAAAACAACTCCAAATTTCGCGTGCGAGTTTGTTTACGTGTGTTAAACACTGTCCTGTATTTTTTCCCGCTGTTGTCTGCCTTGTTTCCAAAAAATTACGCATGCAAAAACTGGACTTTGACGAAAGAAACCTTTTGTTCCACGAAACAATGAAATCAGCGAAGTTGAACCGATTACTGTTTTAACTCTACAAACATTAACCCTAGGGGTTAGGGCAACGTTAGGGTTAGCATAGGGTTATCCTAGCAAAAATAAAGAAATCGCTTCTTTTGAATTGCATAGCATGAGTCGGTATCTAAATAAAGTCAAGGATTAGTGTCTAGAGAGTGAACGTTTTGCAATCTGTAAATTTCGCTAAGCGAAATGATTATTTTTTGTGAATAACACTGCCGTTAGCAAAGCAAATTCAGTCCGTTTCACTAAAAAAGATACTTCCATTTTCGAACTACCATGAACGGCGAACTTTTTTCCGCGAATTTTCACGCATAAAGCATTCAAGTTTGCCTAGACAAACCGTCGCGTTTGGAGCGTAAACATGTCAAGTTTTGGCAACTCAGCCTGTGTGTTTCTGGTCATGAAACACAGGTTTCGAAAACTTTTCCGTCGACGTTTTATGTTTCTTCAATGAATGTCGACAGCAAATGGCGGCTTTATATTTCTGGTAAATGCTGAGACAGCGATCTTGATCTTTGGTTCACTTGCAAAACGCGACAGTTTGTCTAGACAAACTTGAATGTTTTGCTCGATCGTGAAAAAACGCGCTAAAAAGTTAGCCGTTCACGGTAGCTCGAAAATGGCAGTAAAAGTCTGGTTTCATAAAACGGTTTTTTCAGACAACACAAAAGAAGTTAGTTTTAAGCTGAATAGGCTGTTTCTCCTACAGGCATGTTATGAATACACTGAATCGAATTTAAGCTGGCTGGAAAACCGATGGAAAAGAACAAGTCAGCTAAAACAAACAAAAAACTTACATGCGAGCCCGAGTTCAGTCTTGTCCTTTCATTCCTCTCGACAGACAGCGATGAAGCAATCAATGGAATTCCATGATGTGCACTCACAAAATCTAAACGGTTGATTTTCATTCCGCTTGACTTGCAGTAAGCTCCTATTCTGTTCTTTTTGCACACGTGAAATGAATGAAGACTTTGCCGCCCCGCCTTTCGCTGGACTGTCAAGTCACGCTCAAAAATAACGCAATAATCATGATCAATGCATTAAAGATTATTATGGGATATCCCTGAGTTTCTTCGACATGGACAGTCCTACACTCAAAATTCAACAGAAAATTATACAGTCTAAAAGCCAGTCTTCATTTCCAAACATTCAACACGCCAAATCATGGCAAATGAGCCCAAACAAACGAAGGTGAACTTGGTTTGGAAGAGAAGTGCGTTTAAACTCTTTCCGTCTGGAATCAGAGTCCCGATCATGGAACAAACGAACCTCACTTCTTTGAGGCTCGCTAGCGATCTTGCGGGTATTCAGACTTTATGATGTCCTTCTACCACCAGACAGGCGCAAATATATGTCAAATAAGCGAGAATCAGTGGAGAGAAGTGCACTTCATGCGCGAAGGTGAGCATTCAACTTGTCCGATTAAAATCTGAAGAGGCTTTGCGCGCGAAAAGCTTACGTCACAATATTTGCTGTACCGACCATTTCCAGATCTCCCAACTGAATTACAAAAACAGGAAGAGAAACAAAAACCTTTTGTTACTCCGAACAATGAAACCAGCATAAACATTTAGATTCGTTCTGGAACAATGATTCGCTAATAGTAATTTTCTCTTCTTGTTTTCTCCAAGAACAAGCTCAAACTAGCGAAAATAAATGCAGGACAGTGTTTAACACATGTAAACAAAGCCACATGCGAGTTTTGGAGTTGTTTTTGACAATTTTCAATTTTGCCAAAAACTCAATCTGCGTTTCTTGCTTTGACCCCTTCAACTGTTTTTCTGCTAAGAAGTTAGAAGCAAAGAAAGAAGCGGTGTGTGACACTACAGACTGCTTGCGGTTAGTTTTCACTGCCGTTTGCTTGTGGTTAGCCTTCACTGCCATTTGCTTACGGTTAGCCTTCACTGCAGTCTGCTTGCAGTAAGCTGTTGTTTGGCTGTTTGGGGCAACACTATTTTGCTCTGTAAACTGCTTAAAAAGCAATCGTGGTCTGCAGTCTGCAAATGTCAGACACTAAAAAATGAAGCAAGGTGTTTTGCAACTTGTGTCCCAAATTGCACCGCTTCTATCTTCCATTTGTAAATATGAGCGTGAAATATAAGATTATTACAGTTTGATGCTCTTTTGTTGAGTCCTCCTATATAGGAGCACAGGTAGACCAAGCATGATATTTGCATATATCAAAATGGCGGTCTTTATATAAGAATTTGTATGGGTTTTTAAACGGGGAACTTTGCTAAATAAATTGCTAAATAAAGTCGATGAAACATAACACGGGGTTGTTTGCTAACGTTACAGCGTGTTTGCAAGCAATTGCGAGCTATTTTGCGTCTATTTAGAATTAGCTACTATTACCTTGCATAATAATATGACAAGGTAGGACACTTCAGTCGCTTCTAGCGTTCAACATGCGTTGAAATAGCTCGAATTTCACCCACAAAAATAGTTCTGGCTGTCATTCGGATCCGCATGTGAATGAAACAATGTTTTTCTGAAAACGTCTTGCTCATACCTCGCATATCCCGGCAACTAGTTGCTTCTGAAAATCAAAAATCTGTTCAAAATAGCCGCCATATAGGCCGTGTGGCTCACGACAGTAACAAAATAGCCCGATATAGACTGGACACTAGTCAAATTAAACCCCAGCGGAGAGGGTCATGCTATTTTTGCTCGTGCTTCAATTTATTTCCACTATCACACGGTGAGGACAAAATTGACGCCTCGTCAAATCGTCCACGTGTGACAACAGGCACACGAGACGTGGAATCGCGTGTCTGAAGATAATGCTTTCAAAACAAAAAATGCTCTCTGCCAGAATTAAGAAGAAGCCAAATGCTACAAGCCAGGAAATAAGTGAGGGACTCGTGTAACTATTTCCTGCTATGATTCAATCCGAGCGTGAAAAAAGTCGTACTTCTTATACGAAAAAAGGGTTATCGAAGCGTATCAAAGCACTAGGGTGCTTACTAATTTGTTTGTGACGATAAATTTTTCCACTGTCAGGACGGGAAATGAAACTGGACTTTTTCGGCGAACAATAACACAACTTGGGGGAATTAACTCTTGAGCACTCGCTTGTGCGGGGACAATTTCCTGTACACAAATGTATGCAAATATCATGCTTGGTCTACCTGTGATAGGAGCTCTTGGTGCTGAAACAGACGCTGTTTGTGCTCAGCACTATGCGAGGTATGCAAATATTTGATCTAATGACTACAGCTTGTACAGCTTGCTTATTTATATTCTTCGATTCAGACTGAGGGCATTAACACAAAAATAAGTACACAGAGTTCAACTGCTAACAAGAAACCCCATCAAACTTTAACCACATTGCAAAAGGGAAATTATGCAAGTGCAGCACATTTTTATGCAGATCATAGTTAATATGTGCAGATCGACAATTCGAAAGTAAAAGTTCTCGTTGCCTGCTCTTCTGGAATGTATTGTTATTAAACTGAAAATGCGACTTCAGCTGTAATCTACGATGCGACTAAAGTCATTGTTACTACAGAGATAAAGAAGGGAAATGTCTCAAAACTGAACAAAGAAAAACCACGATCGACTCGATTCTCAAAACACAAGCTTACCTTGTCCTGACTAGTTCGGATCCATGTCGTCACTGGCTTGGCGGAAGCAAAAACTTCTGAAGTTTTCACTAAACACGCGTGAAAACACCAAGCTACATCTTTGATAATAAACTCATCAATCCTTTGAACTTTTTAGTCGGTTTGTTTATCACCCAAAAGAACACTTAACGAACAAGGAGCTGCAGATCACAGCTGAAACAAAAGCTTGTATGGTGCAGGAATGCCCGGGAATGTATCCTGGAATCCGGATCACATGATGTAAAGCCTCGTCCCAGCGTTTCCCTGTTGTCGGACAAGCAGACGTTGCGTGACTTACCAAACTCATTTGAATTTATAGTCACGCGAGTCACGCTAAAGTCTCTTTTCAGTTTTTTTTTTAACAATTGAGAGACTAAAGGAAGGAATTTAGACTAGTTTCATTGCTTTTTGAAAGTAATTGACAACGTTAACAAAAAACAATCAGCAAGCCTTTTGCGTGAGAAGCAAAGGAAATAGGAGGTACACCAAGAGAAAATAGTCCTGATGGAACACAAGACTCCAAAACAGACTATACCTTATAATCCGTATGCTTGACAATGAATAAATATAGCAAGGAGACTTGAAATGCCAATCGATCATTTATGGGAGTTATAAAAGGGAAAAAGAGGTATGAAACAAGAAATGTTACCTGTTACCTGTCTTCTTTGTGCCTCGTGGCACATAAGGCCTCCACAGAATGCCTCCAATTTTCTCTGTTGGCTGCAGCAGCCCTTGCCTCATCCCATGTACGCCATCCCGCACTGTTCCTCTCTTTCTCGACTGTTCTACGCCAGGTGGTCTTAGGCCTTCCTCTCCTTTTTCCTTCAGGTGTCCATGATAGGGCTATGTTGGTATGGCTGTTTCTGTTTCGTCGCAGGATATGCCCTATCATCTTCCATCTTCTCTTCTCAACTTCTTCACTAAGCAACCTCGTCTCTGCCTTCTCAAGGAGCTCCCTAGTGGTAACGTGATCTTGCCAGTTTATTTTGAGAATCCTCCTGAGGCATTTGTTGTGAAACACATCTATTCGTTGGTCATCTCCCATGTTCATCTTCCATGTCTCACATCCATACAGTAGCACCGGCACAACTAAGGTTTTAAACAGTCTAAGCTTGGTCCTCTTCGTGATGCTCTTTGATCGAGTTCCATATTCTTTTGAGTCTGGCAAATGTGCCTCTTGCCTTGGATAGCCTGTTTTTCAGATCTTTCATTCCTCCTCCCTCTTTACAAATGATAGCTCCCAGATAATTAAACTCCTCAACTTCATCGATATCTTGCCCATCTATTGCAACCTTCTCCTGACTCTTCCCGTTAATCCTCATCACTTTTGTCTTTCCTTTGTTGATTTTCAGCCCGACCCGTGTTGCTTCCTCATTCATTTTAGTAGTCTTGTTCTGTATATGCTGTTTAGTAGAAGACAAAAGCGCCACATCATCTGCAAAATCTAGATCATCAAGCTTAGATGTAAAGTTCCACCTGATTCCGTTTTCTCCTTTTCCTACAGTCTTTCTCATAATCCAATCCATAGCTATTAAGAAGAGAAATCCAGACATATTGCATCCTTGTTTGACGCCTGTTTTGATGTTGAACCACTCACATGCTTCTGCCTGATCTTCTACAGCGCAATTAAAGTCCTCATAGAACACTTTTACCATCCTTACTATCTTGTCTGGGATTCCGTACTTCTGCATAATTAACCATAGACTTTCACGGTGGATGGAATCAAATGCTTTTTCAAAGTCTATGAAGTTAATATATAAACTTGCCTGCCACTCATTTGCTTGTTCAACAATGTTCCTTAATATGAAAATTTGTTCTGTTGTTCCCCTGCCTTTTCTATACCCTGCCTGCTCATCCCTCAGTCTGATATCAACTCCATTCCGTATTCGATCAATCACAATCCGTCCAAGTATTTTGCCGACTACTGAAAGTAGAGTAATTCCCCTCCAGTTCTTACATTCTTTGAGGTTTCCCTTCTTTGGCAATTTGATGATCAACCCTCTTTTCCATTTGTCCGGGATCTTTTCATGTTTCCATACTTTCTCCAGTAGCTGATGTACTTTCGCTGCCGAGAGTTCCTTGTGCGCCTTTAACAATTCAGCCGTGATGGAGTCGACGCCTGGAGATTTCCCATTCTTTAAACGCTCAATTGCTGCTTTTATCTCGCCGATTGTTGGCTCAGTGATCACGATTTCTTCAATCAATCTTGGGTTGCCACCTTGCCGTGGTGGTGAAGCTTGTGTGTCTCAATGACCCAGAGAGCTGTGCCGGCGGGGACTTTGGTCCCTGGCAGGTCTAACCATGCCGGATTGGTCGAAGGGTAGAGGCCAGACGAAGAACAGCCCCTGGTCCTCCAGGTTGGGGGTTGGGCTGCGGGCTGATAACCCGCTCCTGTAAAAAAAAAACATTATTACCGAAACCAGAAGCAGAATAATTTCAAATGATCTGGGGACGTAGTGGTCACTCCTCACACCATGAGAAGTTCGATGATGCATGGGGGTGAAAGCCACACGGAAGCCCTTGGGCAGATGAGACCACTAGTCCACCCAAAGAACGTCATGAAGATAGGGAATTGGAACGTGAGAACACTATACCAGAGCGGTAGCATAGCACAGGCATCAAGAGAGATGAAGAAGAGGGGTATTGACATCATGGGAATTAGTGAGACACATTGGACAGGACAAGGAAAAGTAGTACTGCAGAGGGGAGACACTATCATACACTCTGGCAGAGAAGATGACAACCACAGAGGCGGAGTAGGAATACTGATGACCAGATTTGCAGCAAGATCACTCATGGATTGGACGCCAATAAGCGAAAGGATAATTACAGCAAGGTTCTATTCCAAGCATGTTAAGATGACGATTGTACATGTATATGCACCAACAGAGGACGCAGAAGAGACTGTAAAGGATGAATTCTACGAGAGGCTACAGGATGTGTTGAATAACAAAAAAGAACATGATATGAAACAAGAAATGGCTGAGTTATTTTGTTGCTCGTGTCAAAAGCGCATGGCTGAGTAGTTTATTTTAGGGCGCTGGATTTGAAATCGGAAGGTCCTTGGTTCGTATTGCCCCGAATGAGCATTCTATCACCAAGTTCTGTAAAAAATGGACTATATAAAGTCTTTTTCGCAAAAGAAGATTTTGCCGTTTATTCACGGTAGATGCCACGGCATCCCCTGAAGAAAAATGTGTCCTCGCCTCGCAGCTTTGTATCAAATGGCAACCCGAAATTATTGCCAAAATATGGCATCCAATGCTAGTCCATAGAAGGTCAGTCACAGTAACCCCAAGCATTAATTAAAATCAATACAAATATTAACAGACGATTTAATAAGAATAAAACGTTCTACAAACCACAATATACAGTCACAAATATTATCAATGCCATAAAATACCCCAGCATTAGACTGGTAGAAATATCATGTTGCAGCCACTGTCCTATCTAAAATACCGTTACTTTGCTCTACAACTAAAATATGCGCTACGAGCTTAAATTAGGAAAAAAATTCAAATCTCTTTGTTATACTGAGTTCTGTACAAAGAACTTGATTTGTTTTACACCGGTGCAAAATTTCACGTGCCACACAATATGACACACTGACAAATATATCAAAACTACACTTTGCAAAAAGCGAGCTACTGGTCAGGCGAGGTCAACTCGCCTGGTGCAAAAATACTTCACTTGAACAAGAACACAACGCACAACGAAAGCAAATACCCATCAAACTTCGAGCACTTTTCAAGTGCAGATTTCTATTTTCATTGTGTCAAATCAACTTCGTTGTTTTCAATTATTTGCTTTCGTTGTTGGAGTTTGTGTTTTGGTTTGTTGTTGGGGGAATGATTAATTTTCCCTTTGTTCAAAACCACTCCTTTACGATGGAGCAGTTTCGTTGTGTAGGCAGTTTCGTGATGTAGTGTCAATTTCTCGACTCTGGCATTCATAGAACATCACCGAAACCAAGTAAAGAGAATTAATATGTAAATCCCGAAGTCACAGAAACCAGGAATAAGTTTAAATGTAGGGTATCATTTCGAAAGGAAATAAGTTTCTGTTGTCTCGCAGTGCAATAATAAGTTCAACCGTGCGATAAATCCAATCTTAACAGGCACTGAGGAAATAAACCTGGGTTATACTATTATAATTTAGTACTACTTGCCTGTTGTTTAAAGTTCATCAATGAGATCGCGTCTGAAGTGACTAGTGAAAAGCGAATTCCTGCCTAACGTTATCAAAATTCCCTATTTTGCAAGAAAGTAGGGAAAAAAAACTTTTCCCAAATTACCGGCCTGTACATGAATGTAAGGGTTGGCCCAGCAGTATTATTACAACCAATTTGTTAAAAGGTTTTGAACAATGCGAATTTTCGAGCTCACAATTGCTGTTCATACTTATGTACTTAGCAATACAACTTGTTTTTAGTCACACCATACCCTCCCCCACAGTCTTACACCCATAGATCGTCGTCCTTTCCACCCCCACCCCCACTGTCCTTTAACCGGAGCGTCCTGTCATTGGGATTGTCATTCTCGTCTCGCACTGAATTCGCGGCTGACGGTCTTGAAGAGGTCGACATGACTTCCATGGGAAGGTCATCTCGTGACCGACTCCCCCTGGAATAGTTATCATCCGATGCGTATGGAGGGGGGATCTGATTCAAGCTCTCCCCCCAGCTACGTTGTCTGTCTGATTCCGAAGAGATGTCAGTCCCCCCTGACGGCTCGCCATTGACGTTTCCCCAGTTATCCCTTGGCCGACGACTGCCGCTTCGCCACTGATCGTCATCATTCTCCAATCGGCTGCTGTTCGGATCTCTTCGGTTCCGTTCGTCGGGTGTTCGAGGGAGGGAGGTGGCTTCGTAGTCCATCGGCGCGCGAGCTTGTTCGGAATTTCTGTTAGGATCGGGCTGCCAGCCTTCGTTCTTTATTTGTTGTTGCAGTGGACCATTGTTCCACAGATTGTTCAAAACCTGCAACAGAAAGTAGCGCGTTCTTACACCATGTTCCATAACGAACACCCAAAAAGTGTCAAATAACCAGCTTTCAATCTGGTCGAGTATCGCAATGGCCACTTAGCCATGATATATTAAAGTTCATTTTTTGTTTGAAACCTTTATTGTTCACGAAACTGCGTACGATTTAAAGACGTTAAACGTCACGAAATAACTGAATTTATTTCTAACTGCCCATCAGATCCTTTATACTTAGATCAGATTCTAATTGGTCTTTATTTGCAAGGTTCTTTGACCTTGTGTGACACTGTAACGTTCAATGGTCGGTGGCCAAGAGTAGAGGAAATTGTGCTGTAAACTAGGAGTTTCAATGTGAAAGTGGGTGCTGGCGTGAGAGCTGAAAGGAAATACTGATAACACGATTTGAAATAGGTGGGAAATTAGGGGTTGGTGTGCCTTTTTAAAAGAGAATGACGATTTTTGCGGCATACTTTCAACGGACGCGCGCGCTGGTTAAATTTCTCCACCAAATGAGGAATTCAGTTGCGCGATCAAAGCCATTTCAAGGTAATAAAAAGTATGAAAATTGTGCACGATTTTACAATTTGATGCGAGTAACAAAAGGAAATGTTGCTCTACAATGAAACAGTATATATATCTTATTAGACGTTTTGTTGTGTAGTATCGCCGAGTACTTTTACGAATTGTGCCGTATTTTGACGAGCCCGTAGGGCGAGTCAAAATACAAACGACGAGTAAAAATTCATTTTTTCGTAACTTCAATCCAATTCGTCGCTTGCGCGTTGCACGAAACCTGTCTAACCAGTTCTCTGGAGTACAAATATCGTGTGATATTTGTACTCGTTTTGGGCGTTATTTGTACTCTACGAAGCAGTGTTGGATAATAATAAAATGTTATCATATCTTCAGTTAAGCGCTCGTTTAAAAGTTATTTCCATATTTCGAAGTTACTGCAGGTCGCGTAATTTACGCGTGATAATTTCGTCATTTGGTTTTCATTTTCGTCGTTATTTGGCGCGATCTTTTAAAACAACTACCAGAAGTCTTTGCGCATTTGACGTAATAATGCAAACGGCCTTACCCCGAATATACAAAACGCAATCGACTGCGCATGTCCACGATCTTACATCCGACAAATTTTGGCTCTTTCCCGGATTGTAAAGAATATGTCTGCTGCCTCGCTTGGCCTCGCCACCAATAGACCTTTTTCGCTTGGGCGGTTTGTTTTCCCATTACAGACCACGTGATATTCTCTAGAGAATTTTTCTTTTATCCACATAAAATTTATTCATTCATATACACGCGACCATTTGGAAATTTGAAAGCAAGAATTCTCAAGAGTATCATCACATGGTCTGTAATGGGGCAACAAAACGCCCAAGCGAAAAAGGTCTATTATATTACACAAACTCAGTTCGAAATATATGAGAAAACATCAGGTAGAATTCCGCTTAGTATGCTTCGAACCACTTTTTAACGCATAAGAGATCCTGACCCTACCGAGGGCAGGTTTAAAGATGACACAATCCCATAGTGCCCCTGTACAAGCACATGGTCCCATGATCCTCTAGCATCTTTTTAACGCTGTGTGAGGAAGGTATTAACTAGGTTTGAGGGTTGGGTCTCATATATTTCTCACTTCGCTTCTTTATATAATTTCAATTATACTGGGAGGCCTCTGGCCCTGCTATAATTGGGATTATGACGCCATGTTCAGAGAGCACATGAAAAACCCATATAAAGTCGACTGTTTTATTCTTTCAAAAGAGTAATTGATTGATTGATTGATTGATTGATTGATTGATTGATTGATTGATTGATTGATTGATTGATTGACACCTTGCTTACCTGGTTGGCTATTTTTATGACTCGCGGCGAGTACTGTTTGTTCTGATCTGTCGCTATCTTCACTATCTTTTGAATGCCTTTGGTCTTACGTAGATATCTGCAAAAACACAGTCATATAAGAATGCGGACAAAGACTGTTAAGACAGGGTCGACCATCAAGAAAACAAGACACTTTCGATGGTGCAATAGTCTCCTTCGCAACCGGTGTTTGGAGGGAGCGTCGCGTGAAGAGCCCAAACAACGGCTGCGAAGGAGGCTAATGGTCCAAATGCTTTAGCTTGCCGATGTTTTCGGGAGATGTTAGCTTGTTTAACATTGGTGAGGAACAATTTAAGAATGAAAAGAAAACAACAAAAACACCACTAACTTGCAGTTCTTTTCGCTCTGGTTGGTGAGCTGGTAAATGGCACACAGGAGCGAAGCTATTGTTGGATCCTGTACAAGCCGCTCCTCCTCCTCTCCTGTGGGGAGTCTGAACACGAGGTGTATAATCGCTTTGTCGCCTGAGAAATAAAACAAGCATTCAAGAATAAAACTTAGCTACAAAATAGCTTGGGATGTCTTGCAACGATGAGCTAACACTTTAGGAAGGAAATCTCAACATTTTCGTGATTGGGAGAAACTGAAAAAATGGAATTACAACATGATTGTAATACAACTTAATATTACTTTGCTATAATTTACGTAATCTAAATGAAGGTAAAACAAAGTTGTAACACACGCGAAACAGGGTTAATTGTTTGCGTATTACACATCATGTTATCCTGTAGAAGACTGCTCAATAACAGCTGAAAATTTGGAAGATGTGTCCTTGTGACACTGTCCGAGGTAGTCTCCATTTTCAGAGAGGAGCAAAGTTTTTTTGTTTCGTGGATCTCGAAAAAGCCCATTAAAAAAAAACGAAAAAAATTAGAAGCCGCAAAAATTGTGTGCCCTACACTAGCTCCTTCGACAGTTCCGCATTCAAACCAATAATTAAATTTCCACTCACCAAATAATTATATACATGAAGATGATTTGTTTTGAAGGTATCAATATTGCTCTAAGGCAAAACATGAAAGGACAGCCTTACCAACAGTTCTCTTGTTTTCCGAGTCGACGCACAAGTTTCGAAGAGCGATGGCGGCTGCACGGATCGTTGGATCGTAATCGATTCGTAACAGCTCCACAATCTGAGGAATGACTTGTGCTCGTCTCGTGTCTCCACGGATCTTGATCGCCCACTGTGCGGGGTAAATAACAAAGTTATTGTATTGGATCGGAGGTAGTCAGATATATAATTAAAAATCGAGTTCGAGGTCCGTTCTGTAATGTCGAATTCAACGGGGAAATGAGGAACCGCATCTTGCAGTAGCGACCGAGAAAATGACGCTAATAAGATATTTATTACCTCGTGTTTTGAAGCATGGAGCACATTTCGAGTCAAGAGCGCGGGAATCGGGCCATACGAACTTGAAAATTACTATCCGGAGACTTGATAAAGACTAAATCAAATAAATACACCAAAATTACGCACCTTCCACGAACAAGCCGTCAAGTTGTGCAAAGCCCCTGCCGACCCCTCAAGCGTTTCAGTGTTCTTGGCCTTACGTAATAGCGCGTAATACTGTTGCACTGTCTGCGGTTGCCATATTAACTCCACTCCTTGAGGAGGCCCCCTCGGTCGGTCCATGGGCCTTTTATCGTTAGGGACCTTTTTCTTCTTCCTGCCACCGCACCCTGCGAAACAGCCCTGGCTTTGTTGTTCCTTGACTGCCGCGGGATCCACGTCCACGTCAGCGTCATCATAACGATCCCTGTCAATCTCGCTCTCAAGCCGATATGACAGGTTTCTCAGCGTGCACACGCAATGCTCAAGACACTGGAAAAAGAGAAAAAACGGAATTATAACTCCATGTAATATATAATGAGGATTACGGTACATTCTTCAGTCACAAAAAGTTAAAAAACAGGGGCTAAACAGCTTCATACGGTGATATTTTCGTGACTGACATTCTACGCCAAAACGTTATCAACTGAACATGAATATGATCCACTGTAGTTGTGAAAATGTTAGTATTTGTCTTCAACAACGATAGAAATAAACTTATGTACAAATTAACCATAGGATCAAAAGAAACTTTGTAAATTCAACATTCAAGCTGACGAGTTAGCTAATTACATTAGGGTGACCTCAAGTTAGTGATTTATCAGCTTATAATTTTTCAGATAGCCCACTGGGCGCAATTCACTCCGAGCAATCTAGTGTAGTGAAGATTTAAATCCGGCGCACCCGTATTTCAAGTCATTTAGTTACCTTGTTATCGTACTGTTCATTCTTGACGCCAACTCTAGTAATCCACACTAGACAGTCGACCAAGTCTTTCTCGTCCCTAAGCTCCTGCCGGGCCCTGGTACCAGCTGAAGACAGATTGCGCACGAGTCTGGTGGCATGGACGAGCACCGCTGCCCAGGGTTCGCTCCTGACTGGCAGCTGGCCTCTAGCGGCTATAGCTGTCCACTCGGAGTACGGTATGATGATGATAATGACGATGATATGGAGACATACGAGAAGGATTCTTAGACGAAGCGACTGCAAAAGAACGCAGATAAGATAAACCGACCTGTATTGCGTGGATTTTAACAATCCGTAGCTAAAGCGTTGCCAGCACCTTCAAAGTAAGTCTTTGTAAGTCTTGATGCTCACAGCTGACGGTTACAGTAGCATGAAGCGCACAGAAGCACTGCTACGCCACCCTCCCCTCCCCCGGATGGGATGCTAGGCGTAAGTCCATCACAGGTTACTCTCCAGCATTCTGTCAGGTTGCCCCAACAATTCACCAAAACCCATTTATACACCTGGGTGGAGAGAAGGACTCTGAGAATAAAGTGTCTTGCCCAAGAACACAACGCAGTGCCCCGGCCAGCACTCGGACCAGGACAAATTCATCCGGACTCCACTACGCTAAGTATCATAAATACTACTTCTTTAAACATATTATTAAAGTCAAATATGAATAAATTTCTCACCTCAACGGACGATAAATTGCATAAAACGCCTAAAATTGCTTCTCTGTACTAAAAGAGAAAATGATACGAGGAAAAGTTAGATTATCGTTCGAAAAGAACAAGAAAAATGTCGATGGCTGTTCTTACCTCTGTCTTTTCGGTTTCTTGCAAGATTTCAATAAGGATTTCAATTCCACCACAATCCGCAATGGCCAACTATCAAAATAAACACAGTTTCAAAGTCAGCGGATTCATTTTCTTTCTTTCAAAAGTTCGAAGCTACAGAAAGTTAGTGATTCAGTCCACTCCACTGGTATAATTTCTTATGCGCTACAGTCCTCAAAAATGCACTTTTCCAAAACGTCGAGCTTCATTTGCCCGAGGATCAGAAAGTTGTTGGGGCGCGGGGAAAATGACGTCACGTGGAAAGTCACGTGGTTAACACCAAGTGGAGTCAATCCCGTATTCAGTGGAATGTGCAGTTTTCATACCCTGTTAGCGTCGTTTCTCATACTAAAAGAGAGATTCCTCAGCAGACAGATGGCTGCATATCTAACGCGCCATTCAGAATGCCTCAACAGCCTCACTATGACACGAATACCACCGAGCTCTCTGCAAGACACGCACAATGAAAACAGCAATCATTAAATAGTTCAAACAGTTTTCCAAATAGCGAGCAACATTGATACCCCAGAACACGCGACGCAAGGCCATGAAAAAAAAAAGAAAAAAATTGCGAGGATATGCAAATCGACTGAGCAATTGCTGGGTACGGCGGGGTAAAATTCAGGCTACTTAGATTTTCTACAGGGGACTATTTTTTGGCGATTCCAAGATCATTGACATTTGAAACAAGAGAAAAACATTCTCAGCTTTCATTGAATAAATAGCGCGTGAAATTTAGGATACCTTGCATTGCTATATAATCGAGGCTAGCGCTTGTTTTTTGTCTTAGAGTATGAGCTTTAAGGATAAGTAAAGTCAACTGCGGGAGTTACTATGAACGAGACTCAAAATGCGAGCTAGAGATAGTTTAAATTGGTCGTTTTGCACTGGAGTCAATGTTTGCTGAAGATAATTTTCCGGGGATTTTTCTTTTCATTTGCCAATCTTGAGTTAAGTCGCGAGGAAAATACAGCAATAAACTGTCAAAAAAAATTATGCTGATCGGTGGTGATACTTGGACAAAATAGAAGGTATTGCAATCATAACAGAATGTACTTAACCCGATGTGGGGGAAAGACTATAGGAATAGGACGGGGATGCTCGTAAGGAGTGTTAAATTCGGATTTTTGGCTCAGTGTGATCAGGACAGAACGTTACATTTTTCGCCATCAAGGTCTCATTTAGCGTTGCCAGCGAAAAAATGAAAAACGCTGACATACTGTGTTAGCTGCCTCGATCGACTAGGATTGGAAACTGGCATCTTTAAGGGATCAAAAAAGTAGTAAAAAAGCTTGAGCCACGCGCCCAGATTTGTCTTATTTATTAGTAGTTTAATTCGAATATCCTGACAAGTATTCTGTTTCTCATATATGGGAGTCCCTCTTGGGGCACTGAATACCTGACTTTATCCTTGACGGATTCTTTACTGTAGCACAAATGTTGCAGGTATCCGGCGGCGTTGATAATCTTGAGTTCATCTCCGGACTGCATAAAATCAATTAGATCTGGAATATCCGGCTCTTGACCAACTAAAAGGACCACAAAGAGAAAAAGGATGAAAAAGAAAAAAAACAACAACACATTGCAACAGAGGCACAATGCTGACGCACTATCACAAAACTATTCCCATACGAATGACGAAACAAACCAGCCAGCCAAGTTTTGTAACCGGTTGCTATCCTGCGAACAGTTGGTTTCTCCGACGACGAACTCCCAACGTCCCCCACACCGAACGAGCGCTGCGTTCAGCGTAAGGGTAACCAACTGCTCACAGGGTAGCCTCTGGTAGGCGTGGTAAGAGCTGTTTCGTCATTTGGCCATTGGTTTAAGGTTTGTACTTGAGTGGTCAAATTATAAGGGGCACTAAAACGCGACACTATACAAAAGGTCGTGCATGGATAGCCAGATAGGGGACTACAAAAGAAACGAGAATATTACAGAGGGGAGGGGTGAGTAGGGTTGTGAAAAGGGGCACCCTATCAGATGTCAAGGTACATTCTATATCCAGTATAACGCTTTAATGCCACCAAGAGTCTAACAAAACAACCTCCAAGTAAAGACCATTTTGGAGCTGGCGACTTAATTGGAACCAAAGTCGCCAGCCTGGCGACTAAAATTGAAAAGAAGGATTAAAAGCATGAGCTTAATTTAGTGCTAATTTAGAGCTAAATTTTTCACTGGCGACCAAACTTGAGCAGTCAGTGGCCAAATGGCCACTAAGGAAAAAATAAGCTTGGAGGGTTGCAAAATCACTATAGGAAATAATGTTTACTGACCTAGTTGGCCGTAGTTCCAAGAATCTGAAGAAAATGAAAAATAATACATATTTAATTAGTCAAGGATTTTAATAGTATTTTTACGAGCTAAATAACAACAATCAATGTCAAAATGCTTCTAAATTCTACACCTCACCTAATGGAAGGTCAACTTCATTGTTTCGTTCACCGATCCAGCGACCACCTTTGAAGACGTAACGCTCACCACGAGCCAACGAATAGATCACAACTTCGTCTAACAACCATCGAGAGTTCGAGCCAGAGTTGTCATGTCCCACACGCAGCATCTTCAACTGCAAGAGAAGAAGGGAGAGGAAAAACAACCAAAGATTTTTACGAGTCTGAGGTGTACTTGTATGATTGAAATGTCACGTGACAAGCTGAGTCAAAGAGGTCCTTCACTGACAAAACTGAAGAAATTGCTTTCCAGTTTTACAACGAACTAGGAACGATTGAAATAAGGAAACACTTTTACACACATAACACTTTTTATCAAACTTGTAATACCTTTGCCACGTTTGGGCGAGAAGAATTAAACAAATTTTGACAAAATGCAAATCAAATTCTTTCATGATTTCACGGGCACTCAATTGCCTGCCTATTATTACAAAGCAAAAAAAAAATACTTCTACCCTTAGCAAGGCAGCTACATTACGCCGAACGTAAACCTCAGACTTCGATACTATTTTTTTCAGAGTTTGAAATGTTTTCAAATCGTCCCCAATGTTGTTTGGACGCCATATTGGAAGTGGACTGAACTAACTTTAGAAATCCGAGAGGGTTGTTAGTAATCCGTGGAACGATGGAACACGGAACGGCGGAACGACGGAACGAGAAACAGCGGAACGGGATTTTTTTTCTGTTTTTTTTTTTTTTTTTTTTTAAACAAAAAAACAACAACAAACAAACAGTAAATATATCTCACAAAATAAAGGGCATGCATATATTCTCTATCCTTCGAGGTCGATCTAGAGCCAAGTTGTCGAGTTTATTTCGAGTGAGGATTTCGAGAAGCGTGACTGCCCTTCGGACTTGCTTGGGCCATCCCTTTTTTTTTCTCTGTTTAGCGTCGTCCGACCGACCCAGATTTTCGCGTTTTCAAAAAAAAAAAAAAGTTATGTAGAAGGCAATGACACATTATTTCAAACAAATGTTACTTTAATCCGAAACATAGGCAATTATTTGCCATACAGTTTTGGTCGTTCATCCTTTTTGCGCTGTTCTCGCTTGAATTTAACCACGACGTCGATTTTTCCTTCTTCCATTGCCGCCATGTTGACTTTATAACCACGTCTTGTTGTTTCCAGGCTCCACGGATATTACGCTGAGATACCGGGCCTCCTAGTTCCAGACTCCTTTTCCAATTTTTTTTGGTTTCTTTTTTTTTTCTTTTCCGACCGACCGACCCAAAATCAGAAAACGCATTCGACAGTAAACGAAAAAAAAAGGGATGGCCCAAGCAAGTCCGAAGGGCAGTCACGCTTCTCGAAATCCTCACTCGAAATAAACTCGACAACTTGGCTCTAGATCGACCTCGAAGGATAAAGAATATATGCATGCCCTTTATTTTGTGAGATATATTTACTGTTTGTTTGTTGTTGTTTTTTTGTTTAAAAAAAAAAAAAAAAAAAAACAGAAAAAAAATCCCGTTCCGCTGTTTCTCGTTCCGTCTTCCGCCGTTCCGTGTTCCGTCGTTCCACAGATTACTAACAACCATCCGAGAGGTCTGTTTTAACGTTAAAACTCTATTACCCATCCCCTCCCTTAACTCTAAGTTCCCTTCCCCTCACCTCCCCACACAGGTCATTTATTTTTAACGAGACCCTTCCTCCATCATGGCAATCTTTGCACAGATAAACAATCTGCCTGGGAAAACCGCACCATGCTTTTTCCCAGACAGAACGTCGTCATTCCTGCCTAGCAACGTCTGTCATTTTGCCTCGCAACGCAATCAATTCAACCGTTACAACGAACGCGACAACTGAGGCCATTAAACGCTCAACCTGAATCCGCTGTATGTTAACATTTTGGGGAGATGAGATATTAAACAGCAATAAACATTAAAACGGCAAAATCCGTAAATTCTTATGTATGCGCCCTTGCTGATGTAAGACTTGATATACACCCTACACACCTCTCTCGTAAGCCCGCTTCAAAGGTCTGTCGTCCACCCACCCCTAAAAGGGAATTTTTCCAGTAAGTAAACTTGAAATTTCACCCCCAAAATTCGCGAGTTATTTGTCAGTCATTATACCCCAAATCAGCAGTATTTTCTCACCCGACCAACGTCCTTAGCTCTAATCCTGAATCTGTCCAGTTGTCCTCGATTGAAGTATCCCTTTCCTTGGTTCTTGAGGTCGATTTCTTGAGTCTCGCCGTCCTCTCCAATCATTTGGAAATACACATTGGCATCCGTACCAGCGTCTTCTTCCGCGGCAGTCTTGAATTCCACGTCATATTCTGAATCTGATGCAAACATGGAAGAACTGTCAGCGAGAAGTGGGTAACTGTCATGCGGAACCTAACTAGCACGTCTATTTATAACCCCTGAATCAGAACACACTTGAAACGCGCTCCAACCCTCCTCTCCCTCCAAAAAAAATCCCCGGAAAAGACTTTTTATACCGAGAAGAAATACTTTAAAAACATTTAAGTTTTGACTCTCTGTGGGATCTCACTAATGGTTAACAACGAAAAAAAAGTTTTCCTTATCGAGCACACATACAAAACGCAAGAGGAAAACCATGACCGAACGGCCAACAACAAACCAGGAATAAATATCGAAATTGCTAACTTACCGAGTGCAGCTCCGGTTTCTGTAATTAGAACAAAGAAAAACACGATCAGCATCCGAGAAATAATGACAAGTTAGGGACGAGTGTTATTGTTAAATTAACTGAGCAATTTTAGGAGAAAAAAAAAAACAACGAAAACCTTTTAACTGTTAGAAGAGGACTTCAAATGTCAATATTAGTAGACAAAACTCGATTCAGATACAGAAATCTTAAAATAACTATTTTTTAGACAAATGCCGCAACCATGTGTCAATCGAGTTGACATTCCTTAGCTTAAAATCCTTTTCAACGTTGTTACCTTAAACTTCGGAATGAGACAGTAAATTTCTATTAAGCGCCCCCCCCCCCCCCCCCTCTCCTCCCCCGTCACAACAATTACCGGAAGACACAACAATATAACAACATAACGTACCTTGTAGATTCTCTATTCCAATAGGCGTGACAGGTCCTTCAATGTCATCCACTAGAATAAAACGAAACACACCAAATAGCTTGGTTAAAATGTTTTCACGCGACTAAATTACAGGAATTAATTTATTTATAGAAAATACTTTGTGAGAAAGCGCGCGATGCAAGTTGTATTCCACAAAACTAGTGCGAACTGTTGGCACGATGATCGCTGAAACAAATCGAATTGAAATTTTGATAACTGCAAAAAACGAGTGGTTTTCCTTACTGTTCCTCAAAGTACCTTGTATAAGAAATAGAAAACACTTTCTTTGTGTTTCTATTGTGCTTTGACAAACATGATTCAATTGATTACATATTGAATGTGGATATCAGAACGATGTTCAAAACATATCAGGAGCAATGCTTGTATCACTTTTCGAAGATCATCCGAGCCCTACCGATAATTACAGAACATGGTCCGTAGTTTTCCGAAGTCTCCCGACGATTATTCAAGACTTCGGAAGATTTAGGAAGTTTAACCGAAAACTTTCGAAGATTTCCGAGGATAATCCGAAGATTTCCGATTGGGTACCTCGACAAAATCAAAGTATTCATTACCAGGGAATAGCACTGCCTCTTTCCGCTGACCAGGCCGTTCACCTCCGAGCCATCCGCCACATCTGAATCTATAATGTTCATCTCGCACCGGGATGTCAACATCCACTTCTTCCAAGTACCAAGCAGGATCCTGTCCTTTATTGTCATGACCGATGACAAGCTTGTCGAGCTGCAGGGAAAATGTTTGAGATCACATTTGATCAACATAAATTTCGAAAATAACTGCCTTACAAATGCAACACAAGAAGGAAAAGTAAAGTTTCTACAACTTGGCTCCGAGGCTTGAGTGAATAGAATGAAACAAATAATTGATTCATCTGCTTAACCTCGATGTGATATCTTTTGCTTTATTCTCCCAAGCCTCGCCTGCGATATTTCTGGTGTTTTCTAAAACTTAATAATAGTTCGCCAAATTAAAACAAAGGAAATCAGAGCCGTGACGTTGGTTTCGATGTGCGATCTTAACTAGCACAGATTTTTACTATGTTATTTCCCGATTTCTCCGTAGTTCTTGTTTCGATTAGTAAGATATATCAAAAACTCGAGAGAGTGTTTCATCACATTTCCAAACACCTCGAATTTCGGCAAAAATACTCCGCTGCGTATCGTATTTTCAACTCTCTTCTAGGTGTTTGGAAATGTGATGAGACACTCGCTCGTGTTTGACGTATTACTTTCCAAACCATTTCTCTCTTTCTTTTTTAAGAACTACTTTTGAGTGTTAAATTAGACTTTTTTATATAACAGGACATTCAACCACAATAAAGGACTAAAGTGGTTTTGACACTCCCTCCCATTCTCCTATCCGCACTCTTTTTATTTCACCCCCCCCCCCCCCCCCCCTCTCTCTCCCCGTCCCTGTAACCACGTGAAAGTGTTGACAAAGCGTGTTTCAATATTGTCTGGGGATATAAGTTAACTTCAATTTTCAAGGAGAGAAAAACCAACCGAAAGTTTCTACGCTTTTCCATTTGTCTAGACGCCGTACGTACAAACAGGAGAACAAAAACACCTCAGGTCCTCACCTTCCCAACGTCGGCTGTTTGCACAACAAACTTATCAGCTCTTCCAGGTTCAAATCGTTTAAACGTTTGACTTTCGTCCTTCAGGGCGATTCTCGGCGTTTCTCCTTTGTCGCCATGTAGCGCGAAATAGACATTCGCGTCGGTTCCTGCATTCTGCTTTTCACCTGTTTTTATTGTCATGTGGTACGAGATGTCTGGAAAAAAAGGTGACAAAAAAACTAAGCAATTGATAAATGCAAATGGATAGAAACAATCAGGAAGGCAGAAATGCTGACAACCAGTCAGAACTTGAAGCAAAATCATGTTAAAGAGAGAGCGGAAAATAATATTATGTAGTCTGTGGAAAGCGTGAGAAAACATGTAGCTTAGTGAAAAGAGCGGCAAAGCATGTCGCCCGTTGTAAGTGCGGGAGAACTTGCCACCATTGGAAAGCGCGGGAAAACACGTAGCAGATAAAAAGCGCGGGTCAACCTGAGGTCACTTGAAAGCGCGGGAAAATATGTGGGAGGCAAAAGCGCGGGAAAACGCCCTACGACTGTGAAGCGCGGAAAAGCACACATATAGACTTACCATCCCATTTAGAAAGCATCAGAATACTGATAGAGGTTTCAAATAGTTAATATTCAATTTTGTCGATAAAGTAAGATAAACCACAAGAGGCTGATAAGTGCCATATCTACCTTCGATGTCCTCTGGCACTGGTTTTCCGGGGATGAGCTCTCTGATAATTCTGGTGTCGTTGTCATCTTTTCCCAGCCAGCATCGACATGGGAACACAACTGTATCTCCTTGCTTGTTCGTAACTGTCACTTCCTCAACAAACATCGTCCTGCCACGACCGTAGCCGTCATCTCCAATACGAAGCTTTGTGATCTGCAAGCAAACGGAAACACAAATTATCAGAGTTATGGTCGGATTAACTGCCTCAGTTGATGTTTTAACAGTGAAGGGACGATTCAATAACAAAGCAAATGCAATGGAAGGTACAGGTGGACAAAAATTGAAGAATAGTAAAACAGATTGCAATATGGGTCTTTGAAAAACTGTAAAGCTGGCTTGTTTGTAACTTTCTATAAAAATGCCCGGGAGACATTTTTTTTTATTATTGTAATGAAGCTGTGGTTTAGTCATTTAGATGCACAAAAGTAATTTCTTCGCTAACATTAAGTTTCATAGCGAGAATTTGGCATATCTTAATAAATAGATTATACACAACCATTATACAACCATTATAGAGACTGTCCCCCTGTTATGAATTCCTGGGGACAGAAACCCTTGGAGTCTACAGGAAGCGAGAAAAGAGAAGGCGGGAAGCAAGACCCCCAAGATGGCGGGAAGCAACATAAGTAGAACTAAATAATTATGCAAAATAAGTCATAAGAAGGGGAGGCGGAAATTTGAGACCCCCCCCCCCCCCCCCCACCCCTCACAGAATCATCAGGTTCAATTTTTCGTTGAAAACAATCGTCATAACCCTGCATGCACAGTATGGTCAAGTATGGATGCCTACCTCGCCTACATCCGGGCTCTTAACAGACACTTTGTATGTGTTTCCTTTAGTGAACACGTGTGACCTTGAGTAGCCTTCTCGCAGTCTGATCTTGTTAGTCTCGCCATTTTTACCAATGATCTGATAGAACGGGTTTACTTCAGGGTCCAGGACTTCTCCAACTTTGACGCTCACTGCAACAAATTAACGACACGGTTGAAAACTAATCACTTTCAAGCTCGACACAAACAAATTTAGCAAAATGCTACAATATTAGCTTGTTCCAGGCGTTCATTTAGGTGGTGAAGCAGCGAAAAGAACGGCAAGTGAAAAAATAGACGAGCTTAGTCGGAGAGACGCCTAGAACCCCTCCAGGCATTGTTTTTTTTTTTCAATCACCATTCTTCGCGCTTATCCTGTTTTTCACGCTGCTTCCCAACTAAAAAGGCCTGGATATATATTAAACATATACGGTAACATTTCGAAATTAAAGAATACCGAAAGTAACAATTCTCGGAGAGGAGAGATAACATTTCAAGATTGTTCGGAAATCTCGAAAGAAATGATGCTGCAAAAATAGCGACCATAGTGACTTGTTCATTAAAATATACAGTAGAAGAAAAAACAGATACAGCAAACGGTTTACCAAAGTAATCTGATGCTTGCTTTAGATGAATTGGAAAGGCAACATTACTCGTTCCTTGTGCAATACAAATTAGTTTTCTGTATGTACAAAACAACAACAACAACAACACAAAAACTGATTCCTTCCGAACAATTTAGTCAAAAGCACAACAGGTACGTGTTTTCTCCACCTGAAGCTGCAACGATAGGAAAAGGCTGCTTAATCCGAATCACAACGGTGGGCACAATTTCAAGAGTAAAGTAAACTGAAAAAATACCGATACGAAAAAAAAAAATATATATATATATAAGCAACGGTCCGTTTTTGACTTCAAGTTGCACAAGTGGACAATTAATGACTAGACACTTTTAAAAAGTAACAAAAATAAAAAATATATGAAGGTCAAATACAACCTACGGTCAAACGTTTCGAGAAATCAATACCTGTATACATTCCATCTTGTCCTGGTAAAGATCCTTTTTCTGAAAAGCAAAGAGCAATTTTTATAAGCAAACCACCTTTTAGAAACCACCACCACCCGTAAAAGAATTGCAAACATAACGGAATCGTTTCGTTGCGCGAAAACGTACAGTTCTATTCGTGTAACTAACAAACAGGTCAGAACATAGCTATCAGACCAACATTTCACAGATGACTGCTGGAGGAAAGTTTACGTTGCAGTCAAATTAAAATTCTATAATACGCAGATAAAACTCACCCACGATGTTTTGGTTGCTTTTTGCTAAACAATAAAAGGCACTCAAAATCACATCCGTCCTCCACCAAATCCACAATTTAAGCCTATCATTTTTTCTTATAACTAGTTAATTTACCCTATTTAATTTTATCTCATGGTTTACGCATGCTCAGTACAGTTTGAAGAATCACCTGGGGTAAACTCGACTGCAGTGTCGGAACTTGCAAGCCAGCGGTTACAGTAGAACACATAGTGCTCGTCCTTCTCATCCACATCAATTGTTATCTTATCCACCAGCCAGCCGGGCTTTACACCCTTATTATCCCGGCTGATACGAACTGAGCTAAGCTGGATATCAAAAAGAAAAGGAAAAAATGTTTCAACAATTTATATCTTGCACTGGCGTCCGAACACTCGATGTAAACAGTCGAGCGTGGTTAAGAAAAGTTTCAAAAGTGTTTCTTGGAGACACTTTTGACTCGTTCCAGCCCTCTACGAGCTACTCATCCAAGATGGCGGTCGTAATACGCAGTCAGTGCACGCGCCGAATAAATACGCCTGTACTGAAGGCTACCGATTTATTTCTTCTTAAAAAATAGTCAGCCTGGAAAAACATCCATCCAAAGAGAAAGGTCTCCAGCATTCTTCCTTTATTGTCCATTTCTTTACACTTTGACTTGATTTTAATTGATGAGTTTGTTACATGCCACAAGTCATTTTTTCAACACATATTCTTTGAGGAGAATCATGTTTACAACGTCCGTGAACGTAAAATTGTGTGACAACATCACGGAAACACTGATAATTCTATATGAATCCAAAAAAATGGAATTAAATGGGGAACCAAAGGACAGAACTGGATGGATAAAATGATGACAAAATACAGATAAAAAACAACCAAATTTTGAGTTATCTCAAACAATTTTCCTTGCTTCTTTAACAATGAAACAATTCCACAATGACAAGTTCTGCTCGAGAAAAACACACAAAAAATTAAATGGACAACATACGAACAAGGTTAGTCTCACCTTTCCAATGTCTTGTGTCCGGATCAGAAATTTATCCATCCGTCCTGTCTCAAACCTCCTTTTATCTCCTTCCTCTCTGAGAGCGAAGTTCTGCGTCTTGCCCTTCTCGCCGAACATCTGAAGATAGACATTGGCATCTGTGCCAGCGTCGCTTTCGTCTCCGGTCTTAACCATAATGCGATAGTCGACTTCTGTGGAATAACAAGTCATCAATCAAGCCCAACAAATATATCATATTATTAAAGCCTAGCCGTGGTATGTTGCAATTCCTGAGTTTTAATTGGTTTACTGGCCATGGTATCTGAGCTCATATGCCATGGAGGTGTACGCGTCAGAGAACAGCCGCGGAGCTCAAACGATTGCAATTCTTTGGGTGTTTTTTTTTTAATAAAAATACAGATAGAACTGAAAGAACCTAGATTTTGAGTAATTTAAAAAAAATTATTCCACTCGCGGTTGTTGGATATGAGATAGTTATAGATATGAGATAGTTACAGATTTGGATATCTACCAGCTAATATCAAACGCGCGCGAGTGTCGTACCATGCTACTGAGTGGTAGGTCTTGGCAGTAAGAATAGAGCGCAGAGTGCACCGTAAAGGAAAGACGGAGGGTCAATAGTTCCCCAGAACATTTACATGTGCATCTGGTGAACAAGTAACTCGTTCCGTACTTCTATAGCTAGTGTGACATAATCCCGAGCCCTTCAACTGTTTCTAACTGGAAAACAGGACTCCTGGAATTCCTTAACCAAAGTTTTTCAAAAATGGAACTTGTGTTCCTTTACTAGAACAGATAAAAACACTTATGTTAATTACCTTGGGACAAATCCTTTGTTTCGGCTGCAAAAAAAATTAAAGCAAAAGCATTCAACTAACTGAATACAGTATCACAAACGACGCCTATTTTTAAACAAAGGAAAAAGCAACATGAGCAGCAAGAAGTCGACTTTTAACGTTGGAGAACTCCTGGGTATCTCGAGGAACTCTCTCTATGGTTAATTTTTTCATATAAATCTACCTTCTTTATTTATTCACTTTTTCTTCTTCTGGTATCCTTCAAGATATAGCCTACAATTCACTGTTATAATAATATACATGTGTCTCTTATCTTTAATGAAAAGTGCAATGTGGTTTTAGGCAGCGTTAACAGTTGGTGCCTGGGCATGGTGCCCATGCCTACTCGCGCACTCAAGGGAACTTGGGTACTTTAGTTCCCAGTGTCTGAGCACGGCACTTTTTTACCGGTGCCAAGGCACCAGTGCTTGGGCACCAATTGTGAACACGTCACGGCCAAAGTTAAGTGACCCCCAGCTACCAAGTATCTGTTTAAAAAATGCCCTTGATGTAAGAATCATAGAAAATATGCACAAACATACCAGGAACTAGATCAACATCTCTTTGACTGCCCACGAGCCAACGGTGACAGGGGAAGATGTACTGCTCGCCTTTATCAGGCACGTCAATTGTCACTTCCTCTAGGTACCAGTCCGGATCACGGCCAGAGTTGTCATGGCAAACATGCAGCTTCTCGATCTAAAAAAACAAACCCAAAAATTAAAAAAAAAAAACCATCCCGGAAATTGAGTAACCAGCTAACCTGGCCCTGGGCAACTCAAGAACCCAGACCTCTCGTTTCTAAGTGCAACACTAAACCACGAGGCCAAGTCAACTCAGTCAAGATATATCAATAAGAAATCTTACACTTTTTACTGATACGATAAGGACCTCACGGTCCTCCTTTTCAAATACTTCAATACCGCATGTTTTGTATGTTTGGATTTGAATAAAGTATTATTATAACAACATATATCGGTATAAAACTCAATGACAGTGCATTTTAATCACCAAAGTTTCGCAGCAGTACGAAGTAACATAAGGTTTTACAAACCACACGATAGTAAGATAAATGCATTTTTGAAAGCACCGCGTGGTTTGTTTAAACCGTATTTTTATTTTTTTTTCCAGTAAATCCAGCATCTTACGAGTATCTAAGTAATTAATCTTCTATCATTTCTAGTGTAATTCCCATTGCTTGTAAGTTAGGACATGACCTCTAAGCAACTCTCGCAAGGTCTCACATGAATGGCTCGCTCCTTTTCGAGAAAACACTGAATTGCACAAACAACTAAAACTAAAATACTCCTATCCCCCCAAAAAACAAACAAGGCACTGCTTTTCTAGGTTGTGGAACAGACTTTAATAGAGAGATGTTTTATCTAAAAACTGCAATACACACCTTTCCTACATCCCGTGTGTCCACTTTGAATTTATCACTGTTTCCTCTCTCAAAGAGGCGCAGACTTCTATCCTCGCTCAGCTGAATGGCCTCGGTTTTGCCATTGTCTCCAAATAGTTCAAACTGAACTTTAGCCGTTGTACCGGCGTTGGGCCTATCCCCAGTCTTAAACGTCACTTGGTAAGTTGTATCTGCACAAAAAAGACAGAAATATCACTTCGTTGTAAAAACACTTATGGGAACGGACAGTAACACTAGAATCAATAGTCACTTTGTTTACACGACATTTTTCCCGCGCTAGCCATCCGTTTCATTTTCCCGCGTTTTCCACCAGTTGCATATTTTCCCATGCTTTTTTCTGAGTCTATGCTTTCCCTCTTGTTCCACTAGTTCCACGTTGTTCCACGTTTCTGCTTTCCCGTTTTGATTGGCTTATTAGACTATTTCGAGCAGCTCATTTTATGCGTGAATTGTCCAGTAATTTCCATCATTTTTCTTTGCTAAATCGGGATAACATTGCCATGTTCTGATCTATTTCTCAGTTACCCAGTACCAACAGCACAGCACTCCCGACAGCTAGTTATTTTACAAAATGGCCCTCTTTTAACGGTACACTGTAACGACCTACCGAGAGGCACCTCCTGCTCAGTCTGCTGGACGTGTTCCACGGTCACTTTGTCCTCGTCCCCAGTCCAGCAATGACAAGGAAACACCACTCCATCTCCACGTGATGCTGTCACCACCACTTCTTCTACGTAGAGGCCCTTACTGGGGGCGCCACCGACATCCTGCCCGACTTTAACATCCATGATCTATGTAAGGGAGGAAGAAGGAGAAACGTTAATTTTGAGGATGACACCTGTGCGTGTGCGAGTCTGTCAGTTCCTCCGGCTGCCCATCTGAAGCAGCAGATGCATTGCGTGACGACACACAAAAAATCAGAGACTGGGGCCGAGAGGCTGGAGAGAAAAATTAATCAGGAAGTCAACAACAAAGAAAGTCGACAAATTAAGAAAGCTTTGAAATTGAATTACATTCATCCCAGGATAAACTCACTCGGTTTAACAACGGCTTGAAGAACATTGCCATTTTAAATAATTTTAATCAAGGTGTAGTGTGCAAGACATTCCGTTTTGTGGTGGTTTCGCCTCTTCTCGTTAAAAAGAGCTCGGCAAAGCCTTCGCGCGACGATGCTGTCTTTCCTGTAGGTTGTAAACGACGAGATGAAATAACCGTAAACCAGGTGAATTTATCTCGGAATTAGGCAGATGGATTCTTAAAGAAACAATTCAAATACACTCGGGAAATTGGGCGTACAATAATCGTGTCTCAGAGGTTCACTTGACAAAAACAAATAACAAACACAATGTGTTTATAAAGTGAAACGCAACACAGTGATCCCACCCCACCACAGATAGGACACAAGCGGCGACTCCCCTACCTCTTCATAGGACCCTCCTGGGGGCAAATTATTTATATCCTGACCCACTCGAACATCAACAATCTGTATACAGGGGAGAGGGGAGCGGTTACAATTAACAGCGTGCAATTACATGACTGCCGTAGGTAAGGCATTAGTGTTTGCAAGCTCAACATTCATTATTTTAATTACAGTTTAATAGCATCCGTAACGACAATTACTTGCAGTTATTTTCATGTAAACTAATAGAATTATAGCAAGACAGCTTAGTATGCAGCATAATAAACCTTAACAGCTTTTATTACAGTATCCACAAAGCAGCAAAATGGACAGAACTGCTCGAAAGTAATGCGCAATAGCTTTCTTTTCAATGGTCACGCACTAGGGTTTCATCCACAGACTTTAAAGTTGGAACCACCTTGTGCAGCGTAATAAACAGTACCACATGAAAGTACTGCTCAATAGCTTTCAATTGAATGGTCACACATTAGGGATTGGTCCACAGACTCAAAAGTTAGAACCACCTTGTGCAGCGTAATAAACAGTACCACATGAAAGTACTGCTAAATAGCTTTCAATTAAATGGTCACACACGAGGATGTCATCCACAGACTCAAAAGTTAGAACCACGGTGTACAGCATAATAAACAGTACCACATGAAAGTACTGTTCAATAGCTTTCATTTTAATGGTCATACACTAGAGTTTCACCCACAGACTTAAAAGTTAGAACCACATGATTGTACAGCACAATAAACAGTACCACATGACAGTACTGCTCAATAGCTTTCATTTGAATGGTCACACACTAGCGCTTCATCCAGACTCAAACGTTACAACTGACACTAAAGACAATGAACGGGTAGGAACTCTATTCTCTTCCCCGTCTATCCCTGGGAATTCCCTCCCCGTTACTTACCCTTCCGATATCAGCAACTCTAGCTACCACCTTGTAAATGCGACCTTTCTCAAACTTATCCTTTGGTCCATAGCCCGGCTTGATCTGGATCTGTCCGCTCTCTCCCTTCTCACCGACAAGCTGGATCCAAACTGGAGCATAAGGGTCCGCCACTTCACCCAGCTTGAGATGTACTAGAATAAAACCCAATAACTTCGCTATAGAGCAGTTTTTCGGTTGATTATCGTAAAACCAAAACCAAAGCAATCACTCTAGCCAATCACAAAGGACACAGATCTAATCAAAACTCAATGGCAATATTCATGAGGCCAGAGCAAAGCGCGGGAAAACGCGTGCGAGCGCTTTACGGTTGGTTTTAGTTTTACTTCTGATTGGTTTAGAACGTGGCGCGAGTTTTTTAAGCCAATCACTGAGCGTAGTAATGCAAAACCAAAGCAAACGCGAATCACTTTCGACATCAAGTGAAAACCGCTCAATTACCGTGCTAAATACATTGACACTTACATAAAGTGATTAATTTTTTATTTATTTTTATTTACCCACAGGGAAACAACGCGAATGAAATCCCCCCAGGCTACGATCCAGCTAGGATTTTTGTACATGCAACAACTTATTTCGAACTGGTCGCGACAGCTGATGTAAAGTCTCCAATTCGTTTCCAGTTTCGGCAGGGCACGGAATAACACATCTACACGAAAAGTTAACTTACTAGTGTACAGTTCTGTTCTTGTCTTTTCATCCACTGTACAAAAACAAAAGCAAACGACAGCAACAACTGAGTAAAATGCATTGGGCTGTAGCATTTTCAAGCATGCAAGGGCACAAGGTCTCACATGAATGGAAAATTAGTTCAATAGCAAATTGAGTGGGCATAAATATCAAATGAGAGAATGACCTAAACACTGAGATTCTCGAGAAGCAAGCGTCGTTGCACTTTTACCCTCTGACGTCAAAGATTTTGCAATGTTGCCCGCTCAGAGACTTTTGGCGGGAAACAGTTTTATTGTTAGATGTCATGTGACGTCAAAGTAGCCAATGACAGCGTGCCCTGTTGCGGAAAAAGTTCCAGCTACATGACAATAAAATTACCTGGATCTAAGTTGACTTCTTCTCCAGCAATCCAATTGTTGTACTCAAAAACATAGGTTTCGTCTCTTGATGGGACTTCAATGGACAGTTTCTTCAGATACCATTCGGGATTGCGTCCAGTGTTGTCATGGCCCACACGAAGCTTAGTGAGCTGAAACAAGCCATCGAAAACGTTCTGAGCACTTTACTTTTCATTATTTCATGGTTACCACAGACACGAGTTTTCAAAACTTCCTGATAAAAATAAAGCTTCCCTGCCCAAATAAATTATACAAAATTTCAGATAATGGCAGCGGCGTCCGCTTCCAAATAAACATCGCTAAAATCACATTGACTGAAACGTTTTGATCCAACCACTTGCAATGGTGTTGATTCAGCGGCGTTATAATTTCAATTTTCCCTCATTTCTTCAAAATGTCAATTTTCCCTGAGTCAAAATAAAATTCCCTGATTTTCCCCTTCCCTCAAGAATTTTATTTTCCCTAAACATTTCCTGATCTATGGCAACTCTGCTTGAAGACACTTGACTTGCCTTGTAAACAGTAATTTTCGAATTTCATTTACGGAACTGAAAATGTAGCATTCTTTCCCGCTATCTCTACAAAATGCTGATCCTAGCAGTATGCAGGACATGTATCATATGCGAACAAAGAATATTGAAATGGTCTAGCTGGCCACCAGTCTCTCTGTAGCTAAGTGGTTAGAGTATCCTCCCAGTGTGCGGAAGGTTATGACTTCGATTCCCTCAAAATGTTTTTCTTTGTCAACGCTTGTAACAAAACCAAAACAACATCTTTCTCACAGCACGTTGACGGTTAAGTCGTCCTGTTTTTTCACTTTCTCGCCACCTTTCTCTCTGTTCCTTAAACCGTCAAAGGTTTTTATTACAAAAATTACTGAGGTAAATCACATCGCTTTTAACAGCACGTCAAGGCTGCAAACTGGTCAATGCTACTGAACATTCAATTAGATTACCTTCCCAACGTCAGCCGTTTCTACTGCAAACTTGTCGATTCGTCCCCGTTTGAACTTTGGTGCTTCTAGTTTGTTTTCACTTCTGAACTCAATCTTTTCTGTTTGTCCTTTCTCTCCAAACAGCTGCACGTACACTGTGGCGTCCGTTCCGGCAAAAGGCACGTCCTCTGTCTCGAACGTCATGTTGTACAGAGTACCTGAAAGACAGGAAAATAACGAGTTACTAAAACCTGCAGTACAGGTATTTTTGGTGAACGACACAGAAGAACGAAGAGTACTGGGGTGAGCACAAAGTGGACTCGCCCCAGTACTCTTAAATACCTTGCTACGTCACGGATGGCGATAGCAATATTGCAACCCGCCTCAATCTTTCTCAAATTTAAGTTTGCGTAGCCGCCTGCCTGTGTCTCGCGCCTTCCACGTTTCCCAAATGCACGCCTAAAAGCTATACAGGCGCCCGCGTAATTTTGACTATCCCTATCCCTTTGTTTCCAAGGGTAATTTTGCATTTTACAATATGGCCGTAAGTTATAGCACTAGAGACGCGCGAATACGTCCAGACGAATTGTGCTTCAGTCTGTTTTTTTTTTGTTTAGTTTAAACAAGTACCCAGGATATACATAATCTGTTTTTGTGCCCAAGCTCACCCAAACAGTTCATCTTTCCCTAGAAAGAAACAGCCGTTTATTTATAATAGAGAGCACATCTCCTTACTGTCTAGCTGTGGTTGAATCGTTTCACCAGGCACCAACACTCTTGCGGTTTTTCCGTCTCCTTCATCTTCAGCGAGCCAGCAGCGGCACGGGAAGATCACAGGTTCTTCGTCCGCACACTGCACCTCGATTTCTTCGACGAAAATTCCACGGCCGCGTCCATGGCTGTCATTGCCCAGATACACTTTGTTGATCTGTGCATACAACAAAACATTTTGTATATACTCGTTCTAACGGAACCGTTCTGCATGCTGTGTTAACGGGAAAATGCAACACTTGGTTCGCTATCAAATGGAAAATGATGAATTGAAAGTAAGATATCGTAACGGATCATGTTTAGTCTAAATTGGCAGTTTGCGTACTTAAGAGATGAAGAAAATAAAATACATCTCCTGTTTCGAATAAGCAGCCTCTTGGAAGCTACCGAATTTAATAAGCGCCCAGGACGCAAAGCTAAAATTGTCTAGTGTAGAACAAAGGAAATGCTGAGGTGAAAACATGAATTCGCAAAGGGATCAAAATATTCAAGGATTCACTGTACCTTTCCAATATCCTTGATATTGACCGACACTCTGTACTGCTTTCCAGGTTCAAATTGAGTTCCGTCAGAGGGTGTGAGGTATATCTTGCCAGATTCCCCCCTGTCGCCGTACAAGATCATGTACAGCTTGGCCTTAGGGTCCAGTACTTCACCGAGACGGAACAGAACTAGAAAGCAAAAGGATCACAATCGGTTAAAAACTAATTTAAAAGAGAGACGATTACACATCCAGTGGAACGTAGTAGTGTCAATTCGGAGAAAACGTGTAAAATGTCTAGATCCTAAATCTGAAATTGTAACATAACGGTTGAAAGCAAAACGCTAGCCGCCTGCGAAAGCTGACGGTGATTCGTCTGTTGTTTTGGCGGGAAGATACAACAGTGAAAAGACCTGGCGCTCCATAGAAGTCCAGCAGAACGACATAAACTGAACGCAACTTATTCATACACTCGCTGGTTTTCTTTCCCCATTAAACGAAATTTAACCGCTAATAATTCCACAAAACTATATAAAAGTGAATGTTCCTGAGTACCTGAAAACGAAGTTTTGCATTCGCGCGAGCGAGTTACGAGCCCGCAGCGAAAAATCCAAAACAAAACATCTCGCACGCTATGTTGTCTGCACTTTTACCGCGGACAATGCTCGCACTGCGCAAAATTCGTATACAGATTTCGTCACATAACATTGTCTGACGCTACGATCGTCATGGGAATTTAAAAACAGTATCAAAATCCTAAGACATTCTTCGTGTCATACATACATACACAAGTTGTAGGTGTGATCTACACGAAATTTGTGTCGTAGACTGGCGAGGGGGAGAGAAGGGTCAGGGGGGGGGGGGGGGGTGAACCTCCCGCCCATAGTGGTTTCCTCCTCTTTGTCCCATTTGTATTGCGAAATTTAACGAAATGTCGCGAAATTTTTCTCAATTTCTCCCGGTTCCCGCCGTCTTTTCTTGCCACACGAGACAAAGTTTTCCCGCTCAAGTTGGCCGTTTTACTTACTGTCATACGAGGGTTGCACAGTTTCTCCGGGTTGTAGAACCCGAGCACTTTGACCATCTCCTTCATCTTCGGCCAACCAACAGCGACACGGAAAAATGGCGGGCTCTTCATTGGGCGCTGCCACCTCGACTTCCTCCACAAAAACACCATGACCCGGTCCACGACTTTCATTTCCAAGATTAATTTTCTCAATCTAAACACACCACATTAAGAACGTTAGTATTGGCCTGGACACCATTGTGGTAGGTCTCAGAGCACTCAGTTACCATTAGTCAGAACTGGCCAGCTGGCCTGGTGGTTTTAAATGTGAAATGGACCTTTCCCACGAGATGTTCCCACAAATCCACCATAATCTGACCAACGACGGTATTCCGTTGTCGAATATCCTGGTCTGGCCGGCGAGTTCTGACTGATGGTAAGCGCTCTCAGTTTTGGGTGAGGTATTACTGGACTTTCAGATTTGAATACTCCTTCATACATGAGGATTTGTCAGTTTTTTCTTGGCTAGATAAAACTAGACATTAATTAGCATGCCTCGTCGAAGTCACAAAATATGAAGTAAAACCCATCCCTTATGCTATAATGCAAGCTAATTGAAGATATTAAGTATTTAAGGAGAATCTAAGCACAGGATAAAGTTGTTTCAAATTAAAAGCTGGTTTGATCTTCAAAACTGACAAGAAACAAATGAAATAAGCGCTTAAACGAGGAAATACCGCAAGGCAAAGTTAAACTATGCATCGTGATTCATCCTTGTGCTAATAAAATCAACAATTCAGTATACACATCAATTGTTATCAACTCACCGGTCCGATATCTCTGATATTTGCTGATACCGTATACAGCCGTCCCGGTTCAAACGTCTTGCCGTCGGATGGTGCCAGGTAAATTTTACCAGATTCGCCTTTTCTTCCGTAAAGAATCATGTACAACTTTGCACGAGGATCGACCACCTCGCCAAGACGGAAAGCAACTGTTAAAAGATCACAACAAACAAGCATAAGGGAATTATCGTGAGGACTATGGAAAGCTTGCAGCGCTTTATACCTTGGATTCGAGCTTATTACAAAAACCTTCGAGCAACACGCATTATCCAATCAAAGTTTCGGTTTCTTAATCAACACGCGACTTTTCCGTCGCTTTCCATAGGTTGCATGTCTAAATTCTCACCAGAGGTTACAATTTTTCCCGCGCTTTCCACCAGTAACATGTTTTCCGCGCTTTCCACAAATTACATGCTTTCCTGCGCTTGCTACCGTTTGTTGAATTCCGAATATAACTGATGGCTGATCAAACTGTTTAGCCGTTCAAGCTGTCAGCTTAAAATGAAGAATGCATGAATACTTAGGCTAAATCACGATTGGCATGAATTTCGATTTCAGTTTTAGAACTTTTCAGCGAGATTTTGTGGTTTATTTTTGCTCCTTTTTACAACACCATGGGTTCGTTGCTGTCTCTCAAGTGTTCCTTCCCACGACCGAAATACAAAGAATCAGCGATTGTTATTGCACTTACTATCGTAAGGCTGTGTAAGCGACTCCCCTGGCTCTATCACACGAGCAGTTTTACCGTCATCTTCGTTCTCTGCGAGCCAGCAGCGACAAGGGAATATCACCTTAGGCGCGTCAGGTGCAGTGACTTCGATTTCCTCGACAAATACCCCTTTGTTACGGCCCTTGCTGTCGTGACCAATGTGAACCTTTTGTACCTGTCGAGTTAAGAGAGTTTGTCATGAAATTTTCTGATGTGCAAAAGGTCTTTTGAATAAAAGAAAACCCTAAAAGTAGTTTTAAAGGTAGGAAAATCCCAAAAAAGTAATATTAAACCAAAAATGAACAGAGATGTCACAATTGACAATTGATTAAGATTAAAATGGATCGTGAACAAAAACTTGCCATAAAAAGTGTACAATTACTGTAAACAGTAAAATTATGTTACGTTAACAGTTGGCTAAGTTATCACTGCTTTCGCTGCTACTCAACTTTCCTCTACTGTTGAAATTGTAAAAGGCTTCTGTCGCTCAATTATACTTTGGGATGATTTCAATAGTGGAACTTTGTCGCATGCGACAATCTTACAACAGTATTACAACACGAATTGTATCGGATGATGTAAAACAAACTTACAACTTACAACTTGCCTGCGATTGCCGTGTACATATGAAGCCAAGAATAATGTAGGATTTTGAAATGCTTTTATCATAACCCTACAGCAATCACGACCACAGACAAAACTTTACGATTTAAAAAATTGTACATGAAAACGATTTTTGCATGTGGCCAGTAGCTCGAGCTTCAAAAGACTTACAAAATTCGCATGCGACAATGTTGTACCGTCTAATGATATGAATAACTTACGTTTCCAATATCCTTAATGTTGACAGAGACTTTGTAGAACTTGTCAGGTTCGAACTTAGATCCATCAGGCGACAGATAAATTCTCCCAGACTCCCCTCTGTCGCCATACAGCACCATGTACAGTTTGGTATCAGGGTCCAGGACCTCGCCAAGTCGAAAACCAACTGTATAAGCAAGTTTAAAGGGTTTTAGAAAACATCCTGCAAGAAAGCACGCGCTAAAAGACGTACTTCTATAGCTCGATAGAAACACGGAACATGTTTTCTAGTTCTTAAACATCACAGTTTGCAGGCGATTCTGTGGCATTATATGCTGTCACTGTTTGCCGGATGTACAAAATTACTTTGAATTCGAATGAAATTGAAAGGAAAAATACAAGACGTAATAATAAGCACCAACAATATTATTATTGTTATTATTATTATTATTATTATTATTATTATTATTATTAAGATTATTAATATTAACACGGCAAGCAGAGCAGTCCAATCATAAAGTATACATAAGCGTACACTGTAAATCGCTTCGCTAGACATTTTTTCTCTCTCGCGCGTTATGATTTACATTTTTTACGGCAATGTTATAAAATAATTGGTTTATGCTTTTAGCTGTGCACAATCAAGTTATGGTGCACTTGGCAGAAGTTTCGATAGCACTCAAGAAGCTAGATTTACTCTCAGTCGTTCGTGCTCTTTGAACTTCCCGCGTGCACCATGACTCGGCAGTGCAAGGCTAAAAGCACGAAGTAAAACTTGAAAAATGTTGTCTCTGTTTTTCAGGATGCAGGATCCATGGCACCCTTAAAGTGTTGAAAAATTAAATAGCACGACAAAGTTTTTCGGTATTCATCCTTACTGTCGTATCGTGAAGTCAACGATTGCCCAGGGACTAAAACCCGTGTTGTCTGTCCGTCATCCTCATCTTCCGCCAGCCAACATCGACAGGGAAATATCACAGGGGGACCCTGGGGGGCTGTAACTTCCACTTCCTCGACAAACACCCCTTGGTTGGGGGACACGCCATCCTGGCCCATGCTGATGTTACGAACCTGGAATTCATCAAGGAAACTTTTTTATATTTATAAAATAAATATCTAAGGCAAAGTTACATGCTAATTGTTTGCTAAAAAGCTATAATACAGTAAATAGATGTGTTGAGCTCTGTATGCTACTGATACTACAGAATCAGTCAAAATATAGTGGCTGCAAGTTGCTGCAACATAATGTTAACATTATATCCACAGGGACGTATTCATATAAATTTCTAGCAGGTTTTCTTAAATTCTCTGCAGATTGACAAAAAATAAAACAAACTTTTTAAATCTAGCAAAATGGTTTGTCCGCATTAAAAAAGAATTCACTATCCTTATGTTGACTTTTTCAGCAAAAAAAGAGAAAGAAAGAAAACGAAAAAAATTTAAATTATTTCTTATACAGGACACATATTTTGATAAATTTTCCTTCATTTTATTTATTGACGAAGTATATCACTACGTATGAAAAAACAAATATAGAAAAAAGAAAAAAAACATGAAACTCAGAAGATAAATATACAGCGGATTCAGGTTGAGTGTTTAATGGCCACAGTTGTCACGTTTGTTGTAACGGTTGAATTGATTTGCGTTGCGAGACAAAATGACAGACGTTGCTAGGCGGGAATGCCAACGTTCTGCCTGGGAAAACCACAACGTGCTTTTTCCCAGACAGAACGTCGTCATTCCTGCCTAGCAACGTCTGTCATTTTGCCTCGCAACGCAAATCAATTCAACTGTGACAACGTATGCAACAACTGAGGCCGTTAAACACTCAACCTGAATCCGCTGTAAGTCGACTGAATATTCCTATTCAGATTGTGCTTACTTTCCCCACATCAGTGGTCCTGACATTGACAGTGTAGAGCTTCCCAGGTTCCAGTCTTCCTCCTTCAGGTGTCAGGTAAATCTTCTCTGTGTCGCCTCTGTCGCCGTGAATAACCATGAACAGCTTTGTACGAGGGTCCAGTACTTCTCCTAGCCTGAATGACACTGTTGTTGATGAAAGTGTATCATTAATAAATCACGGATACACAAGCTCAGGTTTTTACAAGTACTGAGGAGGTGAAAAGTGGACGTTCTGGAGGTATGTCCTTACTAAGCCACAAAAACTTTAGATTTTTAACGTATGTCAGAGTCAGTTTCATGCAATTTTGTGGTAAGAGTGCATGCATGTATGTACACCACTAGCATAATATTATTAATGTAGCTTGCATTCCATTAACAGCAATAAGCCACTCTTCACTCTCTTGTGGTAATTTGACAGCTATAAAGGTAGACCACAGTCGTGTACACTCAGCTCCAAAACGACATCACAGATAAATCTCTTTTTAAGGTGTTTTGCAGTTCCCCATATGCCCCCTGATGGATACATGCATGTACATGAAAGAAATTTATAAAGATGGTTGGCATGACAAACAGACAGACAGGCAAGACAAGGAGAAACAGACAGGCAGGCAGATTGAGACAGACAGACAGACAGACAATCAGGCAGGCAGTAAGTAAGCCAATCGGTAATCATCTGAAAATCAATGTTTTAAAAATTAGTGTTACAACAACAAAGCAAGGTTTCAGTACACAGTATGTCCCATACCTTGGTATTCAGCCATCTCTGGTTCTGGTTCTGGCTCAGGTTCTGGAGCTAATTTAAAGGAGGAAAGATGATAAAATTTAATTCAAGACTTTGCAAGATATGGTAATAACAGTTTACTTATCATGATCAATAACTTTTCAATAAACCAAGACTTCCGTAGTACAGCCAAAGAAATTGAGACAGTAGGTCTGTCTTAGAAAAAAGTGCAAGACACCAAGAACTTTGAAATTTGACTGCAAAATGTATATTTTCTGAAGGAATATTCAGCACCCCTAGCATGTCCTCCACAAACTAAACAGAAATTCACTCACCTGCAGACACCTGGGAAATCTCTGCAACAGTTATGTTCTCCTCTTGAACTTTACCCTCGTCAACTATAATTTGGAAAGACAACAACATAACAGCTGCCATGAGAAGCTGAACTGCAGTCAAGAGACACGCCCAGTTTCTGTTGAAAAAACATTGTATAATTTAAGTTTAAGTTAATGCCATACCGGGATAAACTTCAACTTCAACTCGTCTGTCCTCATCACCAGTAAGCCAGCGGTTACATGGGAACATGTATTTCTCTTCACGGGATGGAATCTCTATTCTTAATGACTCTAAATACCACTCCGGGTTTGGACCTGTATTGTCATGACTGAGACGAATCCTCTCAACCTAGAGATGTTTGGAAACAAAAAAAAAAGATATTTACGCAGATGTCAATTTAATAAGATGTACAACATCAGTGTACTGTCATGTACATATGACAATCAAATTGTTTATTTTTTTCAACTTGTGCATGAAATCTTCACAGAACTATAAAACAGCACATTTCTACCAAGGCGACACTTTTATATCATACACTGCAATCAGCAATTAATTGACATCATGATCACTTGCATGTTGGCACGATCTCTTATTATTCCTTTAAAAAGCATGCATAAACACAAGCATTGTATAGCCTCATCCAAAAGATTCAACCTCAGAATGACTATGTAGGTTTCATTCTTACAAGCCTCAAATGTTCACACTCCTAAATAAAATTGACTGTAAATTTGAAAATGGCAATGTGGCGTGCATGGCGGGACTCAACACTGCACTGACTGCTAGATTAACATGCTGATGTGGTGACCTTAAAGTTTCACCAATCTGCATAAAAGAAGCTTGGTTTTGATCTAATTTTTATACATAATAGGTGATCACTGCGTTCAGTCTAAGCTCATACACACCAGCCAAATAAAGACCTCTCACTCAGTTTATAAATTAAAATACATTAAGAATGCAGTTACACACTCACTTTGCCCACATCCATGGTCTGCACAGTAAACCTGTCTGTGCGTCCCCGGTCAAACCTCTTCAGGGTTTTGCCGGATTCTTGCCGCAGCATGATCTTTTCAGTCTGACCTTTGTCTCCAAATAACTGCAGAGTCACGTTAGCATCTGTTCCCGCATACGGCATGTCACCAGTCTTGAATGTCAAACTATAGGCAACATCTGGGGAAACAGATTTAAAGAAAAAAATTCTGTTTACACTTATCACTGTAGCACAACATCTGTGATCAATATATCACTTCGCTTTACACTATTAATACATAAATTAAGGAAAGAAGGAAGGCGAATTAGGAGATTCATCAACCACATGCAGGAGTCATTGCTTGATGAACTTTTGCACAAGCTACTGGTGCACAATTCCTAGTGAAACCCCTGGTGCAAAAATGGCTTTTTTTCTTGTAGTTTGAAGCAGTTACTGGGAAATTTCGACCATTTGTTTTCTCATAATTATATTTTGAACAGATAGAGTCTGTGAAATATAATTACTACCAACTAGTAGATGTACATCAATAAGAAACATACTTTCTGGTCTTTTGACAGCCTTTCCAGGCAGCAATTCTCTCTCTGTTTTACTATCCCACACATCCTCTGCCAGCCAGCAGGCACAAGGGAACTCAACTGTCGGGTCGCCATCTGTTGGCACCACTTTGACGCTGTCCACAAACAGTCCTTTGCCATAGCCTCTACTGTCCTGACCCAGACGGATTTTCTCAATCTGCAAACCAAGCATAACTTAAAGTGCATTTTTGATGCAATCAGAAGGGCTTAATTCTGCATTATTACTGTGACTCATTTATTGAAGGTGGCGAATGGTGAATCCCTACTAACTGTATGTTTCCCCTGCCATGTTGGATAGTGCAGTTCGTTCAAATTTCTTGTGCAGTGTGTTTTAATTTGAAAGCAAAATAAGTAGCAATCAGAGGCATTATTTATTTTGCATGTTACATAACACTGTAAAGGGGGAGAGGGGGAATTAGAAACAGGAGGTGCGCCAATATTTTGTCACTGATTGTTGGACTTGAAAGTATAGACTGAGTGCAGCAAGGTCTGAATACTTAATTAAAGCTCTCTGCTGTGAGGTTGGTTGATTTTAGGTATCACCCATTTCAAGTTTGCCTTAATCGTCTAATAAATTGTATTTACATATAATGCACATACCCTTCCTATATCAACAGTCAGGGCGAGTGTAAACTTGTATGTTTTCTCTCTTTGTAATGGTTCTTCTGGCCTCAGGAAAACCTTGCTTGTTTCACCTCTCCGACCAATCAAATAGATGTAAAGTGTTGCTTCGGGGTTCAGCACCTCTCCAAGACGCACGGAAACTGTGTGGGTTATGTCGGAGTCTAAAGAAACCATACTTATTATTGTCATGAGATACTGACAGTGTAATTATAAACCATTTTAATTACTCATCTCCAATCAGTAGAAGTGAGGGTCAGCAAGGTTGTTTTGATTTGTTATTTGTTAATGATTGGTTGCTATATTTTTGTGGTCCACTTATTGTGAAAAACCATTCTGGATATCATGATGACTCTTGTGTGACTCTGGCGACTTTTTTCTGTATTAGTGACCCCTTAGGATCAAGCCCAACCCTTAGCAGGGTTTCGTTATAAGCGATATATGACGGCTGTGACCACAAAAGGGGTGTAAGGCCCCTTTCCCCTGGGGGGAGGGCCTGCTCCTCCAGAAAAATTTGAAATCTAGAAGCTTGGAAAGCAATTTCCAGCACTCTGGGCATCAAAAAGTATGCTGTTGATGAGTGTTTTTATTAACAACAGAACAGGTTTTTTTAACAAACTAAATGACATCTTAACAGATGGCGGTATGAGGCCGTATAGCTAGTGGTAGACCACCGGTAACTGGCTCTTATTCAATCCCCTGCAGCTCCTAACATCATGTCTATATTGTTCTTTACTATTTACAAAAAAAAAAATTATGCCAAAATTTCAGGTTGGAAATTTATTGTCTGTTTGGGAAGAATGTGTTCCATTTAATACTTCCTCAAAGAACCCGACATTTCTTTTAAACCACAAAATTTGGCGTGTACAAGCAGAAAGGCTGAAATGTAAATTTCCATTCAGGATGTCACAACTGGGACAAGTTTTTTGTGAAATTAATAACCTTGGACTTGATGAACTTCTAAGCAGTGTACAATATTAGAAGCTCAAAAGGTTCATTTAAAATTTTTCTACAGGAACAGTTGGCAAGTAAAACAGTCACAATGATGTTATGTCACTTATAAAGTTTACCCGATGTATGTGGAGTTCTTGTTCCAGGATAAATCTCTCTCTCTAATTTGCCATCTCCAATATCTTCTGCTAACCAACAGGAACAAGGAAAGTATAGTGGTTCTTCGTCATCAGGAGCAACTTCAATCTCATCCACAAAAATCCCCTTGCCACTCCCGTGGCCGTCATGACCAACACGAATTCTCTCCACCTTACATAACAAGGAAAACAATCAATTTAGTGTGAGCCATCATTCCCATAAATGTTTAGAAATCCTAGGTTTCCTGATTAACGACCATCCTGTGGTTTCCAGAAAAGAACCTGTGCACACTAACAACATGAAACATCACCCTTAACAACATGCTGTCTACATTAACATTAGATCTTGTTTAGAACTCTCTTGAAAATTACAGGGTTATTCTGCAAAATTTAACTTTCACCATAAAGTAGATTTATGTACCTTTCCTATATCTGGCATCTCAACTGAGAACTTGTAAGTTTTTCCCTCTTGAAACGTATCTGCCGCAGTCCCTGATGGGCGGAGCACAATTTTGGTACTCTCTTCGTGTTCTCCACATAGTTGCAGGTACAGCTTGGTGTATGGGTCCAACACTTTTCCCAGATGAACAGACACAGTGTAGCCCTTGTCTAAGTTTCAAATAAACAGTAACATTGTATAATTAAATTATACTTCAATTTCATCATCATAGTTACGGGTAACCGATTGACAAAAAAATAAAAATAATATCAGTTAAATCTCTTTACGGCCAAGAGTGCAGCCATGAGTCAATTTATGAATGTAGAGTACATGTATTGGATTTGAAAGACAATTTTATTACCCACTCTATTCTTGCAATAAAAACCTTGTATTTATTATTTATGTTAAGTTCCAGATTTCAAAAAATGTTTCTTGCTTGGTATAAAAAAAATATTTTGACAAAATTTTAATTATCGCTAATAGCAGGGTGTCCGCAAGGCAAGAGTTGACTGTAGCTTTTAAATCCTGGGTGCCAAGATATTTTTTATCTTTAAAGACACAGTCTCACATATACATACTGTATTGTTATGTTTATGTTTTAAAATTTCAAATTCTTACTTGGTGTAGGAGTTGAGGAATTCAAATCCTTAACTGTCATTTCCGTTAGCTGATCCTGTGCCAGCCAGCAGTTGCAAGGAAATGTGTAGTGGTTGCCATATGATGGCACATCGATTTCAACTTCTTTTACATGGAAGCCTGTTCCATACTCCATGTGATCATGACTGAGCTTAATTCTCTCAACCTGCAAAGATGATTATAATAATGAACAAAAAATAATCCCTAGTGCTCCATCTTGTTCTAGTTACAAAACTTTTTGCAAAAATATTTCCGTTATTGTTAAAATTCACCATTGCTGTTTTTAACTACTAACAAAGGGATTTTTAAAAAGTGCTGATTAGCTAGATTTCAACCTCCCTTTTTTAAAACGTAGGTAATCAAATAGTCCCCATTCTGCCACCCATTCCTTGTGCAGAGGTTCCACCTGCTAAGAGAGGCAGGGGGCTCTGGGAACAAATTAAATTAGTGGAATATACAATACATTATGTACAAAATTTATGTGTTGTTCCATTATATCAATTCAAGTTAATATTCATACTTTTCTCTATTAACAAGACTTTCTAGACTTCCGTCCACCCCATCACCTCAGGGTTTCTCTCTGTGGGGTGGGTATGGATATTTTCTGGAACCACACAATAAATTAAACTTGAAGTACCTTTCCGATATCCAAGGTGGTGACCATAAACTTGTACTCTTGACCAGTTTCAAACCGGTTTTTCTCGTCCCCTGCTTGCCGTAACTGTATTTTTGCTGTATTTCCTTTAGATCCAAACAACTGGATATACACGTTTCCATCTGCGCCATTACCCTTCACTTCGCCAAGTTTCATTTTCATATTGTACATTACTGGAAAAAGAATTTGAGTAGGTTTTTAAAACTTTGAGCCCCTAAAAATAAACCCACTTTGAACAAAGATGCAGTGCAGAAGCAGTGTTTGTACTGTTGTTTGACAAGCTGGGTTGGGCCTGCTAAGGCCAGGTTTGCTTGTGTGCTACCTAGGGAAGGTACTTAACCCTCCACCCTCAGCAGGTGTATAAAATTTTAAGTGGTTGCCAGTAAATTTAATGCTGGAGTTCATGTGACCCTGCAATGGTCAGACTAGCATCCCATCTGGGACAGGTAGGAAAGGGGGAGTAGAAAATAAATACTCCAAATGCTGGGGCAGGTACAAAAGTCGGACTAGATCAACTCGGATAACTGATTTGAATAAGAATAGCACCATTGTGTATTTCCTCGTTCTTGAATAGCTGCTATACTTATTCAAATCAGTAATCCGAGTTGATCCGGTCTGACTTTTGTCGGCCCTGCCTTTAATGCTGTGGAAACCAGAATACATCAGAGTCTCATCTCTCAAGATGACTCTCGACCCTCAAGATGAGACGAGAGACTCATCTCACATGAGGGTGGTAGCTTACTTTTGAGCGTCACTGTAAGTTGTGCACTTTTATATACACCTTACACCTTCACATTACACATCAGTGGCATACAGCACAAGGTCCTTTAATTTAAACGTGACCTTAGGTTGGAACATCTACTTTTATTAATTATTTTTGGCTGCAAGCAAACGCTCACTGTTTTCCCTTCAGTCCATGTCCTCAAACCAATTAAAATGCTGAATTTTATCCAGCCAGCCTTGGGGGCAAGAATTTATTTCAACACTGTTCCTGGGGGAGGAGGATTTCAAAAAATTATTGAATAATGACTTTCGACAAGGGATGTACTCATGTTTTTGTTACGTACCATTTACTTCAGGAATGCCAGATTTTGGATCTGATGGTGTGCGTTGCTTTACTAAGGATGATGTACGGGGAAGAGTTGACGGCTTTGCTGGAGAGGACTCTGTACTGGCAGAACGACTAGCTTGAACTGCAAAATATGGACACAGTGACAGGTCAGTGTTATTACCACAGATAATAAATATTATTTCATTATGTAAAAAATAAGAATGTTAAGTGAGTTTGCATTACATGGGGCTTACATATGCAGGTATTAGGTAAAGGGTAGCTAGGTTAAGTCTGTATTCAGGCCTAGTGAAGTCATAGTCATAGGCATACCAATTTTTCTTGGGAAAAGGCGCAATGAGTTTAACCCTATGTGAAGCGCCAACCCATGAAACAAGGCCAGACCACAACACAGGGAACTCCGTGCCCTACTCTTTGCGACAAGTGTGTGGGTTCTTTAGTTAAATTTACAGTCCTTATCCGATGAGACCAGAATGTCTAACCATTTGAAGATATAGTCACAAAGGCAGCATGCATGTTCTCCTCGTGATCAGTTATTTTAGGCCCCTGAGTGTTGGTCCGGTCTGGGCTTGAATTCTTGACCTCCCGCACAAAAGTCTGACACTCAACCAATTGAACTTACCTGTTGTACCACTAGGCTAGAGCTTATCCCTGTTTCTATAGCATTAGACAACCTGCTGTCATACTATCCAGGAGAGGGGTGGGCAGAGAAATACTCCTTAGTCATGTTATAGTACTGTAACTGAAGACACATGTCAGCACCATGCCAGCCTGACTATTGGCCTTTCAGATGCAGACTTACCCTACATCACCCAAGGTTTGATTCAGAGTGAAGGGATCTTATCGACATGCTGTTAGCATATCATGTACTGTACATTCAACGTGACAACATTTAATATTTAACATTATAGCTATTATGTCATAGATGTATTAACTACCTGGACTTTCCCTGCCGTTGGAGGTTTTACGACCAGTTGAAAAGGATGAGGATCTTATGGGCATGGTTACGCTAGATATCTTTGTTCCGCTTCCTGTCGAACCAACTGAGCTGCCACTCAGCTTCCTTCCTGTACCACTACCACTGCTGTATGTCCGCTGCAAGGAACCTTGATCACTTGCATCTGATCCGCGCTTCTTGTGTTGGAATCTGTCACCTGTACTCTCTGAGCCAGTGTCCCCATTCATCATATAAATTGTTCTTTTGGTACGAGATGTGTCATGCGATGTGTCAATTCCATTTGTAATAGTTCCATTGACATATCGGCCATATCTGTCAGGGCTTTCTGCATACTGCCGCTCACTCCTGGTCTCGTGCGTGTCTTCACTTATTGTATGAACTTGCCGCACTTCTCTTCTTGTGAAGGATTCGTTTCTTGCAGTTTCCCACTGCATTGTGGCTCACCTTGATCTGGTAAAGGGGCAGTGCTTACTGGGATTGCACAAATACAGATGACTGTAATTAAAAAGAATAAAATTAAATGATGACCTTAACTTAAAAGTAATTCAAAATACCCTCCTCTGATATATGAGATAAGCATGCAAATACCCAGGGGAGGAAAAATTCTACAGTGGCTTGGCCAAAGGGCAAGCTGGAAATTATTCGCTTTTTTGAGCGCTGACCATTGAAAAATGGCATTAATATGTGAATCCAATGTACATGTATTGTTTATCAAAGGTGAGGACAATTGTCTATTCTACACAACATGTTGCAGCAATATTTGACAAGGTAGACAAGAGTCCTTGGAGGTCTGTATGCAATACTACCAGGAAAAAGGAAGACAGATATAGAAAGTATAAAATTAAGGGTGCATGAAAAAAGGATCGTACACCTTGCAAAACAAGTCACGTACTGTATTAAACATTCACCAATAAAATCGTTCATAATAATTATTAAAAAACTATTTAATCAACATGAGTTTAATTTTCTGTACATGCACATGATGCATATAAAAATAAAATAGTTCTGTTCTCTTCAATTTAGAAATGTATTTCTCAGTGAGAATTGAAACTGGTTACACCAGAAATTAACGAAATAAGCGTTGCCTCATAACACCACGATAAATAAGCTTTAGTATAATTTTGACCGGCAAAAATAAAATATTGTTGGCAGTGATCAGGAACAAAGATATAAACTGACCTTGAAAACTCAAGACTTGAGATGCAATAATTCAAGTTGTTTGTTTACCAAGAATATTAATGGCTCAGATCTGTAAGTGCTGAAATTATCTGAAGCCAATTTAAATCAGATCTAGCGTATCTTTGTAAAACATTATTATATAAACTCCTGTTCGCCAAAGATAAGAAACCTACAACCGTCACGTTTAGTGCATTAGTAACCGTAAATAAAGCAAAGAACCTTAACTTGCACCAAGAAAATAGTTTTAAATACCAACTTTATATCGAAGTCGGTTTGATCTTAACATTTACAACACCATTTAAATGTGCAATTCAGTTAATTAAGGAGGTTTTAAAATTTAAGCTTTAAACTGAGCGGGAACAAAATTATCTATAGCAGATAAGATCATTCTTAGAACATTCTATTTCTTTCTCTTTCAAATAAATTAAAACACCAAGGGTTGTTGGCGCGCCCGAAATTTAAAAATAGTACAGCTTCAGTAGATAAAGGTCACGACATTCTTTGTTCGTTACGAGTTCGAAGTCGTAAATTATAAAATAAGATTAAGCTCATTAAAAATGCTTATAATGCTTGAAGTCAACAATCGTCGGTTCAGTGCAGGAAAATCTGTCCCGAATAAGAAGATACTCGCTGGGAAATAAAGTAAACAACCATACATAATTTTAAACATATAAAGCATATATCTCCGTACGTACACCTCCATCATCAACGATCGAACACACGATCAAAACACAATTCCAAATTGTCCGATGCTAAAACTCGAGGAAAAACTTTCTATTCCGCCGGGGTACTCCGAATTAGCTGATGTAGCGTTCAATTTATCTTTTAATCCACGCAAACTAAAGCTGTTAGTATTGATCCCACCGCTTTTAAAATTGCCGTTAGTTCAGTTTCATTTTATCGTTTGAAGACATCTCAATCGAGCTTACAATTACAAAATTAATGCGAAATTACGCTAGAGTGGCACGTACATAGATAATCTTCGTTAGTTTTACAGCATAAACGCCGAAACGACAAACGATAAGAATTGTGTGAAGCGCCCGAGATTCAAAGGTTGATAGCCTGCTTTTTTGGAAAGGAATTGTGATTCTTCACACAGTCGAACGGTTAATGAATTCGAATTGTTTCCGCACAGCAAGGTAGCGCGAAAAATGTTTATAATACACGTTCACTTTCTCGTTCGGTGCAAAAATTTAATTAAAACTACCGAAAGAGACGATCTGGTCCCTGCAGAAAGCAAAGTGTACCGAAAAAAATGAGATGTGGCTCAATTGGACAACAAGATACGTTGGTTATGCATAACAGATTACCTTCTCGGTGCACGACAGCTACTGACGACACCACAGAATTGTTTCTCCCGCCGGAACACAAAACCTTCTTCAACTGCGCTCTTCGGACTAATAAGATAACTCTGCCGCGGTTGCCAGACAAGGCGTTTTAAATTTCTTGACAGCTAACACATATCGAATGACACCGCAAATCGACGCTTGATCTGCAAAAGCCCGCCGAGAATCGACACCATTCGAGTCTGTTTTTAAGTGGGTCTGTTTGTTTTGAAAGTGGATTTACATTTCCGTCGCCATCTTGGATTCGGCGGAAGGGCGCGGTTACATTCCTCCTTGCCTTACGAACGTTACACAGACTTCGAGTAAAAAAATAAATAACAGGGGAGGGGAAAAGTTACGTTTGTCCTGGTTGACGCCACCCGCAAAAAGTTAAGCATGTTTAGACTGACATGTCAATAAATTTCCCCTATTGGCCAGAAGCCTTGTGGGCGTTTGAGGTGAAAAAAATGTACTTCTTTGTAAAAAAAAAAAAATACTTTATAAGACACCGAATATTTCTATTTGGCGCCTTTAAGACATTTTAGTTATTTCAGTTCAAAAGCGTTATACTATCGACTAAAAGAAACTCGCTAAAAGGAATACTGAAATACGTCAGTTGACTTTAAGTCCGCAAAATTCATAATTTAATTACAGGCCTTGAAATTTATAATTTTTGTGAGGTCATTCTAGCTATAGTCTATCTCAAGTCAACCCAAGTCAGTATTCGTCTGTAAATGGCTAGTTTCGATTAATTAAGAAAGCACCTTTTTAAAAAAGTTTGAATCTCTTTCTTTAAGGGTCATTTTCAATTATCATCAGCGTTCCATCCGCAGAGAGGAAACTGCGCTGTAAAACTTCGATGTACTGATTTGACAAAAGCAGCCGATTGTAACAAATTGAAGGCATGTGTTCCCACGGTACCAAAGAAGTCGATAAAAATTGTAAACCAAAAGAGAACTGTGCAAACAATGGCATGGTACTCTAGGGACAAAGCGCACTGTAGTGACAATTTCTTTACATTTTTGGTCTTCTTTGTGAAGCTAATTGCGCGAGAAAACGTCACGCCTCGATAAAGTCTAAACGAAAGTTATTAATTTAATTCAAGAGAATAAACTTCATTAGGAATACAGTTAGATTAAGTAATCGAAAATCGACCAACTTAAAAACAATTAGCAATTGCAAAACATTAGTAAAATAACTATTTAAATCGTTTTCATACTGTTTTAAATTCCGTCGCGATCTTGTGAAGTTAAGAGTTGTTTCCACGTAATGAACTGGGAATTTAATTTGGACAATTTATAATCTGCTTAACTTCAAACTGTGCATGTGACCAAACTGTTGGAACTAACTCGTGAGTACGTCGACTGTATGTGTTCCAACTTCGGGAAACAGGCTCAGCTATGGTCGACCTGATATTTCGAGTTCGAAATCTGTTTAAATATACGGCATGGTTTCATTTAAATAGCATCTTGAATCTTTCGTACAAACATTTGTTCAGTGGTTTCGCTTCAACAGCTCCGCTTCTTGAATGGCTAGTCAGTGTACTGTTCTAATTTGAATTCTCTAGGCAAACTTCAACAGCTATCTTGTCTCTCTTCGAGCTAGCAAAGCTCAATAGTACCCTCCAAAAATCTTCTCAAATTCCCAATCAAAACTTCTTCAGACGAAGTAAACAAAATGCATTTAGATTTCAATCATGTCAAAGGCATTGAGTCAAAATTGTGATTTTATGCAAAACACCGTGGGAATTGTGCTGAGCTCAAACAGCCCTCTCGTTTCTTTCCTACAGGTTAAAACGTCAGTCTTCGAAGACAAACTGCATAGTTAAACAATCTCTTACCTTTTTGTCTTTCAATAGGCTCGCTTGCGTCGTTTTTTCGTGGAATTTTTGCCTCATGGAATTTTTATTCCCGAAGGTGGAGTGATGCACTGTGTTAGACGCTAGTTTCTAATGCATTTTTCATGAGCAGATTATTAGATTTATGACAGAGCACTTGCTGGGAAACAACTGGTTGCCTGCCACTCGGAGAGAAATTTGTCATTGCTGAGTTATGTCGCAGTCTGATTGAAATCTCGCCAATAAAAGGATGACTTCACTGCAACATGTAATGAGTGAAATTAGACTAAATATTGACTTTTTATGCGTGAAATTCCTAATGCAGGTGATTCATGCACCATTAATTGCAATGATTTAACCTTGTCTAGTATACAGTCTAGACAATTCAATGTACAGTGAAAATACGTTCAGAAAGTAAGGCATTATAGAAAAGATGAGAAAGTGTGGCAAATGCGTTTTTTTAATGGAATAATTATTGTGCGCACAATCACTTCGCAACTGCTAGCTCGGTTTCACTTGTGTACACCTGTAAATCTAATAAATTAACGCGTCTCCTAATTGGATTGCCAAGTTAAACACATTTCGTGGCTAAACCACCACCAATAAAAATTAAACTCTGGCCCAGGTTGGCTCCTTAAGTCGCATTTCGAAAAAATCTCCAAGTTTCTATCGTAAATATTTTCATCCTTTTACACGTGGAAGACATTTGAGGCGGCAACATGCAAGTTTAAAATGAATTAGCGAAACGTTTAATTTATTTTAGTGAACTACAGATGCAACTGCCGCTCAACAGGACAATTATTAATATCAACAGGACAATTATTTCTTGCCTACTGCGTTTCCCGTGATGTCGGGCCGTGAATATTTAGCATTTCTGTCGCGATGTAGACATATCACATGTTATCAGACAAAGAAGATTTTTAGAACGGTATAAGAAGGAAGCAATGGATTTTTATCATAGAAGCTACACGTACCAAGGTAATAATAATAATAATAATAATAATTGTTTAACTGAATCAAAGTGTAAAAGTATGGCGACACTCGAAATCAAATTAAAACCCCCGCGGAGACTTCAAAAAATATTCAACACCGAAGGTGCCAGATTACAACGGCGACTTTGCCATTTTAAGCATTTGATTGGTCCGTTATATCGGGATACTCAACACTATCTATGTCCCAGGAGGTGAATGCCTGTCTTATCCACATTTTAGTGTGTAGAATCGCTGTATTTTTTTTTACAAGTAAAATTAAGTGTACAGCGATACTACACATACTACACTCAAAACGTCTTGTAAGAGAATTATAAGAGAATTGCTCGATTTATACTATAGGGACGAACTCGGATAGCTCGTCTCACAAGACGAACTATCCAGTTAGTTCGTGTGGACGAATGATCCGTCTGTTTGGCCGTAGTTATACACAAACGAATAACTCGGACGAACTAAAAACTGCTTCCCTTATTAAAATGCAAGTTCGTGCAGACGGATCACCCGCCTCTAGTACAAATCGAGCCATAATATTCAAAAATGCAGACTTTCTGCTCTTTTTAAACCTATTGCACGGTCAATAAGAGAAGAACTCGGCATAAATTTACTTTTGTACTCGTTTCGCGCTTCATTTGTCATGAAGCGGCAGTGAGTTGCCGAGAAAACTAAATAAACAGGTCGAAATAAATTTCAATCTGCTCTCAGTACTTGTGCTAGGCTCAGAAGAAAAAAACCCTACGTAGCTTGTGAATTCATAAGAATTCTGGCAGGGTCGTAAACAGACTTTTGGCATAAACACGGCAAGATCTGCGATCCCCGAAGGCGCGAGCCGCCAGGGGGTCTGGGAGCATGCCTTCTAGAAAATATTGAAATTTAAAACTTCTGAAAAACAATTTTCAGCATTTTCCAAACGTATTTTGGTTCTAATTTTTCGGTCAAAATCTAGATGAGACAACTGCCTGGTCTGCCTCTAGATGGCTACGACTCTGTCTGTAAAACTGAATATATACGAGATGTAGGCTTCATTTTATCTTAGACATCGGCTCACGGTTCAAATTTTCTTATTTTTATACTAACAAGCACATTGAAGCAAATCATGGTAGACTAAAGGAGGTCAAAATTTTTCTAGCTCAAAAAGTCGACATTCAATTTACAGTTATTATGGCGGGGGTAAACGTGAATTTGAGTGAAATTTTAAGAGGTTTAAAGAAGGGAGAGAAGAAAGAAAATATTTTTGAAACACCACCAGACAGTTGACCCCCATATCCCCCGGCCCCAGGCAAGAGCACCCCAGGTTGTCAGGGACTGTTTTGGTGTCCATGTGCTAATTTTTAACTTCAAATTCTAATTTTAAAATCACATCAAATCTTTAATATTTCTTATTTCTCCCAAATATCCCCAAAAATCACCAAAAAATTTACAAAACACCGCTAAACATGGCTTTTTGGGATGAGCTGAGGATTTTGGGAATGCTTGAGGTAGCGAGATATTGGCATTAAACCCAAGTTAAGCGGTGGAAAAACGGGCTTCAGGTGTATCCCCGCCTTAAAAGTACACTTTGAGTAAACGCACTTAAATGCATTGACATCCTGCAATGCCAAATTTTCATTTCTACGTGCCCTTTTCCCCATATCTAACTTTCCAGAAGACAAGCCTCCAAAGTTATCGACATATTTTAGATTTCTGTTGTCGGTGCTAACGGAAATACGTCAGCATCTGATTGTTTTTCGCTGGTCCGGGGCTTAAACTCCACCCATTCTTGAAGATTATATTAGTATGATGATAAACTTGAACTGGCATACGATGGTCACGATGGGCGATCGTTAGAAAAGAAGGTTTGTAAATTAGTTGATCAGTTTTGTTAGCTATCGTCAAAATCAACGAAGCCTCGAAATTATAACAATCTGGAAGGGACGAGAAGGAAACTTGGAAATTAATAACAAAATGATGTAACAGCAACCCTTTCCGTTTTAATCTTTTCAATTTTAACCTTTGCTCTTTTTTGTTCGTGCATCAATGTATTCATTTTAATTTTCGCCTGATTACGTCTTCATGAATCACCCCAATTTGACCTCAGATACACGCAGTATATATTACATTCTCTAATTCTATGTATATATATATATATATATATATATATATATATATATATATATATATATATATATATTTTCTCGGTTTCGTTCTTGTTTCGTAAAGACTAGAGAGGAGTCAAGTATATGTTGGTACTCTGGAAAGTTACGTTTCTAGATATCATTCAGCGAGATAAATTTGTCTATTGTTCTTGCGAAATAATTCAAATTTTCGTGTGGTTTACGGCGGTACGATAGTCAAAATACACTGTAAATAGGTAGTCAGTCATATCATATCACTTAGTTTATCGTACGGATAAATGGCTTATAAAACGTACCAGTATACAGTGTAAATGGAGATAATTTTTGGTATTCTTGGTATTTACATCTGTAACAAAGCTTTTTTTCCGACTGTTAACAAAAATATGGAGCATTTTTCGTAGTTCCATACTAAAAGTAAAGTTAATAAATTTATTTTTTTATTTTTTTTTTTATTTCCTTTTTGCGCTCCAGCGCGGCTGTTTTCGATCTGTTTTATAAACAATCAGCGATATGTACAACTCTTTAAAATTGTTCATGGTCAGCCTCAGCGGAGTTCGACAGAACTAACTGAACATTTTCCCCTTGGTAATAACGTAGTCCCTTAGTAATAAAATAAACAAATCGTTTTATTTAGTGTCATAGTATTTAGCACTGTTGTACTTATTGTGGACACTGTAAATAAGCAAACAAATATTACAAATAGAACAGAAATTTGTCAAAAATCCAAACTGTGAAGTTTAAAAGTTTAACGGCCCTCCCTACTTTAGGAATTAGCAGTCCTTTTTCTGACGCTCCTTTTGGAGGGTCGCTCCTATCTGAGGAGGGGGTTGCTACTGTCTTTGTCTTAAATCTAGAGATAAATTGAATGGACAAAATTTGTTTAAAAGATTTTTTACTACATCGGAACAGAGTAATATACTGCTTTTAGAGCAAGGGTGCTTGACCGGCCGTCGCGCCCAATCAAAAACCAACCACATCTCAAAACAGTTTGGCGCGTACTATACAGCTTGTTCAGCATCAGTTTATTTTCATTATTTCGCTACTTTCCAAATTTTGCATTTTTATCGCTACTTCTGGGCGAAGGTTCGCTCCTTTCAGAGATGGAGTAGAGATCCTTCGCTGGGAGGGGGGGGGGGGGGGGGGGGGGGAGAGGTCGTTACCAGGGGTTACATTTTTGGATTCTAATGGTATACACATGAAAAGCTCTAAAACGTCATATTGACTAGAGACAAAGTAAAACCTATGTTTTTGCTTCCTTTGTCGCGTATGATATATATGCCAGGCCGCATACGACGGGAAATAATTCCAAAATAGAACCAAACACTGCTGAAGTTCCCGTGTGAACAAATTGAAGCTTCTGCTTTGACCAGCGTAAATAAAAAAAACCAACAAGTTACCGGTAAAAGGTCGTAAAAAGTCATTGTAATTTCCACCTATAATAATTCACCAAAAAAGATCTATTGTCTCTATTCGAGTAGGCACTTCAAAAAAAATATATGCAAAAAAAATATTATATTTGCAAACAAGCACCGAACGTATTTTACTATATAAAGCCATCCTCAGGGTGAATTGTTAATTTTTAGCCCTTTGAGAACTTTTACATATAAAATATACTGAGCACGATTCTCATTTGTAAACGAGAAGTCGATTGTTTTTTTCTTTTTTTGCATATTGATTAATACATGATGGGGTGGAAGGAAGTTCGCACCATGCGGCGTTTGAACATTCATCGGGGCTGATTCTGTTGGCATGGAACTGTAGAAAAGTTTTCCGGAGAAAGGGCTAGTTTTCTGCTCCACTTTAACGAAACGAAAGTGAACCGTGCGGATTTTGCCAGGATTAGTCGCGAAGGAACTGACTTCCATATTTTTAACAGGTGTACTTGTAAATTGCACAAGCGAACTTAACGAAATTCATATTGCATGTTGCAAATAACGTACGAATTAACGACATTAATGGTTCTAATCTTCTTCATATGAAGCAGATGATATCTGTCAGCTGAAACATCATCTCTGCTAAACTAGTTTGGTGAAGAAAATTCTAATTTTACATTTCGTGAATCACGTATTGCAATCGATCAGCGTTATAACTACAAACCCTGTTATTGTTTTGTTGACGTCGGTTTCAGTCACCACAATGCCAAATAATACAAGGAAACACAGACTTACTTTGGCTTTTATAAATATTTAGTGGGCTTCAAATCATACTTTACCTCTAGATCAGCACATCTAGAATTCTGCTCACCGGTTAAGCCGAACGCAAATGATATGGTACTATAAGAAGTATGACAATTTTAAGAGCAGGAACAAAAATATTGACAACGTAAATAAAGAATAATTTATCAGAAAGTTATGCCAGGACAAAAATAAATAGTGCGGCGATTGTAAGAGAGGATATGTGAATTTATCAGTCAGATAGACAGTGAAGAAAGAACAGGCAGTTGAAAATAGTTGAAGTCACTGCCAGTCCCATTATTTAGAAACCCAGCAATCAGCTCGTGTAGTAGGATTACTTTGTGCCAACAGAATTCCATAAACTTATATCAATTTACGACCACAAATCGACGTTCGCTCTGAACCCTCTGTAGCTCTTTGCCGGAATACTGAAATGAAATCTGCTTCTGTTGGCAGAAGCATACATTGGTAGATACGGTAATCTAATTTTAGAACCAGAGAAAAAGAACACTTCCATGTACAAAGTTATAGATTATGACTTTAGCAGAGAAAGTAAGCCAAATGTCCTTCAAAGTGATAGCAGATTATGGAAAACAGACACGAGGCCTGCCTGAGATACGTCGTAATGTTACGTACTTTTTGCCTCATAAAACCGGCTGATATTTGAAGACTATTCGAAAGTTAAACTCGTATTTGTTTAAAAGGATTAAAGAGGGAGCTTTGCTCGTTAATTGAGCGAACATGTCCACTTATCCACGTTTGTATCTTCACTGAATCGAATATTGCTGGTATATTAAACGGAAGCCATTTTTGTTTTGGTGTTAACTTTCAGCCACTTAGCAATATTCATGCCCAAATCTTTGAATGTTCTTTCTGAAAAAATCCTTTCCACCTACCTGTAGGAATCTTCGATCCGAAATTCAACTGCAAAAGTACATGCCCCTGAGCAAATCCACGCCGAATTCGACGACTGCACGACTTGTAATAAAATCAATCTACAGGCGTCTGTTATCGATGAATATAAATGAGTGCATCAAGTCGTTATAAATAAACAACTTAACACTGGGACTGGATATGAATTATTTATAATATTCACGGCGTTTACGATACCCCCGGTAGAGCTGTAACAATAACAAATGCTATTTATTTAATATTCCCAACAACGACAATGAAAACCTAATTTGCAGCAACCCGTTGGCCCTTTTGGGCTTTTGCTCTCCACTCCCAACTTCTACTGATACAAAGACTTAGCCTGCGTGGCAACAGGGACGGACAGAGCCTATTTTCAACTCAGCGGGGGTGGGGGCTTGAAATCGAGCTCCGGCGCGGCGGCGCGAGTTTGTCAGGTGCTTTTAAGCTCCCTTTTGTGGTGGAGGGGGGAGGGGTCAGAAATCTAGAGGCGCGGAAAATGGTATTTGTAACATTCTCTATGGATAATTGACAGGTATTTTGAGTGCTTTCAGCAATATTTTAGAGGTTTTATCAACTTGATATATATTTTTCAGCCTTCCATGATATATCCCGTCCTTTGTACACTGACCGGCGTTTTTACGCAAGCTTCCCGTGCGTGGAAAGGAAGCGCATGCTAGGAAAATGTTAAAATTAGGTAAACACGAAATTAAGTTTCCGACAGGTTTTGACCAAGGTTGTAACTTTGTCAAATTTCGTCACTAAATAAAGCAAGTACGATTCAAAAACTAGTTTTACCTGTTGAATACCTTTAGTTTTACCATCCCATAGAAAATACAGCCAATCAGAATACAGGAAAGCCGTTGTATATTCGACGCTATTAAACCTAACCTTCCCATCGTGGGCTGCGATCTTATTCCAGACGAAGTTAAGTAAGCATATTTTCTATGGCATGGTATAAAATAGTTATTTCTCCTTTTCTCGAGGTATACCACGCAATATCCCACTTGTCACTTGCATTTTCTTTAGGATCGTGTGTATACCGAGAAAAAGCGATGCATAACTAGGATATATCATATATTATCATTTCCATATTATAATTATTAGTCGGTAGTTCAGTTTAGTGACGGCACTCTTATGGTTCCTCTTATATCTTAACACAATAGTTAATGAAAAACGGCCATCGTGAATTTCCCACAATTTTTCTAGTGACTGTCACTGAGCGTTACAAAAGCATTGGCAATTGATACCGGGCAAATTTCTTGCCGCGTGAGTGTCTAGGATGAGTAAATGAGTTAACATGCTTTGTGCATTTGAGGACGAAGCCAGGTATTCACTCGTCTAGCGGTAGAAAACGAACGCTCCCCAGGTGGCAGGAATAACGTGCACTAGTTTACACAATGTTCGTGTACACTCAACCTCATCTCGGTGGATAATCTGTGGTGAGCCAGACTTTTTTCGTTTCCTTTTTCTTCTCCTTTCCTTCGTCATACGTTCCTCATACTAAGACGAAATAAAATGTCATCCTCATAAAAAGTGGGGAGGGGGGGGGGGGGGGGGGGTTAAAGCTCCTCCCGCGTCCAAGCGGGTGAAGCGAACGAAGGAAACTGCGTGCGAACGAGCGCGCCTGTGGAGCTACAAAAAAAATGGGGAGAAGATACTCCTCATTTTTTCGCTCGCATGTTTGTTCGTTCGCTTTAGTTCGCGCCCTTGGAAAGAAAACGGCTGCTATGCTGAGCTACTCAAGGTTATTTCAGTTTATGAGCCTTTGTAAGCCCTCTTGGACAGTCCTACCAGTTCTTGTTTCATTTTTGTTAGATATTGGTATCCCTCTATCTTGCAAATAACGTTTAAGCACTAGAGCCTGATAGCCTTTACAATTTTTCTGGTTTTTAGACAACCAGGCTTAATTTTCTTTTTGCCTTCACTGTATTACCACCGTCGCATTCATGTTCAGGGGACCCTCCGCCCCGGACTGTCAGGAATGCAAATAATACCTATTGCATGCAAGATTTCGCGCAAAAGATTCTTGCAAGTTGCACAAGGTTACAAAACGGATGAGAAGTGTGCAAAATCGAAAAGGAATGTTAAAGCTTGTATTGTCTCCTTTGCAGCCGTTGTTTGGGCTCGTTTCACAACGCTCCTTAGTGAAGAGAAGCGTTGCGTGACGAGCCAAATAGCGGCTGCAAAGTTAAGGAGACTACAGTTTGTACGACCGAAAAGAAGATTGTTGAACACGTATGACAGGAGCTAATTACCTGGGCCGCGCATGTCTCCTACTACGTCTATATCACAACGGTTTCAGACTGGGTTATTTTTAGACTAGACTGGTGGTCACGTTTCACGTCACAGTGGCGCTAACTTCCAATTAGCTGGCGGAATAGGAGTTGGCGAGAAACGGGAGTTTGACAATACTGGCGTGCGGCATGTGGCAATGCTAACTTTCCATTCATCGTTTCTTCTTTAATGAAAGGAGAATAAGTAAAAAACTGCACTTAAACCTAAAATTCTGCGAGGCGTCTTTGCAGACAATTCGATTAACCCGTCACCTAGTTACTGTACCATTGCGGACCGTACCATGACCACTGGGCGCGGAATCATTAATCACCATCCTTTATTGCTTTGCTGTTATTCAATAAAACATTAACAATGTTTTAAATCATATTCTCTGGCAGTTACATTATTTAAACTCTTGAGTCTCTTAAGTAATCTTTATGCTTGTGTTTACGGGAAATATGCATATAGTTTCGACAGCTTGTTCATGGGTCAGTCGTTCAGCTTCATTTCGTCACAATCCAAGCTTCTGGCTGCCTCACACAGGCTCCTGGCTGTTATTTCAAACTAAAGAGAAATTAAAGAGAAATGTTAGTGGGCCGTGTGAGATGTAAGTTGCTTGGGCGATCAGATAAAACACCAATAAAGAAAGCGATAAACGCGAGTTAAGAAAAGACTTCTTTAATAGTTTGGTTTGGGAAACCTTTTGAGTATTAGGTGTTTATAAACACAAAACCTGACCACCAATACTTGTTTGACGTTCGAACTTTTTGCCAAGCAAAATAAAATTGTTAACGAAACGCCGGCTGCCATTAGGAAGATGCACTCGTTCTTTTTCATTCTTGTTTGTTGAATTTATGACCAACAACACCCTTGACATCACACTTAGTTTCTGTATAAGCTAGAGAGACAGTTTCACTTCAACCGTTCTTTTATCCCAGAGATGCAAATTTTTTTCGTCAACTCTCTTCTCCCAGGCTGAAATCATCCGGTATCTTAAAATAATGCCGTGAACAGTAACGAGCTGGGCAGCGATGAATAAAAACGCTTGAAAATTTATTTTTGAATAGCTTTGAATCACGTTTTAATTAACGCTGCCTAACAAAGGGCAGTTAGGTAAGCTTATGAAGGTGTGGTCTATCCTATCTCGTTATTTATAACATTATCTGGGGGTAACTTATTTATTTTTTAGGTGCCATGTTAAACAATTTACTACGAGCAACTGAATTTACTTTTGATGGATCAAAAAAGACCTTTAGCCGCTCAATTATACGATTTGATACGTGTTACTTTAAGAAAGACTAAATGTGTGGATGTGTGTGCGTGTGGGGGGGGGGGGGGGGGAGGTGGGGGGAAGGGGATTGAATATTGAGACTTATCGTAAGAGTACAGTGAAATCTGTTTTGTCTTTGCTATGAAATTTATACGCAACAAAAATCAGCTTCTTTTACTCGCTGAAATTCTATTTGCACGAAGTGGCATGTTGGGTCGTGGAGGGTATACTACAAGGACACGAATCTCGAACGAATCACTAGCTCTGACTTGTCAAGTTCACACGAGAATTACATGCGTTTTTTGGGACATTGTACCTTATGTTTTTGCCTTCTTTTAATTGTTAACGAAGGCGTGTTTCACCAATAGGTACCACAACGGGAGAATTGCGTCCCAGTCCATCTTTTTCTCTTAACCCATAAAATGAAATGGTGCAGGTCGCAGAAAAAAACACTTCAGACATGTGATTGATAGATCACACGAAGAAACGCCCACCTTGTCATTTGTGCAATGCCATGTTAAAAGCTAAACTCATTTTCGTTGGGCTTTTAAACGATTTTTTTTTTACCTTTTCCTTGAAATAAAAGATAGTGACCTTTTTTAATTTACCGAACCTCTCGGCAATACAGTCTCACTGTTGTGTGTTGTGTTTTGAGATCCAGATAGAATGATATTGTTAAATTGAAACTGAGTTGTGGCGTTAATCTCTACTCGCAAAAACCACTGTGTTTATAACAAATCTGTTGTATTTTAGCGTAGATTGAATTCCTGGGAAGGAAGCCTTTTAGAATCTTTTGCGGAGCTGTTACTTAAGTAGTTTGGGGAAGTTTCGAGAATGAGATAGTTTACTTGTTAGCGCAACCTTCGTAACCAATACTTGCAATTGTTTGCCGCTCTTTGCCAAGCAAAACTAAAATTCCAGTCATTATATAATAATATTTTTGTACCAGATATATGACAATTTTTGTAAATAAGAAATATAATGGACGGATAAAAAAATCCCGATGGTCTTAAAGATCTGTTTCATTGATCAAATAGGCGTTGCCTCTTATTGACTCAGGTATTTATTTGATTACTTTAAATGATTGAAAATCTTGATTGAAAACTATCTAGACATTGAATCAAAAGCGTCAGGTTATTGTATTTCATTTCAGTTCAGTTCAGTAAATCGGATGTCGAAGTAAGAATGAAGTTATATTTTGCCGTCACTGTTAAATACGCTAACCAGTTTGAGAATTTGTTAGGGAAGCTAACCTAATCACGACATTTAAAGGTACCTCTCTTAGATCGAATAGCTTTACATTAAAGCTTGAATTTGGTATTATGCGGTTTGTGGTGGTCGTCTTGTGAGTCTGGATGACCAGTTCCAAGAGGAAACAAGATCTTCTCATTGTATTTAACCAACTGGCGCAACTGCTGGGCTGATAATCAGCGACACCCTTGACTTCACTCTTAGTTTATGTGTAAGGTAGAGAGACAGTCACATTTAAACCTTTCTTTTATCCCAGAGATACAAACCTTTCTCGCCAACTCTCTTCTCCCGGGCTGGAACACTCCTAACGCTCCGTCGGTATCTTCAACGAAAGTGGTGAACAGCAACAAGGCAACAATGAATAAAAACGCTTGGATCTTCATTTTAGAATCAGTTTTCAGAGTTTTCCTCGAGTACTGGCAGTCTTATGATGCTGTGGTCTATCCAACCTCGTTATTTATAACTGAAGACAGCCCTCGGTAATTGTTTTCTGAGTTTCTAGACTTCATATTTACCACTTTACCATGAGTGATCCCTTTTGAGGGAGCGAAGAAGGCCATTAGCCACTTACATCGACATTTTGATGCGTTTTTCTCTTAAAGAAACACTAAATGGGGGTTTTAAATGTTGACTCCTGTTTTCAAGGGGCAATATCACGAGAAGTCTTCTAGTTTTTGTGTAAACCATGCTTGAATTATAAAAGTGCACTCACTGATCAACAAAATAGCCTTTAAACGACAAAAAAGGCATAAATTCACTCTCTAAGATAAGAACAACCATAATCAATGTTTTTTTATAGTGATTTCCTCCCAATAATATTGTCAAAGAAAGAAGTGGTCTAAGGCTTGAAAACGTCGGGCCGGCGTTTTCAAGCTTCGTCCGTAGCCACACCAGTTTTAAACATCTTTTGTGACCAGGAAAGTGCGTTTTAGCAACGTTAGGCAACTCTTAGTGGATTTCCAATAAATACAAACACCTTCATTGGGTTTTGAAGTAGCACTAAATCTTGGTGACACTGCCCCTTTAAGACCCTTTTACATATTTTACTACTTTTCTGACATTCCATCAAATATACAAAATGTTTTGTAGTATTTTCTCTGTAAGATAATTATTTAAGCGCTTGATTCTTTTTATCAAACTGTACTTTTCCTGTTCATGGGAAAAAGGCACCAAGTTTTGACAGTTTGTTCATAGGGCAGTCGTTCAGCTTCATTTCGTCACAATCCAAGCTTCTGGCTGCCTCGCACAGACTCCTGGCTATTTCTTCAAACTAAAGAGAAAATTGAAGACCAGTGTTAGTAAGCCGTGTGAGCCTGTGATTCAGATAGAATTATTTCATTCAAATAAACCACTAAATTAGATGTTGTGTTAATGTCTGCTAGCCAAAGTTGTTGCATGCTGCAGTAATTAATATTATACACCTTGCGGTAAATAATATTTTTGCGCGCGTCATACTTAACACCTTCACCTTCTTGAGTGATGGACAAAGGCCATTATCCACTTGATTTAACATTTTAATGCGCTTTGCACTTAACGACAGACAGACTAAACGGGGGCTTTGAAAGCTGACACTTGTCGTAAGATTACAGTCAAATCTATAATGTGTTCGCTATTAAATTTCTGCAGTGATCCTTTTGAAGTTGTCCATATTGTAATGATGATATTGTTCCAAGCGACAGTCAGCTATTTTTACCTACTGAAGTAGATATGCAGGAGGCGGCACATTGCATCGTCGAGAGAAGAAAGGGTCAAGAATCGCTAGCTCCCACTTGTCAAGTTCACAAGAGAAGACGTTTTGTTGGGACATTTTACTACATTTTAGGTTTCTTTCAACTTTTAACGAAGACCTTTTTCATGAATAAGTATCAGAACGGGACAATCGCGTTTCAGTCTATTTTCCTGTTAACGTACCCCATTACATGAAATAAGTGGTAAACACGCCAGTCATTTCTAACTTATATTAGATTACTAAGTCCACGCCATTAAGTGGTCATATGTATGTACGCATTGCGTACCTATTTATTACCATCCATCATCACAGCTGGGGTTGTCTAATCTTGCAACGAAAACGAAAACGCTTTTAAATCACTTCTCATCGCTTATTACTGATATTTCCTTGGAGGGGGGTATGGTGGTGGGACAATGTCAAGTCCCCAGGGTGCCGTCGCAAAACGTCCTTGTTTTGATATAATTATTTTCTGCCCTATCACCTGTCTACTCTTAAACTGTTATGCACATGTACGCATTGCGGACCATAACATGAGACTTCAAACACTGCATACTGAATTATCATATTTTATTACTTTTCTGTCATTACCTCAAATACAGAAAATGTTTTGTATTACGTATTTTCTTAGGCAGATAATTATTTATGCGCTTGATTTTTTTTTAGTAATCTGCATTTTCCTGTTCGTGGGAAAGAGGAATCAAGTTTTGACAGTTTGTTCATGGGTCAGTCATTCAGCTTCATTTCGCCACAATCCAAGCTTCTGGCTGCCTCACACAGGCGCCTGGCTGTTATTTCAAGCTAAAGAGAAAATTGAAGACCAATGTTAGTGGGCCGTGTGAGCCTGTGATTCAGATAGAATGATTTCATTTAAATAAACCACAAAATAAGTTGTTGTGTTAATTTCTGCTAGCCAAAGTTGCTGTATTTATAATAATTTGTGTTTTTGTTGCATTTCAGGGTTTGAACCAAATTTTACTAATGTAATTCTAGCAGAGGTCCAAGCTAAAATTCAATTGTTAACGAAACGCCGGCTGCCCCTCAGGAAGATGCACTCAATCTTTTTCGCCTTGGCTGGTAATCAACAATACTCTTGGCTTCACTCTTATAGTTCATTCATAAGCTTAAGCCTTTTTTTTTATCCAAGAGATACAAAACCTTTCTCTGCAACTCTCTTCTCCCCGGGGGTGGAAAAGATGAAAGCGCTTCCTCGGTGTCTTGAATGAATGTGGTGAACAGCAACAAGGTTGCAATGAATAAGAACGCGTGGATCTTCATTGTTAAATCAGTTCTCCTCGAGCGCAAACAAGCTTACGGTGGTATGTTCTATCCTACCTCGTTATTTATAGACGCCTGGCGGTAATTAATATTTTTTGTAAGCGTCATGTTAAATACCTCCACCTTCTTGAGTGATGGACAAAGGCCATTATCCACTTGATTTAACATTTTAATGCGTTTTGCACTTAACGACAGACAGACTAAACGGGGGCTTTGAAAGCTGACACTTGTCGTAAGATTACAGTCAAATCTATAATGTGTTCGCTATTAAATTTCTGCAGTGATCCTTTTGAAGTTGTCCATATTGTAATGATGATATTGTTCCAAGCGACAGTCAGCTATTTTTACCTACTGAAGTAGATATGCAGGAGGCGGCACATTGCATCTTCGAGAGAAGAAAGGGTCAAGAATCGCTAGCTCCCACTTGTCAAGTTCACAAGAGAAGACGTTTTGTTGGGACATTTTACTACATTTTAGGTTTCTTTCAACTTTTAACGAAGACCTTTTTCATGAATAAGTATCAGAACGGGACAATCGGGTTTTAGTCTATTTTCCTGTTAACGTACCCCATTACATGAAATAAGTGGTAAACACGCCAGTCATTGCGTACCTATTTATTACCATCCATCAGCACAGCTGGGGTTGTCTAATCTTGCAACGAAAACGAAAACGCTTTTAAACCACTTCTCATCGCTTATTACTGATATTTCCTTGGAGGGGGGTATGGTGGTGGGACAATGTCAAGTCCCCAGGGTGCCGTCGCAAAACGTCCTTGTTTTGATATAATTATTTTCTGCCCTATCACCTGTCTACTCTTAAACTGTTATGCACATGTACGCATTGCGGACCATAACATGAGACTTCAAACACTGCATACTGAATTATCATATTTTATTACTTTTCTGTCATTACCTCAAATATAGAAAATGTTTTATATTATTTTCTTAGGCAGATAATTATTTATGCGCTTGATTTTTTTTTTAGTAATCTGCATTTTCCTGTCCATGGGAAAGAGGAATCAAGTTTTGACAGTTTGTTCATGGGTCAGTCATTCAGCTTCATTTCGCCACAATCCAAGCTTCTGGCTGCCTCACACAGGCGCCTGGCTGTTATTTCAAGCTAAAGAGAAAATTGAAGACCAATGTTAGTGGGCCGTGTGAGCCTGTGATTCAGATAGAATGATTTCATTTAAATAAACCACAAAATAAGTTGTTGTGTTAATTTCTGCTAGCCAAAGTTGCTGTATTTATAATAATTTGTGTTTTTGTTGCATTTCAGGGTTTGAACCAAATTTTACTAATGTAATTCTAGCAGAGGTCCAAGCTAAAATTCAATTGTTAACGAAACGCCGGCTGCCCCTCAGGAAGATGCACTCAATCTTTTTCGCCTTGGCTGGTAATCAACAATACTCTTGGCTTCACTCTTATAGTTCATTCATAAGCTTAAGCCTTTTTTTTTATCCAAGAGATACAAAACCTTTCTCTGCAACTCTCTTCTCCCCGGGGGTGGAAAAGATGAAAGCACTTCCTCGGTGTCTTGAATGAATGCGGTGAACAGCAACAAGGTTGCAATGAATAAGAACGCGTGGATCTTCATTGTTAAATCAGTTCTCCTCGAGCGCTAACAAGCTTACGGTGGTATGTTCTATCCTACCTCGTTATTTATAGACGCCTGGCGGTAATTAATATTTTTTGTAAGCGTCATGTTAAATACCTCCACCTTCTTGAGTGATGGACAAAAGCCATTATCCACTTGATTTAACATTTTAATGCGTTTTGCACTTAACGACAGACAGACTAAAAGGGGGCTTTGAAAGCTGACACTTGTCGTAAGATTACAGTCAAATCTATAATGTGTTCGCTATTAAATTTCTGCAGTGATCCTTTTGAAGTTGTCCATATTGTAATGATGATATTGTTCCAAGCGACAGTCAGCTATTTTTACCTACTGAAGTAGATATGCAGGAGGCGGCACATTGCATCGTCGAGAGAAGAAAGGGTCAAGAATCGCTAGCTCCCACTTGTCAAGTTCACAAGAGAGGACGTTTTGTTGGGACATTTTACTACATTTTAGGTTTCTTTCAACTTTTAACGAAGACCTTTTTCATGAATAAGTATCAGAACGGGACAATCGCGTTTTAGTCTATTTTCCTGTTAACGTACCCCATTACATGAAATAAGTGGTAAACACGCCAGTCATTGCGTACCTATTTATTACCATCCATCATCACAGCTGGGGTTGTCTAATCTTGCAACGAAAACGAAAACGCTTTTAAACCACTTCTCATCGCTTATTACTGATATTTCCTTGGAGGGGGGTATGGTGGTGGGACAATGTCAAGTCCCCAGGGTGCCGTCGCAAAACGTCCTTGTTTTGATATAATTATTTTCTGCCCTATCACCTGTCTACTCTTAAACTGTTATGCACATGTACGCATTGCGGACCATAACATGAGACTTCAAACACTGCATACTGAATTATCATATTTTATTACTTTTCTGCCATTACCTCAAATATAGAAAATGTTTTATATTATTTTCTTAGGCAGATAATTATTTAAGCGCTTGATTCTTTTTAGTAACTGCATTTTCCTGTCCATGGGAAAGAGGAATCAAGTTTTGACAGTTTGTTCATGGGTCAGTCATTCAGCTTCATTTCGCCACAATCCAAGCTTCTGGCTGCCTCGCACAGGCGCCTGGCTGTTATTTCAAGCTAAAGAGAAAATTGAAGACCAATGTTAGTGGGCCGTGTGAGCCTGTGATTCAGATAGAATGATTTCATTTAAATAAACCACAAAATAAGTTGTTGTGTTAATTTCTGCTAGCCAAAGTTGCTGTATTTATAATAATTTGTGTTTTTGTTGCATTTCAGGGTTTGAACCAAATTTTACTAATGTAATTCTAGCAGAGGTCCAAGCTAAAATTCAATTGTTAACGAAACGCCGGCTGCCCCTCAGGAAGATGCACTCAATCTTTTTCGCCTTGGCTGGTAATCAACAATACTCTTGGCTTCACTCTTATAGTTCATGCATAAGCTTAAGCCTTTTTTTTATCTAAGAGATACAAAACCTTTCTCTCCAACTCTCTTCTCCCCGGGGGTGGAAAAGATGAAAGCGCTTCCTCGGTGTCTTGAATGAATGCGGTGAACAGCAACAAGGTTGCAATGAATAAAAACGCGTGGATCTTCATTGTTAAATCAGTTCTCCTCGAGCGCTAACAAGCTTACGATGGTATGTTCTATCCTACCTCGTTATTTATAGACACCTGGCGGTAATTAATATTTTTTGTAAGCGTCATGTTAAATACCTCCACCTTCTTGAGTGATGGACAAAAGCCATTATCCACTTGATTTAACATTTTAATGCGTTTTGCACTTAACGACAGACAGACTAAACGGGGGCTTTGAAAGCTGACACTTGTGTTCGCTATTCAATTTCTGCAGTAATCCTTTTGAAGTTGTCCATATTGCAAGTAAGAGATAAATACCGACAACGGAGGCATTAATCCGTACACATCCCGAGAGCCGTAAATTCAGTTCTTCAGCTCCGCTCTTCTCTGCTACATTATCAAGCCCAGGGCAGCCAGGGTTGTGTTTTACCAATCTCACCAGGGGAAAACTAATGAAAACGAAAAAAAATGCGTATGGTATTGGCTTTTACCATTAATGGCCATTAATTTTAAACCGTGCTGTTCAACCTTGATGGCGCAGGTGGTTAAAAGAACATTGTAGACCTGTAATTGATAGGTCACAGGAAGAAAAACCTTTATACGAGCTAAAGTGCTGTGTGAAATGTCAAACTCAGTCATCATCGCTGGGCGTTTTAACAATTTAGGTTTCCTTTCTACCTTTCCAAATTCATGCTCAAGTAAATGGCATTGACCTCTTAAATTTACAGACCCTCCCAGTACAGTCACGAAATGAGTGGGTAAACAGGTCAGCCGCCTACAGTTATATACAGTCTTAGATTACGAGCCCGAGGAGTGTTTCTGTCGAGGGACTATCAGCTGATAGTTGCCCCGCGGAAATTTGATGTTCTTAAAACAAATGTTAGCTCGAGAAGAGAAGCTTCGAGGACAAATTTGCAAGTTTTAAGGACATCAAATTTCTAATAGGCAACTAGGAGGCCGATAGTTCGTCTTTATTTTTCACCACTAAGGAACAAAGACAAGAAACCCACTTAATGCCTGCTTGTTTACAAATAAAATTCACGGGCGACGACTATCCATTCGTGTGTTTTCTTCCGCAGATGAACACTTTCGCGTCACGTGATCAATTTAAACCAATCAGAATCGGAGAAAATTTAGTGGTGAACAGAAAACAGCAAATAATAGAAACTCAGTCGTGTTCTATCCACAAATCTGATTGGTTCTCCCACTGCTTGCTATTCGCAGATACATCACAAGCGCGCGCGGGTTACTCTTTGGAGGAGAAATTTTTCTTGATTTTGGGCTTAAAAGTGCATAAAAATGTAACTTTTAGACTGCAATCCCTTACAGTTTCTATTAAAACAATTACATTACTCGCCCTCGTTTTCTATGAGCAATAGTAAGCTCGGTTTCGCCTCGTTGACTATTTGCCTACTAGAAGATGGTTTTCCATGTTCTACAAGAAAATAATGCACGCTTGAGGTCTAGAAAAGCTGCTAGTGGATGCCCGAGCCGTTAGGCGAGGGCATTCAGCTGCTTTTCTAGACCTCAAAAGTGCATTATTTTCTTACAGGACACAGGAAAACCATCTTCTAGTGGGTTTAGAATATAGCATAGAAATGCAAATAATTAAAAAAAAACACTTGCGCGCGCGTGCTGATCTGAATGAACAAACACCACGACAAGAAACCTGACGACAGCAATCAAATCCATTTTAATGTTGTTTTGCAGTCGAAAGTGAATTTCTATATCGCTGTACTTACCTTGAAAAACCTTTGCAGCCCGTTTTGTGTTTGCTTTTGTGCTCTTAGAGTACGATTCCGTAACAATTTTGTTTAAATCAGTGTCTTGCAAGTTTGCAAAGCGGCCGCCTTCCTGGCACTCACTGCTCAACAACTCGTCCACGTCTTCATCTTCCCAGTCACAGTCAGGTGAACTGTTTTTAGGGGCCATAATTAAGGAAATAAAATCACAACTTTAAAAGATTGTTGGCACCATGTTTTTGAATTCGTAATGCATCAGTCAATTCCAGCAGTGCCCATCCCCCCCCGGGCAACCCCGGGGCATTTCCTAATGTTGCCCGTCCCGGGGGTGGGGCATTTGCGTACCTCGGGTTGACCCCCGGGCATTTGATACGTGGTTTCAAAACCGTGGAGTGAGTCGCGTATTCGTGATGGAGGCGTTTATAGGCCAAGACGTGGACTACGTTCAAATTAGCTAATCCATGAAGGACTAGAGAAGCTCGTGGATGTTCATGGATGTTTTTAAAGGTATATTTTCTGAATTTTAGATATTTCTTCATTGTCAAGAAGCAACAACTTGTATTATATTCTTTTATCACCAATCGAGAGATTGAAAACAATCAACCCGGGAGCGGGGCATTTGCCCGGTTCCCTCATCCCCACCCCGGGGAATTTACCAAAGAAATGCTAATGCCCGGGGGTTAGCCCGGGGGGGGGGGATGGGCACTGCTGGAATTGACTGATGCATAACGTAGCAAAGTTGCATCCGGTGTACCGGGCTTCTATAGTTTTTAGCTATGTTCTATCAAAAAATAATGCCCGCTAGAATTCCATTGCGTGTATACAGCGGCTATAGTCTAATCGCTTATAGAAGATTTGGGCTCGTAGTCTTCTTGTCAAATAGAAACTGGCAGTGGTAGAACCAATCTGGAGTTTCTTAGGGCAGCGGTTACTCGTATAACAGGGCCCGCGCAGCAAGATTTTGAGTGGGGGGGCTCAAGCGTGAGCGAGTTTGTTTGTTTTTTTTTTTGTTTTTTTTGTTTTTTTTTTTTTGGGGGGGGGGGGGGGGGGCTTTGGCGGAACGGAGGCATGCTACCCTGGGAAAATTAGGGTTTTAGTTACTCTCAGATATCGGAAGGTGGATTTAAAATTAACAAACAGTGTATTAAAGCGCAATATTTTTACAACGTGAAACGGCAAGGGTCCGCAAACAAAAATGGTGCTAACGTACCAGGATCTACAAGAGATTATTGCATTTTATTGCGCTGGCCTTCGAGCTGGCATTATTTAGATTTGCTACACCGCGTGGATGAATCCCAAAAAGGACGGAATGGCTGTCCGCGATCATGTAATCCCACTTTATCGTTCTGGTCGTGTTGGCGTACAAGCATACTAAACATTTAGAACCAGACCTATAGATTTACTATCAAATCCTGCTTGAAACAACATATTATAATTTTACCCAAAATCTGTACTACTGCATTAGCGTTTACAAACCAGGAATCTGACGATTTTTGCTATACTTCAGCTTAACGTTATAAACGGTATTTCTCTTTGTTATTGCTACAATCTGCAAATTCGACTGTTTATCATTTTCAAGTTACTAAATCTGTCTTATGTCATTGTTGGGCAAAATGTTTATTCTTCGGATGGTGGAAACTGAATGATCATTCATCAGATGCACTCGATACATGATTAACCAAACTGGAACTCAAAAACAAAATTTATCACCAGCTTCTGGAAAGGCGTTCAAATGAAATACTTTTAGTAATTGTTCGTTCAATAATAATAATAATAATAATAATAATAATAATAATAATAATAATAATAATAATAATAATAATAATATTTTTCCCTTTATTGCTTTCTTTACTTGCTTATCTACTTAAGTTCTTTTTATTTTTATTTTTACTGTAAAAAAGTGGGGGAGCTAAAGCCCCCCCAGCCACTCCCTCTGCGCGGGCCCTGTATAAAGACAAGTACAACATCCAGGATGTTAAAGAAACTGTAGAGGAGTTGGAAAAGCGAGCGAAAGTGTACTGTGTGTGCTGTGTACTGTGCTGTGATTAAAAGCTCTAAAAGCTCACGCATGTTTTAGCCTGTATGACGTGCCTCTTCAATACAACACAATCACATTGATGAATCCAATAGAACACAGTTGAATTTGTATGGGTAATCAAATGGTGACGAGTGAAATTTGGAAATAATTTCACACGCGTTTTGTCAAAATTCTAATAATTTCCCGGAGCCTTCAGGCGAGGGAAATTATTAGAGTTTTGACAAAACGCAAGTGAAATTATTTCCTAGTTTCACGAGTATACCATTTGGTTACCTTTTAATATCATGGGTGACACATTACGCTTACAATCGTAGTTTTTCAACTTGTTTATTGCATCGTCATAAAACGAACCGGCTGGAAACGACGCCCGTGTAACACGCTCAAAAAACCTGCTCAATGCCATTCATGTTATCGCTTAACAGGGGCGTAGCGTGGGTTTTTGAAGATGTACGCACGATAAGGAATTTGTTTGTAAGCCCCGAAGGCGCTTGCAACTAGGGGGTCTGGGGGCATGCTCCCCCAGAAAATGTTGAAATTTAGGGTCTCGGAAATGCCATCTCCTGGCTTTTCTGCGGGGCATTTTCAATAAATAATGCGCCAAAAATGCGTTAGAACGTTGTTTATTTTAACCATTTCTCTATTGTTTTCTGTAAGCTACAGTGTTGCGAAAATAAAAAAAAATACAAAAACAACGGAGACAGGTCACAAGCAAAGGGCGAGGCGTCGACCCTTAAGAGGGGCAAACTCCGTTACCCAACTGTCAATATCCACGTTTTTGTGTTTATGTATATGAAGTATTGCTAGGGAGCTCAATCTTTCGTCCGCCATCGTACTTCGCAGAGGAGATTTTAGTCTTCTCATACTACTGAAGCGACGTTCGGCAGTGCATGTTGACACAGGGTACGTTAACAATGTTAAGAGAACAACATATACACCAGGATAAAATTGGGGGTTTGCGTGGTCAAGAGTCTCAACCAAAGACTGCGGCGTCACATTCGGATCCATGCCACTCCATTTGTGCTTCCATCTTGTGACTTCGGTTTTAAACTCCTCCTCAGAGATTTTCATTTCACTGCCGTAATAGCTGAATATATCAGCAATTGCTCTTTCTGTTAGAGCGATGAGCTTCCCTGTGTAATACATATAGAATTGAATAAGAATAAATTACTCTATGCTAACACTCTACGAGCATTTATTGTCATTTGTTTGTATAGGGTAATAAATAGATAACTAGATTTCCTTACCAGGAATAAGAAGCTGCGCTTGGAAGCCAGGAAGTGGTTTCACCAACTGCTCATTAAGCTCGTTGACGACGTGATCTAAGAAGGGAAGATACAGACTCCTCTTCCAATATGCAGATGGTGTGTCGGCTTCGACGTTGTTGCGATGAAATTATCAGCCAGCAAATTTAATGAGAAAATCGTTTTTAGGCAATTCCATACTCACGGGCGTACGTGCGTATATGGACGCTACGCCCCTGGCTAAAAGTTTATAAAACGACCAAAAAACTGGCCAAAGTGAAGTTCAAGCGAAAATGTGCAAAGTTTAAGCTTTAAGGTCATCTTTTAAAATCCTGTACGTCATCTTGGCACTGACTGGGAAACGTTGCCATGGCAATTTTATAATTTCACATGTGAAATTATAAATTAGCGCTAAAATTTCGCGCCAAAATTAAGGAGTAATTTGTCACCCATGATATTACTACTGAAACTCAATAGAGACATGGAAAGTGTTTTCTATTTCGTAAGTAAACTTCAGGCTATAAATTGCCGTAATCTAGAAACTTGATAAGGTGTCGGGGTTCCTTTATAGATGGAGGAACTTATTTAAAAACCCTCAACATAAAAATGATGGAAGAGAGAGGGGGAGAGGTGTGGTATCTTATAGAGCGCTTTTGCTATCTGATCATCTCAGATTCCAAAAGAATTTTTTTTATTATGTATGCACATGCTTGTTTTTAGCCATTTCTTGTCGCTAATCACTGCCACATTTCATAGGACAAACAAATTACGTTTTATATACTCGTATAATTTTTACCCACATTTTGGACGGGGAGGGGTTAGGACGGGGTTCTTGAATGGGAATGATCTGTATTTTTGTGGCTTTATAAAACGTCTTTGTAGATACAATTTAATCGACAGTCCAATAATGTACACACACTAGACACCGATTTATCACTGTTTATAAATGTTCTACAATTCAAATTAACAAAGTGTTTTATTTATCATTTTATCAAGCAGAAAATTATTTAAGCACTTAATTCTTTTAACCAATATTGATATTCGTGTTCATGGAAGTAGTAAGTTTGGAAGGTTTATTTCATCGGTCAGTCGTTCAGCTTCATTCCCTCACAATCCAAGCTTCGGGCTGCCTCACAAAGGCTCCTTGCTGTTATTTCGAACTAAGGAGAATTTTAAGATGTATGTCAGTGCGAGTGAACCAGAAATCCAGATAAAATACTGTACAACGTGACAACTGAAGGTTTTAAATACATGCAAAGCACTGCATTGAGCGTGTGTGAAATTTTGCGTTCTTCCTGTTGCTATCAAACTAAGAACAATTACATGTAATAATTGGTTCGTGATTTAGAGTGCGCTATCGAGCTATGGTGCACGCTGGGAAGTTTGGAAAGCACGGAAAAAGCGTAAGAGTTTCTCGAGTCGTTTGGCGAGAGCGACTCTAGCTTTTCGAGTGCTCTCGAAACTTCCTTCATGCACCATAACTCGATAGTGCACAGCTAAAAGCATGAACCAATTGTTTTATATCATTGCCGATGGAAATACAGTTCAATCTCTATTGGCCATTTTCTAAACGAGCAGGGGACTGGGTACTAACATTTAAAATCGATTGAATTAAAAAATGGAGCCGGTCATCTGAAACTGAGAGCACCCAAACATTAGTAAGTTTACCAAATTTGAGAGTTATTGGTTAAAACGCAAACTCATGGTACACTCTCCAAAAACCGCTAAAATAAGAGAGCTTTGTAAGGACTGGAGGGACGCCTGCCCCTCCAATCCATACTAAGCTCTCTTATTTTAGCGATTTTGAAAAGTGTACCATGCCTTTACGTTTTAACCAATAACTCTCAAATTTGGTAAACTTACTAATGTTTGGATGCTCTTTTAGATGACCGGCCCCATTTTTCAATTCAATCGACTTTAAATATTAGTACCCACTCTCCTGCTCGTTTAGAAAATGGCTAATTGAGCGGCCACCCACTAAGCGGGCAGTTATCAAAGACTCGAAACAAGTGAAAATGATTTTCTCTCGCTCGAAACTATTGTCAGTATAATACTGTAAATAAAACCCCTTTTAAACGGCCACCCCTATTATGCGGTCGCGGCCACCTTTGTGCCGTCCCGATGAGCGTTCTTCTATTGTTTTTACCCCTATTTAGCAGCCAGCAAGAAGGTCATATACGACGTTTGGATTTATTTTTAACAATCCTGACAGTGTGGATTACTGTTGTCTTCATGTGATTCCGTTATTTCTTTTCACGTTATTTTGTAATGAAATAATGCAACCCTTTTAAAAAAGCTTATGCTAATTTCTGGCAAACCTCTATCAAGCGGCCAGTTGCCGTTTCCCCGAGGGTGGTCGCTTAATTGTTAATAGGGGTTCTACTGTATACATCAAAATGCGCGCGAGAGAAAAAATTCTGGCGAAGTGATTTGCTCACGCTATCAGCGTGAACCATTGGATTACGGTGCACGCTTACGTATACTTTGTTTTATTTCTAAGTAGTTTTAATCAAAATTTGGAGAAAAATCAGTCGACAGTAATCGAGTCATTTTTTGGATAAGTTATAGTTCATTTATCCTAAGTGAACAAACCTTTTTGTCGAAGTTTCTTCTACCCGGCGGCAATATCCCAAACCCGCCGTCCGTTTCTTGAACGAAGGCGGCGAACAGGAGGAACGCAGCGATGAACAAAAAGGCTTGGATCTTCATTTTCTAGTTTTTTCCTTTTTTACAAACGTGCTAGCAGACTTCTGGTGGTCTTGTCTATTCTAGCTCGTGATTCTGTTTATAAGGCTTTTTTTTTCGCGGCAATTAGCATTTCTTCAGTTAACAAGTTTAATAACACTTCATAAAGATGAATTGTACTTTCTTAAGAGAGGGGGAAAAACCATTATCCACCTCAGTCTTGAATTTCATTTTGAGATGTACTTGAACTTTACAAATGACTAAATGGGCACTTGCCGGAAAAATCGGTGTTTAAACTGAACCTTCTCGTCAAAGTCAAAATCTGTTCTAGCGAACGGAGGAGAGGATGTTGACATGATACCGGAATGCGTTTTATACCGGCACGAGTTCATCGCAGTTCCCTATTTGATTCTTCTTCACTTATGTAATACCATCCCAGGATATTGTGCCAGAACGTGTAAATACGGATGCCGGTTCACCTTGGTCGCTGTATCGATTCCAAATTCGTGCCGGTTCGAAAGAAGTAAGCTCGCACCAGTATTAATGCACGTAAACTATGAACATCAATTCGTTTCAGTATGAAATCAATCTTCTACGCAGACATATGTAGTTTTCGTCTTTCAATGCGAGATTAAGAAAAATAACCGTAGAAATGTAAATGCGATATAAAATCACAAAGTCACACTGCTATACAACTCGCACTGGTGCGAACTTTCACACTTGTAAACACCCCTCCTCCCCTACCCACTCGCTTCTCTTGTTGTAAGGTTACTCTATATCATGGTCCATACCAAGCCACCCCAGGCGGTCTCCCAGGAAAGAGAGCTTTTCATACATTTCTTTAAAAAGAACCGCGAAACGTTAATACGAGAAATTACAAAGTTGGCTCGCTTTGAAGGTAGGGTTATCAAGGGGGAAGCTGACATTTTTCCATCTAAATTAAACACTTTGGCGTTTGCGGCACACCACCAGGGACAACGACTGAGCATAAAGAGAATGTGTGAAACCGGGAGCCGCAATGTTTGGCGCGGTTGGCAGGGAATGAATTAAACACGCAAGGGGCCTTGTGCATGTCAATTGTCAGATTTTTCAAGTGCTCTTCTTCAAACCCATTATAAAATCATTATTGGCAGACTTCTTGGCATCTAGGTATGCTTTGAAATTGAAGTTTACAGATTAACACTTGACAGCCGAGAGTGCTTTTGTCAGGTCACTCTCCTTGCACTACAATGTCTAAATTAAAGTGGATGGAACGCGTCGGCTATCTGTACTATCTGTTCAGACCTGTTCGAGCGCTGAATTGCGAACATGTCGAGTCTAACATGTGCTGAAGTTGACGCAATAGTTTTCTCGTCATACCACAGTAGGGCACCAAATCCTAGCACAATCCTGTATAGTAAAAAATGCCGCGAAATACCACGGAATATGCACGCATTGCGTGCCTATTTAGTGCCAACCAACGCCATCTGACAAGCCAAATTTTGCACTTCATGGTCAATTAAGGGAATTTGTATTTATTCTTTGCGAGGAAGATAAAGTGACGTACCTTACCCACTTAAGTTAATTAACAATTCAATTCCTCTAGCATAAGACAAGAGGCTAAATGAGTCGATGGCTGCTTTTAATTGCAATAATGAATCCAATTCCATTACCAATTTGGATCGAAAGTTGAAGTTCAGCATGAATTTAAATTTGAAACGAAGTAGGCGTAGGCGTACGTGAGTTCTTTTTATCGTTCGAGTAAAGATCTTCAGTTTAGTAGGATCTTTAAATGGATAGAACGCGTAACTCACAAACACGATTGCAGTTTCGTCGATTGCAGTTTTCCACGAATAATCGAGGACGGCGCAACATTTGATAAAATCATTCAATGGCTGACCGTCAAAAGTTTGGGGTGCATGTTATAATGCGTTATAATTAAAGATGGGGATGATGGCCATTTACTTGGTATTAAAAATCTAGTCTGATCGATAGATAGTTAGCCTGTAGGCGCTAATGGATCTCCGCAAATCCTCGGCGCCATCTGGCTAAGGCCTGTTCTAAACGTCGCGCAACTACCGTGCCGACCTTAAATGAATTTGGCCTGACAGTGGCATTATTACGATATCACGGCAAAGGATTCAAACGTGGAATTTAATGCAGTCGCGCCACATTCAAATTATATGAGAAACAACAATACAAACCGCAAGCTGCAAAATGACTTAAATACATTAGAATAATTTATGAATTTAGTTCGGCACGTCAAGAGCACACCGTCATCAAGTAAAAACAAAGAAAATCATAACTGTGAAGGACGTTTGGATACCCGGTCCTAATTAGTATAGAATTTTACGAGTTTATTTCTCTGTTTACTCCTTAGCTTTTGTTTTGATGGAGAACATACATGCATAACAAACACTCGAGACTGTGTTTCATCGGCCTCGAATTTTTCGTCAAAATACTCCACTGTACGTCGTATTTCAAATCTCTTCTCGGTGTTTGGATATCACGATGAAATACTGCCTCTCGTGTTTGATATATTACTTACAGGCCATAAAATGTCCAATACTTTGCAGCCAAGCCACTCGCCCAAACGGCTCGTGGTTCCACTTAGGTTTTGACGTCCTACGGTTCTATACTAAGTGAGGACCATGGAAAAACATGGTCGACTTGTTTATTAGCAAGGTCTATACTTTTTATTGAGACATTTTATGACGATAAACGAAGCATATTTTTCATACTTTATTTTCTCGAAAAACATCGAGGCTGTTAATTTCTAATTTCATTGTCAACCTCAATGCTTACAAACCTGCTTTATTCTTAGCTGTTTCAGTTGGTTTATTTTGTGCGTAAAACCAATAGCACAGCCTCGTTCTCTTGTTCCATAGATTTATTTTGACTGTTTTTAGAAGGAGAAGTGGCTTTTTCTTTCATGCATACTTCATTACTTTAGTGGCGCCTTCCATCAGTCCATCATTGCGTCTTGTTTTCAAAGAGAATGAGAAATGCTTTTTCGAGTTCTCCCAAACTTTCACGGGTGTTTCTATAACATGTTTTCTATTTCTTTTAGAAACACCGCGAGGAAAAGAATTAAATCCTTCGTTTACCTTGATCATCAAAATGTAAATCCTCTTTGCTCACGCCATCATTACGTCAACATCTCGTGCTAGTTCTGTGTTTCTATCGAGTTTTAGTATAAATCTACTAGCGTTCTATCACAAATGCCGTGCTCTGATTGGCTACGCTACCCACTATCTATTTAACAATTAGATTATGAGCTCGAGATTTCTATGAGGTGATAGTTGATGAGGCCGCAGGCCGAATCAACTATCACCTCATAGAAATCTCGAGCTCATAATCTAATTGTTTTAGTAGAATTCTAACTGAAATAAACGCAAATAATGGTTTCTAATTATTTTCTACGCATTGTCGAACTATTAAACGCTTTAACAAAATCGCACGCATTGCATTGTCCTTGGTAAATTTGCAGTTGTTTACGCGCGTGCACCCGTTTTTCAATAATTTCAAGCTTTTAAAGTCAAGAAACCGCTAATGTCCTTCTTTTAGTCTTCTCGGGAATTTTTTTATCCATTTACATCTAAACTTCCTTCCAAAACTTCGGAAAAACGATAAAAACGTCGCATTTTGTGGACGACCTTCGGCAACTGCACACTAATGGCTGATAGTGTTCAATAGCTCAGCCAATCACATTGCATCATTTGCATTAGTGTACTAGTAGAATTCTACTAATCTGCGATAGATAGTGAGTAGCGTAGCAGTATGCCCTTGCTAACAAAATGACGGCCGCTTCTTTACGCTTTCGAAGTGTCCGTGAAGAAGATTTAGACAGTTTACTGGTCGAGGTTGTTCCAGAAAAGATTTATACTAAAACAATTAGATTATTGATTTCACTCTCGATTTCTATGCGATAGAAATCTCGAGCTCATAATCTAACTGTTTAATAGAAACACGAGTGGAAGTTTGGGAGAACGAGAAATGTTGTGGGAACACGAGCCGCAGGCGAGTGTCAGCTATTTCGAGTTCTCCCAAACTTTCACGAGTGTTTCTATAACTCGATAGAAACACGAAAAACATGTTTTCTATTTCTTTTAGAAAACACCGCGACGAAAAAAAAGAAAACAACTTGGTAACTTTGACTATCAAAATGTAAATTCTCTTTGCTCGCGCCATCAACACGTCAACAGACGATTTTTAACCAATCAGCGCGCATATTTTCTCAGGACTGTTTTCTAAAAAAATAATGCCCGCTAGAATATTCCGCATTGCGTGTATACAGCGGCTATATCCTAAACCGTCATAAAACACTTCGGGCATTTGAGAACACTCGAGAAATGTAGAAAAATTTCGCCTGCGGCTCATGTTTTCTACATTTCCCTCGTGTTCTCAAATGCCCGTCGTTTTTTATGACGGTACAAAACATGGCTTAGGCTTCTTTCTTTGCTTTATGATATAGATTTTAGAGTGAAAAGTTAAATTAAAAAATACTTGTAAATGTACAACAAGAGCGACTGAACAAAGATGAAAAGCAGCAAATAGTTTACGGAAAGCCCAGAAAACTGCACAATTTCATTCAGTGTTTGACGTGAAATAAGGCTCAGAACTTCAGGTAAGTTTGTTACCTTTCAATCTTGATCTTGTCTTTTTGAACTTCAATAAACTTCACTGACTCTGAGTGCAATTTCGTCTCAGCATAATATAGTACTCTCGATGACAGCCGTTCCCTTGCCTCGTTCGACTTGCACAAGGCGTATAATTTCTAGTAAAGCTATTGGTTCGGATCTTCATGTAAACCTTAATTGTTGTCACAATTTCCAGCATGAATAGACAATTTAAGAGGAGATTGTCGAGGAAAATCTTCGAAAAAAAACTCTCTCGCTCGCTTTCCTTGCGTGTTTCATTCATCTCAAGGAGTGAACAACGAGCCACAATTTCCCCCGCCTCCTCATACTATCACTTCGTTTACATCAAAATGAAATGTCCAGTGGATTTATACTTCAATAAAAAGCAATTTAATAAAACAAATATTCAATTCGCCCTTGTTCGATACGAGTGGTTATAGCCAACGAGGCGCAAAGCACTCGAGGAAAGCTGACGAAAAATTTCTCTGACGAAATCCGCAACTCACCCATTGGAGAGGATGACATTTTGGTTTCTTTCGATGTCGCATCCCTTTTCACAAACGTACCTTTATATGAGACTATCAACATCTTAGTCGACAAAGCCTTTGCCAACGATTGGTTCAACCAAACCTATGACCTTAACCTACAAAAGGATCAACTTGCCAGACTCCTCGAAATCGCCACTACCAACCAGCTTTTCCAATTTAATGGCCAACTGTATGAGCAAGTCGACGGCGTGGCAATGGGCTCGCCCCTTGGGCCTCTAATGGCTAATGTCTTCATGTGTCACCTTGAAGACAAGCTTACCCGTAATGGTTTGATGCCTACGCTATACAAGAGATATGTTGATGATACCTTGGCCAAAATGCCTAGCACTGATGCTGCAGTTGATTTTCTGACTACCCTTAATGGCCTCCACCCCAGCCTGTCGTTCACGATGGAGCTTCCTGTTGATAACAAGATCCCCTTTATTGGCATGGAAATAATCAAGAACGGAACAAAGATTGAAACACAAGTATACAGGAAACCGACAAACACTGGCTTGCTGTTGCATTTCAAAAGCCACACGGATAAACGCTACAAAGATTGCTTGCTCAAAACAATGATTCATCGTGCTTATACCCTATCTTCCACAACTGAAGCTTTCAATCAAGAATGCACTAGACTTCGCTCCATCTTTACTCGACTTGATTATCCGACAACGACCATTAATTCCACCATCAACAAATTTATCCAGAACCTTTCAGCCGGTGTACGTGAAAGACAAGTGGAAGACGGCCGTGTCTTGCGAGTTAGTCTCCCCTTCAAGGACCAAACATCAGCTAACGCGGTTAGAAGGCAAATGCGTGATCTCAGTCACAAGATTGGCACTACCCTACAACCAGTATTTATTAGCAAGAAATTGGAACAAGATCTCAAGCCCAAAGAAATCAAGCCTCCGATCGTAAATCAACAATGCGTGGTTTATTTATTTTCATGTGATCTGTGCGATGCAGATTATGTCGGCTACACAACCCGACACCTTCACCAACGTATTGCTGAACATAAAAACTCGGCGATTGGAAAACACCTTTTGGAAGCCCACGGGGACAAAAGCCTCCTCAACAAAAGCCAGTTTCGAATTCTCCGAAAGTGCCAAGGGAAATTTGATTGCCTCATCTACGAGATGCTTAGCATAAAGGAACGGAATCCGAGCTTAAACACGCAAACGGACTCCATCCGTGCGAAACTCTGTTTAATTTCAACATTTTAACACATCTATTGAACCATTGTTTTGAATTACTATTTATACATTTTTATCAACTTTCAGCTTTCATTTTGACTTGATAATGACGTTAGCCTAACGTCGAAACGTCGTCGTTTTGAACAAACTTTTAACTTTCTTAATATGTTTCGAAATATTTTATCGCAATTTTTTATAGCTAAATGTTTAGAAAAATCGCTTCTTATTCGAAAAACAATAAAACATGATTTTTCTATGCTTTATACTCTGATAAAACATAGGTTTTTAGCCAATCAGAGCGCGCGCAGACTCCTATCAATATTATAAATCAATTATACATTTAGGTAGGAATGATGCAGTGTTTATTGCTGGGTTGCAAACAATCTAATAGCAACCAATTCAATCGACTGCCCAATGATGTACACACACTAGACACCGATTTGTCACTGTTTATTACTGTTCTACAATTCAAATTAACAAAGTGTTTTATATATCTTTTTAGCAAGCAGAAAATTAGTTAAGCACTTAATTCTTTTAACTAATATTGATATTCGTGTTCATGGAAATAGTAAGCTTGGAAGGTTTATTTCATGGGTCTGTCGTTCAGCTTCATTCCCTCGCAATCCAAGCTTCGGGCTGCCTCACAAAGGCTCCTGGCTGTTATTTCGAACTGAGGAGAAAAATTTATGATAAATGTCAGCGCAAGTGAACCAGAAATCCAGCTAAAATACTGTACAACGTAACACCTGAAAGTTTACATGATGCAAAGCACTGCATTAGCGTGTGAAAAATTTTGTTTTCCTCGTCCTGTTCAGTACAATTACATATAACAACTGGTTTATGATTTAGCGTGCACTATCGAGGTCTGGTGCACTTGGGAAGTTTGGAAAGCACGGAAGAAGCGTAAGAGTTGCTCGAGGCGTTAGGCGAAAAAAAGCGCGCGAAGTGATTTGCTCGCGCTATTAGCGCGAACCATTGGATTATGGTGCACGCGCTCACGTATACTGAATTTGATTGCGTGGCTCTTCTAGTTATGCTATAAAAGTGGTTTTGATCAAAATTTGGAAAAAATTCAGTCGACGGTAACTCCGGCGTCATTTTTTGGATAAGTTGATTTATCTTAATCGAACAAACCTTTTTGTCGAAGTTTCTTCTACCCGGTGGCAATGTCGAAATCCCCTCTGTTTCTTGAACGAAGGTGGCGAACAGGAGGAAGGCAGCGATGAACAAAAAGGCTTGGATCTTCATTTTCCAATAATGTTTTTACCAACGTGTTAGCAGACTTCTGGTGGTCTGGTCTACTCTAGCTCGTGATTCTGTTTATAAGGAATTTTTTCGCGGCAATTAGCATTTCTTGAGTGAACAAGTTTAACACTTCATGTAGATGGAGAAAAACCATTATCCACTTCAGTTTTGAATTTTATTTTGAGATGTACTTAAACTTGACAAATGACAAAATGGGTAGTGTTTTGAACTTTCTCGTGAAAGTCATTTGTTTTCATGGCGAGTCTTTCTAGAGGACGGAGGAGCGGATATTTACTTGATACCGCGGAATGACTTTCATACCGGCACGAGTTTCACACAGTCCCTAATATGGTTCATCTTCACTTATAATACCATCACAACATACTGTACCAGAACGTGTTTACCGATGCGGGTACACCATGGTCGCTGTATCGATTCCAAATTCGTCCCGGTACGAAAGCTCGCACTAGTATTAACGCCAGTATTAATGCATGTAAACGATGAACATCAATTCGTTTCAGCATGAAGTCAGTCTTCTTGTAGACTGGAACGGACTGGTAGCACATACGTTCTTTCCGTCTTCCAATCCGGGATTAAGAAAAAACATCCCGGACAGAAATGTAAACGCGAAATTAAATCAAAAAGCCATACTGGTATACAACTCGCACTGGTGCGAGCTTTCACAGGTGTGAAAGTTCACACTTGTTAAACCCCTTTTATACATTTCTTTAAAAAGAGCCGCGAAACGTTAATATGAAAAATTGCAAAGTTGGCTCGCTTTGAAGGTAGATATACTAACGCGGGGGGCAAGCGAAAATTTTTCCATATAAAAACTTTGGCTTTTTTTGACACGCCACCAGGGACAACGACTGAGCATAAAGAGAATGTGTGAAACAGGGAACCACAATATTAGGCGCGGTTTGCAAGGAACGAATTAAACACTTTGGGGGCCTTGTCTATGTCATTTGTCAGATTTTTCAAGTGCTCTTCTTCAAATACATTATAAAACCATCATTGTTAGACTTCTTGGCATCTGGCTAACACTTGATAGCCGAGAGCGCTTCTTTCAGGTCACTCTCATTGCACTGCAATGTCTAAATTAAAGTGGACGGAACGCGTCGGCTATATGTACCATCTGTTCAGATCTGTTCGAGCGCTGAATTGCGAACATGTCGAGTCTAACATGCGTTGAAATTGAAACAATTATTTTTTTTATCATACCACATTAGGGCGCCACGTCCAGACAAAATCTAGACTGTCGTATATAGCAAAAAATACCACGAAAAGACGTGTGCCGGGTACCGAACGCGCGAGTTGACGAAAAAGGGTCCGGACAAGCCGCCTGCTCCATCCTGCACACGTCGGCAATTTATTTAGCGCTCTCAATTTAGAATATTAACCAAGCATTTTTGCAACTTTCCATAAAAATCAGGCTGATCAAGATGATTCTATGAATATCTTTTTTAGGTTTTGTTTGATCAGGTGTGTTTATAAGTTAGCGCTAAGTTCACAGATGAATTTCCATCGTTCTCGAATCTTGTCACTTTTCCAAGGCTTTTAGATACAAGATCTTTAGTAGGATCTTTCAATGGATAGAACGCGTAACTCACAAACAAGAATTTCTTTCGTCGATTGCAGTTTTCCAAAAATAAACGAGGACGGCGCAACTGACATTTGATGAAATCATTCAATGGGTGACGACAAAAGTTTGGGGTGCATGTGATCGTATGCTCAGCTGAAGTTATAAATAAAGATGGGGATCATGGCCATTTTCTGGTATTAAAAATCTAGTCTGATCAATAGATAGTTACCCTGTAGGCGCTGACGGGTCTCCGCAAATCCACGGCGCTATCTGGCTTCGCACACAGGCTATGGCCTATTCCAAACGTCGTGTTACTGCCATGCCGAACTCAAACAAATTTGGCCTGACAGTGGCATGACGATAGCACGGCAATGGTTTCAAACGTCGAATTTAATCATATCAGAAACAATAATACAAACCGCAAGCTGCAAAATAACTTAAAATAGATTAAAACAATTTATGAATTTAGTTGGGCACAACAAGAGCACGTAACGATTTTGTTTCTCCGTTTACTCCTTAGTTTTTGTTTCGATTGAGGAGATATGTCGGGAGGAGTGCGCATGACTCCACGCGGGAAGGACGGACTTTCCGAGCTCTCTGCCATTTTTGCTAATTCTTCGCAATTAATCGCAAATGTTATAGCTTTTTTCGAAGTAAATCTATTTATGAGCAGACTAACAAGGTCTAAAGCGCGATAATTTGAAATGACAACCAACTTTGTCGAATATTCGGGTAAACTGGACGACATTCTTGCAAAGATGGACGTCCTAATTACAGCGAAGACTGAAATGCTAAACAAGCTTGACAAGCTGGAGAATGTACAAAGCACAATCAGTAAGGACGTAGAAGACCTGAAAAAAAGCTTTCAAGAGACACAACTGGAAATCCAAGAGGCCAAGTCTAATTTATTGCTGAAAGCGGACAAGACGGAGGTTGAAGCTCTGAAGGCGACGATTGACGACCTTGAAAACCGCTCTGGGGCGTTCAAGAAGGCAGTGAGAAAGATTTTGCCTCGATGGAGGAATTTATTGAAGTTGAACTCTTTCAAAATCACATGAATTTTGAGAGGAGAATTGAAGTGATGAGGGCGCACAGAACCAGCATTAAGCGAAATCCTTCTGAAAACGAGACGCCAAAGCCAAGACCGATCCATGTGTACCTACTCAGGTACACCGACAAGGCTCTTCTTCTTAAACTGGCGGCAAGCAAGTTAAAAGGTAACAAATATAGATAGTCAATGATTTTCATATCGGATGATGTTTCGAAAACGGTACGAGATGAACAATCCAAGTTGAGGAAAGATTATCTTCAAGAAAATAAAGCAAAGCCTGGATTCGTTTTTGCATTTATACCGTAGAGTGTTCCGGCAAAAATCCTGTACAAGGAAGATGGAACAGAAAACCTGAAGTCTTTCTTTTTACCAAAAGTGTAAAAGACATTGTCTAGACACTGTTCTATATCAAGAACGTAATGACAATTATTTATTCAATGTTTATAAACTTTAGCCAAGTTAACACAGCTTAACTTAATTAAACTATTGGCGAAATTGGCTAGAGATCTCGGCGATACCTGGCAGGCAAAGCTGTGGTAAGTACGCTTTCGACTTTATGTTTGTGTTTGTGTTTGTGTTTGTTGTGCTGTTTCTGTTTTGCATTTGTACAATTCCACATATTTTGCCGACTGCAAACTTATCAACTGCTCAGACATGTTAATTTCTTGAAAACTTCATCAATGACATCTCTCATGGGAAAAACATTTCCAAAACAGATTATAAATGGCAAATGCTAATATCAAACCCGATAGTCTGAAACTGCTATCTCTCAATAATGTGAGAGGCCTCAGCAACTTTCGAAAACGTAGGGTTATTTTCACATGGTGTAGAAAACAAAAAGCAGATCTAATTTTTCTCCAAGAAACGCATTTGTTGTAAATAAGTTAGTTTGACCTGCGAGGACTAAGTCGAGTCATGATTGACACTTGAAACACGTGTAAAAAAGAATGCTAGGAAAGAGAAGAGAATCGGAATGAACGGAAAAAGGTCTTTCTGCAGTTCTGTGCGGAAAATATCTTTCGGAATTTATTCTCTATATTGTCACATATCTCGGAATTCAGTCAAGGAAAAATAAAGAGTATGGATCGATACAACAGCATTCAACACAAACAAGAGAAAATCAAAATGATGAGTGTAAATGAAAAAAAAGAATGGAGCGCTGACATCATTGTTGCTTGTCTCCGCCGTTTTACGGCGGAGACAAGCGACAGCCGGAAATACGTCTGCGTTCGCAGGCTAGATATTGTTATTCAACATGAGTTTCTAAAGTCCAATGACAGATCGATAGTGCTCAAGGTGAAAATAAAAGACAAAAATTATATACTAGTAAATTTTTATGGTCCAAATAAGGAGTTCGTTTTTATCAAAATCTGTCGGCAACACTGCGAGAAATGGATCCTGACAGTGACGACAATATTATTATAGGCGGAGATTTCAACTGCCCTCTGAATCCAACCTTAGTCAAAAAGGGTGGAATACTAATTCCACGCCAGCATGTGATCAACTCGATAGAAAACATTCAAAATGAATTTAGTCTTCATGACATATGGCGTATTAAGAATCCAAACACTTGCAGCTTCACATGAAGCAAGAGCCACCCTTTCATCTTCTGGTATATTACTTTTTATTGATTTTGAAAAGGCATTTGATAGCATCCATTGGGACTTCATTTTAAAGTGCTTAGACGTGTTTGGTTTCGGACCTAGTTTTAAAGGATGGGTAGAAACATTTTATAAGAATATATCTAGCTGTGTGATAAACAATGGAATGTGCACACCTTACTTCGACGTACAGAGAGGAGTCAGACAAGGCGACCCACTGTCACCATATCTCTTTATTATTGCAGCCGAAATTTTAGCTACTGCCATTCGAAGTAAAACAGAAATTCAAGGACTAAAAATAGGGCAAGAGAATTTAAATTCGTACAATATGCTGACGATCTCACTGTGTTTGTGCCGAATCTCGATTGCGTACAACGCACTTTTCATCTTTTAGATCAATTTGAAACTTGTTCGGGATTAAAGGTCAACTATACCAAAACTGAAGCTATGTGGATTGGTTCCTGTCGAAATAATACAGCGGCACCTTTGGGACTTAAATGGGTTAAAACAGTAAAGGCACTTGGAATAGTGTTTACATACAATGAATCTGAACAACTGCAGAAAAACGTTTATGACAAATTAAAACATATCAAGCTGCAGACATGGCTATGGCGTTGCAGAGGTCTCTCGCTGTTTGGTAAAGTTACGATCATCAAATCTTTTTTGCTTTCGAAGATGATATATGTATTCTCAGTTCTCCCAACCCCACAAGATTTCATAAAGCGGATTAATACTATTATATATAGCTTCCTATGTATTATCAGGTCAACGGGAACTTACGCTACAGGACGTGTTCGTTGGAAAACTAGAAAAAAGTGACTTGTTGAATTATTTTTTAATCTTAGCAAAATTGCATAACTGGTTAAGTCGGAAACATTCCAAAATTCCAAATATTGATTTATTCAAAAAACTATTTGATTTGAAATATAGAACTGAGAAGTATATAGCAATAAAAAATAATTCTACTTATAAGTAGAATGAAGGAAAATTTGTCTTGTTGTTTTGGCTGCAAGTTTTGAAAAACTTTGCCGAGAAGACTGACTTGGACTATGAACTCTGATCACGCGCGCGAGGCACACCACGCAGTGACGTCATCTGCGTGTCTGTACTCGAATAGATGACAGGCAACAACCAATCACAAAGCGGCAGTATCTCGGTTATTGTATAAACTCGATAAAAAACACGGAACACGTTTTATATTTCTTAATTATTATCTGTGTATATGAACTTGAATAAACAGGCATGTATGAACTGCATGAAATGATTAAATTCACATGTGTGGACTTTAGCTAAAGAATACAAAACGATGAGGATTGCTTAAATGAAACAGCGGAGTTTTCTCAGCATCAAAGTAAGCTGGATATAGCATGAATTTTATACAGGAAACGAGTATTCAGATATTAAACATGAGTTTTTATCAGAAAGTCTTGAAAAAGTTGGTAAAATGAAATATTTCAAATGAACTATTTCGTGATCGTAGTCGGAATTTGAGTAGAGGGTCCCCAAAAGGGTTCTTCAATCCCGCCATCCCGACCAAAACTTTTCCTCAATCCCGTAATCCCGACGGTTTTTAGCGGCCAATCCCGATCCCGGTCACTAGCGTTTTTTAAGGTCCCTTACCTCAACGGAAAAAGGCCTTTTTAGGGTGTCCAGATTCCTTCACAGCAAATCCAAGTATGAAAATTAGCTCTTTCCACCAAAGCGAGGGCATAGTTCATCTGGCAGATTTCAGTTTCAAATGAACTAGGTCACACAACAACAACAACAACTTTATTGCACCCTTAATTAATTTAAATTACAATACAGAAAAGAATAAAAATAAAATAAAGTGCATGCCCGCCCAAAATAACCATCATTAGCTAATAAGGTTGGGCAGACATCCTTAGTGCTTCACACAGTCCTTCATGGTTCATTGTGTTGTACGTCGTTATTCTATGCGTTTAGTGCCACCCTTTAGTCAGACCCGTAGGAACGAATTTGTAAGTGAGAGGGGCCAAAAGTTAGCAATGGTGGTGATGTTTAAAGTGTGTTGGAGGCCAATTTCCGTAGGGGGGTACGGGGACAACCTCCCCAGGGAAAATTGTGAAAATCTAGACATGCTCGAATCCCATTTGGTGCATTTTTGAGAAGCAGTTTGTTGTCATTTGCAAGCCACCTTGTAGCCGAGACATATGTGGACATCACCATATGAGGTTGTTGACTTCTTTTTCCCAAAAAAGTGTCTGTGGATGGAGGTCTGGGGAGGGGGGGGGGGGGGGGGGGGGAGGAACGAGCCCCCGGTTCAAGCTATACCGATAGTACGGATGAAATGAGTCCAGAATACTGAGAATAGCAAGGTTCTAAAACGGTAACTACAAGCTCAGTTGGTAGAGCATCGTAGCGGTATCGCGGAGGTCACGGGTTCAAATCCCGTTGAAACCCTGAATTTTTTCAGGCTTCTTTCTTTACAATTTTACCGCAAAGATTATTTCTTTAGTTTAAACCTAACAGTTTCCTTGAGCGGTGAAGTTGCGCCCCCAAATTTTTCCTTTCCCAAAAATGAACATTAGCTCTTCCGTTTTTCATGAAAAAGAGCTCCACAACTTATAATATCATGTACATCTGGATCATCGGTGTCGGTGTTAGCCGACATCGCTAGGATCCGCTAGGACACGCTTCTCCAAACACTACTGTGTCACTCTCCGTCGACGACGTAAAGCTACAGCCACACGTGCTGATCAATATACATTAAATATAACTTGACACTCGAGATTTTGCGGTCGACAAAAGGTCGCTTGTAAATCGAATCCAAAGGATATTATTACGACCAAGGTTCACGGAAACATACAAGATCGCCATAGGGGTCACAAATTAGCCGCGTGATCGGATCGTGGATACATTTGGCTGGCCAATTTCCGACGTTCATGAAGATAACAGGTTGGTTTCGTACATTTTCGTCAACGGACTTCCCGAATCGCGGCTCTTCAAAATAACATTTCCCGAGTCCCGCTTCGTAAAATCGCCAAATCCCGTGTCCCGTTCAAAATTACAATCCCGAATCTCGCTCCCCTTTTCCTCCAAAATCCCCAATCCCGGCCTTCAAATAAGCCAAATCTCGGATCCCGAAAAACCTATTGGGGACCCTCCGTTTGCTCGTGCTCGCATATTTTTACAAGTGCTCGCATGCTATGTTTTTAGTGGAGATATTTTTTCTTTAAATACTTGCTGCTCGCTAGGCTTACTTTTGTCAATGCTCGTGCTCACAAAGAAAAACGCTGTGCTCGCATGCTCGAAAAGAACATTTGATACCCCTACCGTTAAGTACACAAAGCAGAAGTTTCTCAGGCACTTTAATATCGCCGTTAAAGTAGTTTAAATTTCTGGTAGGTTTCTCAAAAGTGAAAAGATTTTATAATTGCAGTTATCTCCTATTCAATATTTCAAATTATTATCCAACACTGCCTCGTATACGTATAGTACAAATAACGCGCGAAACGAGTGCAAATATCACACGATATTGTACTCGTCTCATTCCCGCCGACCGCGCGAAAGATTAAAAACCTTGGCAAGTCAGAATTTTAGGGAAACGAAAACGTTGGATAACAAATCATCACTTGTATTTTGACTCGCCCTTCGGGCTCGACAAAATACTGCATGACTCTTAAAAGTATACAGCTATACTACACACTAAAATGTCTAATAAGATATATTTAATGCATGGGTGTCAATTAATTCTGTTCCTAGCGATTCTTGTCAGTTAGACTTCTGGCTGATCTGGCTATTCGCTCATAGAAAATTCGGGCTAGAATGTTAGCCTGGTTACTCCATCGGCTTTACAACTAAAACTGTTATCAATAAAGGTCCTCATGAAAGTAAAAATGAAAAAAAAAAAAAAATCACGTACACCTCACACTATACCTAAAAGCTAAAAAGAGCTATAAAATAAACGAATGGAGAGAATATAACTTTAATTTTACATTTAAAATTTCATCTATTATTTATAAATAACTAAGTATTGTAAAGATTTAAATGTAAAAGTTATATTCTCTCCATTCAAACTTAGCAGTATGTTTAGTCCTAAGGATTTTACTCCCGAGTCTCTAAAATCACGTGTTGTGTATCAGTTTACGTGTGCGGGCTGTGGAGCTCGTTATATTGGTGAAACCAATAGGCATTTTCACACACGTGTTAATGAACATCTTTTTCGAGACAAAAATTCACATGTTTTTAAACATCTTAATTGTTCTAGGCATTGTCGAGACAGTTGTGATGCCTCCAGTTTTAAAATTATTGATTCTGCTTAGACTAGACTAATATTTAAAACGTAAATTAATTTACAAACAAGGTTAAAATTAATTATCTATCTACGCTTCAAGTTTTACGAAATCCTTAGAGCTTTCTAAACTGACAATACAGGAAAAGTTCAGTTTGGGTATTGTTAAATGCCATATAATTCAATTACAATCGAAAACATTCAGAGGAAAACCACTGACGCTTTGATATTTTAAGAATTTTAATTCTTAAAAGGTCGTCGTTGTTTGTATTATGAAGCGAGTGGTCACGGATAAAAGTCTGAGTAGGGTAGAGTGAAACCGATGACGTATATTGCGCACAAGACCCTTGCGCTAAAACTAAGGTGACGTAAATTTTCCCGCCAAACAGACTACACTCTCTCAACTCCAAAATATCTATGCCATATGAAAGATGAAATATTTATCATATCCAAAAAGGTGAAATAATTTGTTTCCTACAGAAGCAAATTTTAGGACACAACAGCTAAAACCACGCGCGAGGAGCAAATTCTTGCACATGACAGCCTGAACGACGAGGGGCAAATTCTTGCACACAACAGCTAGAATTACGAGGAGAGAATTCTAGCACACAACGGCTCGAACCACGCAGGAGGAGCAAATTCTAGCACCTCTCATCAGACACAGACGAAGCACGAGGAATAAGCATTGTGACGCTCGGACCAAGCACGAGGAATAAGTGACGTGACTGCCCAAATATGGGGTTTTACTTACACCCAAATATAGTAAGTCTCTTGCGCAGAAGTTGAGATTTTTTCTGCTATACACGCGCGGCACTATGATTCTGCCGCCTCGGTCAGCCTCGCCTCCGCGCTCTGCTGCCTCGTTGGTAATCACAAGCGTGGGACATGATGAACATTTTGTCTTTCATATTTCTCTATCGAGCTCAAATTTTCTTTTTCATTTATCAGCTACACCATGTGCCTTACGTTGCTGCGCCTTTTCTTTCCTCTTTCTGTGGCGTCTTAATAAGGTTATCCCTTCGTCGGATGCCCTGATATTATACCGTAATTATTGTCGCACCTTCATTAACTTCCAGTACATGCGCAATGTGTTCATGGAGCTCTCTCTATTCCACTTCCCTACCCCTGCTACTGTAACTCCCCCTTCCCCCCACCCCCCTGCCCCCCCCCCCCCCCCCCCCAAAAAAAAAACACCCGGGTAAAAATAGGAAGCTGCGAAGGTGAAGGTGGTGAATTAATGGTTAGACCGCTGGCCTCCGGATCGAACGGTTCGAGTTCGAGCCATGGCCGAGGTCGTTGTGTTGTGTTCCTTGGTAAGGCAATTTAGTGTCACAGTGTCTCCCTCCACCCAGGTATATTACTGGTCACCAGCGAATTCCCAATTGCGAGTGTTGGAGCAAGCCGACAAAATGGTAGGGAGTATCTTGTGATGGACTAGCATCCCACCCAGGGACAGTGGTAATACTTCCAGTTGCTACATGCAACAGAAATCAGTGTTAACCGCCGGGAGCTACGATCCATTTGGGATTCGAAGGCTTTACATTTTGCAAAGAAAAATAAATATAACTGAATTTTTTTATACAACATTTTGAAAGTATGAGTGTATCTCAAGAGGTGGTCCTATTCCTCTTTTTTGTTCAAAACTGCAGAGTGGACGCGAAATCCTGGGTTCCAATCGAAAAGTTATAAGTTCGAGAGTGGTGGGGGTATTTTATCGATAATTATCAAACTCACGGCACATCAGATGTAGTTACACTTAACCAGTCACTTTTTTATTCCTCTGAGAAATCCTAAGCGAGAGCAGAAATTATCACTTCTGCAAATGTTCACGAGTTTTTCTTTCACTTTCTTCCAGCGAAGCACAAGCCCGAGAAGCACAAGTAAATAAGGACGAGAAAATCTTAGTCTAGAGAAGAATATCTCCAGGAAGATACTAGAGACGTTTCCATTCCGGCTGTATCTGAAATTGTAGAATTTCGAATAGGCAATGTTTGATAAAATGAAAGGCGCACACGTGATCTCATGGATTTATAATTTTATCGCCTTTAACTTAACACCATCCAGTCCGCAGTTTAGGCCAGCATTTAAGATAATTTATCGAAAAGCAGCCAGTAAAGAAACCACAAATATTTTACCCGACACCTTTTATTTTATTTCTGCTAAAAAGGTTACATGATCTTCTCAAACTCATGAGTAAAAGAAGCTGTAAACCATGCATCACTACTTATGCCATCTTCAGTTAGGACTTGCTTACACTGCCATGAACTGGAAGTAAACTATCCTTTAATCCCCTGAAAAAAGGTATAATATCGATTAAAATTGAAAAGAATTCTACAGGACACAGAAAGTAAATTATTTGCGAAAAGCCGGCACAGGACCGAGTGAATAACTGATGAGATAGAAGGCACCAGTAGCCTGTGTACAGCCGTCCCGCTCCCCTAAAAAAAAATCGGAGAGGGGAGCGGGATGGCTGTACACGGGCTAGGCACTAGGGACTTTACGGTAAAATATTGTATAAACGTTAGGTTGACTGTTCGTTTGTTACTTGTTGTTCTCAATTTTTTCCATTACCATTTAAAAGTGGTACTTGAAAAATTGTTCATGCTTGATACCTCGTGGCGTAATCGTATTCCCTTAATTCACACTAACAGGAGCCACGTGTGTTTGTGGTAGGGCCATAGAAGTAAAGCAGGAATTTGCAACATGGTGTATCTCTGTTTAATTCTGAATTAGACATTTTCCTTACCTTTATGGGACAGCCATACAACTCGACGCGCATGCTCATCCAACCATAGTAGGTCACTGGGTGAATTTTGACCAGATACGCGTGGAAGGGTGGCAAGATCTCGTGAGCAACAATGGAGTTGCGGTTGAAGTTTCCTGCAAACACCTGTAAAGAAAACACGAGCTTTAAGCTTCACCATTACTCAGCGGAAAGACGCTTCATTGCGTGTTTTGTTCATTTATCATCGTGTTCGTTGCACAAGTGCGTCTAGCCCATTGTATATTTCAAAATGTGGACAAGAAACAATGCATTTTGTGCTTAGCGTTTCAATTTCAATTCGAGATTGGTCTCAAACAAGACAGTGGCTGTATACCGTGTTCCTTCCATGAGTCATTACGTAGACCCAGTGCGACCTGACAGGGCTGTACGAGATAGAATAGCTGGTGACCCATTGATTATGATCCTGTCTTCCTTGTGTGGCCACTTTGGTAACAGTTGTCCCTTTGCCGAGATCAATCTGTAGCCACTGATGAGCGTCACTTGTCCTGACACACCACGCGCCAGCTTTACCTGAACCAGCGACATGGTTTAAACGGCCGAGTTTTGCAGCACAGGCACTGCTCCAAATAGTCGAGGCAGAGATGACACCATCTTGAATTCGACCATCTTCCAGTCCGAGCGACATCAGACAATGATGAACTAGACAAATAATAAAATGTTATGTTCAACTGGATCTTTATACTTTAGACCATTCAACGAAAATATGATTTTTGTAAGCTTTTTTATAAGACTCATTTTTATAACACTCATTTTAGTTTTCTTCTTTTTGTCACTGGTTCTTAGGGGCTGTCATTGTGGATTTAAAATATTTCCTTTCGTTGTAATTTCGAAGAGATCGCCTCCTCTTACCGTTGCATCCATACACTTCAGCTCTCATGCAGATGTGGCCATACCAACTCCTGGGGTGAAAACGAACGTACTTGGCTTGAACACGTGGGTGAAGTGAGTGATAAACATTTTTGTTTCGATCCACATTTCCTCCAAAGACCTGCAAAACAAATGACCCACTGATCGTGTCTTGAAGTGTAACAATAAAAGCTCGGTTATAAAAGCCGTTGTTAGATACGGCCATTTCAATTAACGTTGTCGGATTGAAGCTTAAAGCTTAAAGACAAGACCGAAAGGTAGTATGGGCGAAGGTAGAGTTTTCCACGCGTGCTGAATACTAATGAGATATAGCAATATATCAAACGAGACGTTTTGCGTTTCCTTTCTCTTTAGACATGTGAAGAAAAGATCCTTTTTCGCCGCATTTACATTTAAAAAGAATAATCCGAACCCCATAACACTAAGAGAAAAGATACAAGAAAGGTTTTACGGAAAGAAAAACAAATATTCCACGTGCAAAAATACAAACTTGTAGATTTCCTCAACGCTGATATGCAAATTCCAGTAAATACCCATGGCACCATACGGTCTTGACTCGTAGGCTTGAAGCTTTAATCCGACAACGTTAATTGAAATAGCTGTATACATAACAAGAGCGAAAGCGCATGAAAGGAAAAACTATATATATTTCCGCTTTCTTTATCAAATTTTCATCTAATTATGAGTTTGAATATTATTCAAAGTGCATGCAACCGGGAAGAAATCTTTGGTGTTCGCCATCTTGAAAGAGTGCGTGTTCTTCTCTTGCGTTCTCTTCTTTATGCATGCAAAAGTTTCTTGTGTTTGCATTGCTCGTGTTAGCCAAGTTTGTATCCAAAAAATAGGTTACGTTTTTAAAGAAAAGAATTGGTCACAACGGACAACTTTTTTACGTCAATGCAGTGATTTATCTTCGTTTGTTCAACATCAAAACGTTCTGAGGCAATACGCCGAATTTTTGTCCATTTTCCTGCAATGCAAAAGGTCGATTTTTCAACACGGCATATGTGAATTGTAGGTCATATTTCCTTTCCTTTCCTGGCAGAAACTCACTAGACGGCTAGATTAACAGTGTCTTTCAAATGTGCAACACACATCCCTTCCACAAGCTGAAGTTTGTACCTTGACTTGTCCATCAGAGAGTCTGTACCAGGCCCAATGAGAACCATCCACACTGTAGGACAAACTGTAACTCATCACCCAGTGGTTAGCGTCATACCTCCCCTGAGTCGCAACTTTGCTCAATGTGGTTTCCCGCCCAAAGTTAACCTGCAGCCATTGGTTGCCATCATTTTTGCGTGTGCACCAGGCCCCGGCCCTACCCTGAGTGGGGACCGTATTGAGGCGGGAGAGTTGAGGAGCGTGATTGGCGTCATATGAACTCGATGCTGACAATGCGCTGTCGCGTAGGTGTCCATTTTCCATTCCCAGAGGAAGAAAACAACTGCAACCTGTAAAAAAAGGTCAATGAAAAAGGGCGACCTAGTTATGGGAGGTATTTTAGCTGGTCTAATGGTAAGTACGCTGAAATCCAGATCGGGTGGTAAGGGTTTGAGCCTGACTGAGGTTCTATGTGTAGCGTTGCTAGGTAAGGAACTTTGTTCGTCAGTTCTGGGGCCAAATTAGTCTCTTATACCGTCTTCTGCGCTCGCTTAAAAGTGGACGCCCTGGAACTAAGCTGAGGAAAGACCTATATGGAAATTTCTAAAACCTATGGAGAACATTTAAAAAGCAACATGAACCGGTAAAACGGCTAGCTAACGCTTTATCCCATTCTCACTTAACCACAATTTCTTTGACACATTACAGATTCAGAAGTAACGTTCAAAATTCTTAAAGCATTTACAACGGATTTTTATGATATAATTAAACTACCTCCTTCGATCGTAACCAGCAACACACTCGGTCCCTTGAAACGTTTGTTTTGCGCTTGGCTCACCCACGGAGGTAACGCTGAACCTGCGAAACCTGCCAGGGCAAATGAACTGCGAAATTCCAGTATGATTGGTTCTCTAGCACCCAGTCTCTTCAGCGCGCTGATTGCGACTGAGCCATATGTGTTTGCTGAGTCTTGAAGCGCGACGAGGACAATTTTACTAAAAAGAGATAAAGCGCAACATCTAGGTGGCAACATGTGCACTGCTAAAAGTCACATAAATCATTCCACTTCTTTCACCCGACAAATTAGGAAGTCTGGAGGGTGAAAACCAAACCATGCGCGTGGCTCGTTTCCTTTCTGATTGGTCGAAAACGAACGAACGGTAAAAATTTTAAATTTAAAAATAATTATATCATGCAAATGCAAACGAATTGCAACATATGAGCAGAACCGGTTTGTGGTTCATAGACGCTCAGAGATTCATCCAGTCCGATGCAATTTTTATTGAAATTCACAACTATTATGTACACGAAGAACAACGTTGGCATTTTGTGATATCAAATACGAAATGAAACAATAAACATCAAACTTGTTTAGAATGAGTATGTTAGAAGCAAAACCGCGTCTGACAGTCCATACAAGTGACCGTTGCATTGGAAAAAGTGTACAGCAACTTACAATTGATAGCTCAATGATTGAAAGAGGGCGACCGCTTAAACTGATTTGACTGTACTTACTTTCCAGATATACGGTTGAGGTAGTTCGCTACACTTGCTCCAGCTTGTACAACACCATACGTGTCAAACGCTCTGGATTCCAGGAACAAACCTGCAAAGTTACAAGGAGAGAAAACGAATTAAAAGTTCCAGTTCCCATTTATACTTACATTTTCTTTTATCCCGACAAAAATTAGTAGCAGGGTTTTCCAGCCAGATGTGGCGAAAAGCTTTTTTAAATCAATATATTCTTTAACTTTAGTACTCGTTCAGAAAATATTGTCATTTTTTCGCCAGAGACAATTGCATCCTTCATTTTCATGTTCTGTCTACTTGAATTTATGAAAGTATAAGGGGTATGTTGAAATTGTTTACTTCTGGAGTTAAAGAGATTACATATACCTTGTTCCGTAAACACCGCCACATTAAAGCCCCTTCTGTGAAGAGAGTAATCTTGATTGTTTACTTTAATGAAAGCCGTACCACACCCGGTCTTTCCTGGATCATCACAGCCCTCACTACGAAGTTCCACGTTCAGTAAAGAAGCTGCAAAGAAAGACACGCACCACTTAAATTTTTTTTGGATGCTGCTACTAATACCACTACCACTAGTACCGCTAGCTACTGCCACTGCTATTAGCACCCTTTCTCCAGACCAATGATAATTCTTTTGCCACATCTACTGCAGATACTGATGCAACTGCTACCGCTTATTGCTACTGCCACTACCAATGCTGATATTACTATCAGTGCTACTGCTACTGCCGATACTTCTGCTGCATCTATTGTTACTACAACTGCCACTGCTTCTGCTAATACAACTGTCATTGGTAGTGCCAACGATACTGCTTGTGCCACCGCTTCTGACACTACTTTTGCTATTGCTACTGCTACTGTCAATGCGTCTGCTCCTGCTACTGTCAATGCTACCTCCACCAACAATTCTTCTGCTACTGCTTTTGCTACTACTACTGTCTCTTCTAGTACCACTGCTACTTCTTCTGCTGCTGGTGCAAATTCTACTCCCAGTGCTACTACCAATGCTTCTTCTGCAGCCAAAGCTACTGCCACTTCTATTCCTACTGCTACTGTCACTGCTGCTGCAACTGCTACTGCTACAGCTATTGCCACTTCCACTGCCACTGCCGTTGCTGTCGATATTGCATGCCAGTTCTAATACTTGTGCTATATACTGCCACTTCTACTTCTGCTGATACTGTCACTGCTGCTGCAACTGCTATTGCTATAGCTATTGCCACTTCTACTACTACTGCTTGTGCTACTGTGACTGATTGCCACTGCTACTGCCACCACTGCCATTGCTATTGCTGTTGCTATTGCCAGTTCTACTACTTGTGCTACGGCCACTTCTACTGATACTGTCACTGCTGCTGCAACTGCTACTGCTACAGCTATTGCCACTTCTAGATCTACTGATACTGCTTGTGCTACTGTCACCGATTACCACTGCCACTACTGCCATTGCTTTTGCTGTTGCTTTTATTAGTCCTTCTATCGGTGCTACTGCTACCTCTACTGGTGCTAACATTACTACTGCTACTGCGGATGCCACTACTACTACTGCTTGTAGCTGCTAATGCAACTATCACTGCCACTACAAGTGCCACCTACTGCTTTTGCTCTTGCTACTAGCAACGCTACTGCTAATTGGTATGGCCTCTTTTGCTACGAATACAACTGTTAGTGACACTGCTATTGCTATCGCCACTCTTACTGCTCGAGCTTCTGGTACTTGGTTTGTTATCACTTCTTCTACTCAACTACTTCGACTTTTATTGCCAATCTACCACTGCCACTGCCACTGCCACTGCCACTGCCACTGCCACTGCCACTGCCACTGCCACTGCCACTGCCACTGCCACTGCCACTGCCACTGCCACTGCCACTGCCACTGCCACTGCCACTGCCACTGCCACTGCCACTGCCACTGCCACTGCCACTGCCACTGCCACTGCCACTGCCACTGCCACTGCCACTGCCACTGCCACTGCCACTGCCACAGCTACTGTCACTTTCATCTCTACTGGCATGCTATTTTGCACTGTTTTACTGCCCCTGTTACTACTACTGCAAATCTCTTTACCACTTCTTTCGCAAAAGACACTGTTACTGGCGATTGTGATCCTGCTTCTAATACTACTTCTGCTTATACCATCTCAAACTACTACTGCTGCTACTGCTACTGCTACTGCTTCTGCTACTGGTCTACTGGTACTGCAATAGCGTCACTACTGTTAACACCAAAAAGTAATGATTTTCTTACGGGGCTGACGGCTTTGCATGAGTGGAATCCGCAAGAAGATCTCACTGGGTCCTTTGTATCTCTTTTGTTGTTCTTGGGCGATCCATGAGGGTTTGCTTGGTTGTGCGTAGCCAACAAGAGCGAATGATCCTCGAAAATCTCTCAGAATAGGATCCACAGCGCCCAGTCTCTTGAGAGCATTGAAGGCTGGTGATACGTGATTTGATCCGTCGTCTTGAATGGCGACCAGAACGATTTTACTACATGTGCAGGTAGAGAAAGATCATTGCAAAAGATTTCTTATGAGATTTCATTAAAAACGGATCAAAAATTGCTTTTTATAGTCATTTCCTGAAACAACAAATTGTGAAATGCCTCGCCAGTTAATTGCAAGTTGCGTTTTCTGTTCTTCTCTTATATTCTTTTCATGCAGATTTACATGACAATCATTAAAACCAATTCTCAAGAACGTCCAATGAGATCAGTGAGAAACAGCAACAACAACAGCGTACTTTCTTATATTGTTACTTACTCTCCACTTATAGCGTTCAGGTAATCTCTCAAGGCAACACCATTGGGAGAAGAAGCATACGTGTCAAAACTTTTTGACCCAAGCACTGCGCCTGTGTCCAGAGAATGTTAGAGCACCAGTCAGACCAATCTTGTTCTAACTTAACTAATGTAAACTGGATGGACGTTTCCTTGATAAAATTTGTCAACCCTGTTGCTTTTTTCTGTACCCAACCATTACTGCATACAAGGACTAAGAAACAACTTTCAAATAATTAAATATCAACAGTGATTTAAAGTTGTGAGAATCTGAAAACAAAGAGTTGTTTTTCTAAAGACAAAACAGTTGATTGCAATTTGTAAATGATAGATTTTATGATAGATGATTAGTTAATGATGATGAGTTATTTCTACTAGTCTCACTCAAGCACTACCTGGAGAATATCTCCGTGCACCATTTTACCTGTTTTAGCGTCCACAATGACCACATTATGTCCCCTGCCGTGCGGAGAGTGATCTTTTCCATTCACCTTGATGTAAGCAATACCACATGTCCCAGAAGTCTTTCCTGGATCATCGCAGCCTTCGCTTCGAATGTGAATATCCAAGAAAGAAACTACAAGAAAAGACCATATATCTATATGAATGAAATAAAATCGCTTTATCAGCAACGCAGGAACATTTCTGAAGACTCTTTTCCTATTTATGCTGTATAATTAAATACCAGCTGATTTTGATGCTAAGAAAACCATTTCATGAAGCATTCGGATCATTATCAGTATCTGGTCAAAGTACCTTATGTAATTTCCTTAAAAAAAATTAACAAAATGCCCTTATGTAAATGGATCATTATCAGTATCTGGTCAAAGTACCTTATGTAATTTCCTTAAAAAAAATTAACAAAATGCCCTTATGTAAATCATATCTTTAAAATGCCAGTTTTAATCCACTGTCATAAAAATAGCAGTTTTTTTTAATACCCCTTAAAACTGCCAGCTTTAAGGTTCCTTATTTAGATTCCTTAAACTGCCAGCTTTAAGACTCCTTTCAACTGCCAGTTTTAAGACTCATTGAAACTGCCAGCTTTAAGACTCCTTAAAACTGCCAGCTTTACAATTCCTTAAAACTGCCAGCTTTACGATTCCTTAAAACTGCCAGCTTTAAGACTCCTTAAAACTGCCAGCTTTACGATTCCTTAAAACTGCCAGCCTTACGATTCCTTAAAACTACCAGCTTTACGATAGTTGAAAACCAGGTGTGAAGACTGAAATAAATGGTTGTTATATATATACCTGGAATTATGAAAACGAGGTCAAAGAAAAGTGTTCTCGGTCTCTTTGACCATGTACCTTGGGGTCTGAATACGCTTAAAACAGGGCCGAGAAACCAAAACAAAAATGATAAACAGCGCGAGAGGGTTAATAAGTGTAAGGAGAAGAGAAGAAGTTTTTATATTGATCAAGCCACATCTATCACATGTTTTACATCTCTCATATCTATCAAGATGATGAATCTATCAAGCCACAGTAACTACCGAGACAACAACTGAAACTTACGTCGGACTGGCAACATACTTTAAGGAACATTACAGAAACCATCAGACATCCTTTCGACACACGAAAAGAAGAAATGAAACAGAAAGTTCTGTCGAAATATGCTTGGAATTTGCAAGACGTCAAGACACCGTTTCGAATAAAATGGAAAGTTTTAAAGAGATGTAAAACCTATAGCAACATTAGCAAAACATGTAATCTTTGTCTATAGGAAAAATTCATCGTCATTTGTAAGAAAGAGTTGTGTAGTCTTAACAGACGAAAGGCATTAGCGAGTTCATGCTCCCACAGAAACCGCAATGTAAGTCATTTTAACACTTCATGCTTCATGACTGAAAAATCCTTTTCTTGTATAATGATTTGATCATTTCTGTTGCCCCACATATTTGATGAATAAAGATTTCTTCTGGCGTTTTAATTTCTTCTGGGAGAATTCGCGCTTCAGGGTCTGGTTCAAGAGTTCAATTCAATGATTTTAATACTGACCCAAACTTGATCTTGCTTGAATAGGGCTTCGCTTTCCTATAGCCAGGGCTCCGGATTGGTCCCCACTGGTTCGTAGTTGCTGAAATATAACAAATAAAGCTTGGTAAAATATTTGTTTAATCAAAAGTTGCGGTTTTTGCATACAAATGTTTGTGGTATTGAGGAAGTTAAGCAAAAAATACAAGAAAACAATAAATAGCGTTAGCGAGGAGCAATGCTGTGGAAACTGCATAGATGAATTCTTTCCAGGTCGAGTCTAAAATTTTCATTTTAGTTTCTGTCTACGTTCTATAAATATAATCGCTCAAAGCGAATTCGTTTTCAAACTTGCTTGTTGTTGTAAATAATAATCGAAAGGGTCCGGTTTGCGACTGCTTACCTTTTCGCTTTTACGAAGCCTGGCTTCGTGGAAAGACCGACAAAAGGCATACACAAAAAATATAATTTCCACAAAAGTAAGGCGAGTCATTTAGATTATCATCTACCCTCGTCAAAGCGTTAGCGAATGGCAAAGTGAAAAAGAATAACATACTCAGCGAGCGGGGAAATTTCAGTTCATTTTGGCGTTACGGCATTAACAGAAATGTCATTAGATACTGGGAAGATGTTCGATAAGATTCAATAGAGAACTACAGCTGACATTTTCATTCTCGTCTAGGAATCGAAAAAATACATTTTGCTCACTCTCCTAAGTTTTAGGCGAGTTTTTCTGTTTTATACATGACTTTTTAAGTTCCATCTTTAACAGAAAAAGGTTCCTAAATAGTTATATAGTTCAAAGCAACTTTTACGTTGATTTCATGTATTTACACTTGTTAACTTGTTCCAGCATACCATAACTTTTAAAACAATTAAAAGCACCCGTTGTATTCGTGCCAGTTAGGTCAGTTTTCCTATTTGCAGAAGTACTTAATATATTCACCGCCTGCACACGCCGAATATCTTTGCGGGAAAAAAATCGAACATTCATATGAGTTAAAATAAATCTCGCCGCGTACTTTTCATTAAACTACTAGGTTAATATTTTAAAAAAGTTGGTACAGAAAATAAATCGTTTTGTTAGCTGAACTAAACGATATATCGCAATACTTAATCACTCTGTCCTCTGCTCTATTACTGTTCTTAACAGAATATTATCTTAAATCCGGCACTGAGGAACTCAACAATCAGTTAGAATAAAAAGCCATTGATCAATTGTTTAATCATTTTTGTGTCCAATTTCACTCACCTGAATGCCATGAGCAATTATCGCCTCCAGTGTGGAAATGCTGATCAAAAAAATAAGCCGGTAACGAGTCATTGTCTCCAAGAGATCCCTAGGCCCTTCTGTTTCAATTTTTTGGTTACAAAAACGGAGAGTCGAAACCAGAACAACAAATGTAGCCGAAGAAAGAAATGGCTTTATAGTTCGACTAATGTTTGTTTTTATTTATACTGTTTGGATAGCGAGAAAATTCTCGCTCAAATTATTCAGTAGTTGAATTTACATAATCACGTTTCGTTGATACGTTTCCCTGCTTTCATCTGTACTTTAGCCGACGAAAAGAGAAGAAGTGAATCTCCGGTTTAGATGGATAAAAAGACCACAACTGGCACTGCGTGAGAAGTTTAGTAAAGGCGGAGGGTTAATTAATAAATTAATCTATTCTAAACTAAATTGAAATTGAATACACTATATTAAATGGTAAAACTGACAACTGGGAAATATAAAAAGCTGATGATAAATCCAGCGAACAAAGAATGTAGAAGGAAGCATCCGTTATATGTAATCGAAGGATTGAAATGAAATGCGAATTAAATTATGCAACAGTTTCTCGGTTTGACAAACTAATATAAAGACCTATAAACTGACACGTCTGTGTTTTACATATCAATATGAAGTGACCCTAAGCACCAGAGACCCTTTGTTTTCTTTAGCACTCAGAGTCGTCATCAAAATATTTTAATAAAACCTAAAATAGCTCTTGCCGTTGTTATAACAGTCGCTATTAATATTTTTGTGCACCTGATAAGCAAAACTCATGATCAGAAGCCGGTACAGGGAATGTCTGGCGCTATTTACAAAAGGACGTGCGTAGTTCGACGCAGTAGTGCTTAGTAAACAATGTCAATTTATACAATTTTTTTCTCGTATTAAATGGGTCTGCCGACTACTATCTGCGACATTTGTAATTATGAGCGCTGTAGTAAACTAGATAAACTTTCATCACAACCGTGCAGGGAACAGCAGGCTTGGATTCGAGTTCGAGTTCTACTTTTAGTTCAACTGCGAGTTTATCAAAAATGAATAAACATTCTCTTGAATGTAAACTTTCAGTTTTCTTCAAAACGAAGTACTCAAATCGTTTTATTTTCACTCAGCCCTAAGGTTTCATCTTCGGTCACAGGTCGTGTATTGGAAAGTAAAAGTTGTGACAGTTCCTAGCTAGCGATCGCTAAGACGCGTACGGGTTTACAATCTTGGAACATCGCTGAATGAACAAGCAAATTTTTTCGGCCTTCCGGGGAAATATATTCGGGTGTTACGGTGTAACACCAGCATGAAACGGTAGGACAGAGGAAATTAAACACAGATTCGTTTGATTTAACTGAGGTGGTTCCGCAGACTGTTCAATAATTACCACGACATTCAGCGTGAAACTTTGGTATTTTAGGTGACATAAACAAACTCTGTCAGACAAAGTAATTTTATTATCCATAACAATTAAGCTAAAAAAAGGTTTAGACGAGTATATTTTCACGCCCCCTTTAACTGACTAGTTTAACTTATCTGGTGTTCTGGCTAGATTTGCCATTTAGTGCTTTTATTTTGGTAAACTCGAAAAAATGGTTCGTGTCATCGCAGTTTTGTTTGCTTCCGCATTAATCTGTTCCTCGCAAGGAAAGAAATTTTCTTCGAATCAAAAGGTAACATTTTATCATATATGAATTAACTAGCTTCTCCTGTATGTTCTAAGTCGCGTCTTATCGAATTTTCACATACGTTCAGACGTCTTTTGTTATTATTTTCCTTCAAATGTGCTTTGTAAGTAGACCGAAGTAAGCAAATTTGTTATAGAACACTTTTTTCAGTTTTGATCAAATGCAAGAATTTTAAATTTTGCCAGCCTTTTTATACATATAATTTTAAAGATTTAAGGTTACATAATTGCTGTTCGCCTGAGTCACAGGAATATCATAAATTTAAGCATACCTGAGGGATAAGCTAGAGAAGAGGCCTTAATTGCTAATCCAGCACACAATCAAGAAGTATTCGACATTCTGCATTTCTGCTGGTAACGACTTCGATCCGGCAATCTGCTAGACTGTGCGTTTATAAACGGTTCCACTGGCAATGAAATTAAAATGAATGGGTCGAGTTGATAAAACAGCGAAGGAAAACAGATGAGAATACTTTTATGGCAAGAATTTAAATCTCGTAACTGACTGACTGTTCACAACTCGCGTTGTAACAAAAACAAGACGAAAATCAACTCTTAATTCGTACTCATTTGCGTCAAACTTCCGCTTCACGCACGAGCGAAGTTTTTGTTAAACATAGCCTTGGGGGATCAAGGAGTAGGAAAAAACTGTTTTGTTGCGTCGTAGGGCACTTGAAAACGTTAAGTTTATTATCAGATTGAAGTCAGTCAGTCGGTTCACTAAAAGGCAAATAAACTGCGATTGATGCTGGTTTGGTTGGCAACTGGCATGGCGTTTTATCTTTTCGTCATACGCAACCGCTAACGTACATGGGGCTCAAGAACAGCGGGTTTGGATTCGAGCTCGAGTTCTACTTAATTTAGTTCAACTTCGAGTTTATCAAAAATGAATAAACATTCTCTTGAATGTAAACATTCAGTTTTCTTCAAAACGAAGTACTCAAATCGTTTTATTTTCGCTCTGCCCTAAGGTTTCATCTTCGGTCACAGGTCGTGTATTGCAAAGTCAAACCTGTGACAGCTTCTAGCTAGCGATCGCTAAGACGGGTTAACAATCTTGGAACATCGCTGAATGAACAAGCAATGATTTTTCTGGCCTTTAGGGCATGATAGCCGCTAGGCAGATATCAAAGTATGGGAACGCGCGGAATAATTTTCGTTGTTTATTTAGTTTCTTTGACTCACTGTTATGTTGGTAAGAGTTTTTACGGACGTGGTCCTTGTATTTGAAAGAATGCCGAACATGACTCCAATTATGGTGATTTGTGTATATCGTACGGATCCGTTGTCGAATAATTTTCCGCGTTAAACTGAAATTATGCAGACCTAAAACTATTTGGAAAGCGGTTTTACCGTTCGAGTTTGAGGAATGTGGATGAGCGGTGATTTGTCTGTCGAACGGAAGACAAAGTCCAGCGGAAATTAACATATTTGTAAAAACTGAAAATGCGAAAAAGCCGGAAACATTTTGCGAAGTTCACGCCATTTAAAAACGTTAAAAATTAGCACTGAGGTGGCTCAGCCCGGTATATCGGTATACATTTCCAAACACGGAAAATAATGGTTCAGAAAGGATTACGTTGTCTTATTGTGTTCGTTATACCACATGAAGACCCAAAGCCTAAACCTTAGTCTTGTAGCAGCGCGAATGGCTTACGCCCAGCCCTAATGTAACCAGAACCAAGCCAGATATATATTATGGCAGGAACTTGTTACCTAAGCCCGTCTGGTGCTGAACACGGAGGAGACGGCAACCCGCCTTCCAAACTTCGAAATCTTGGTGCTTCAGGGAAAGACCCGGCAGTTTATCAATACGTGTCTGGAAAAACGTACCAAAGCAGAAGATTGTGAACTGTGTAAAATTCATTGCGTGAGAAGGTACAATTTAAGCTACCATATTCAAGCTAATGTCTATCGATATATTTGAAGCAAAATTAAGACCCTATCCAATTTCAAGGAGCTTAAAATGGTGAACGTTAACCTCCTCAATCGAAGTTCAGTGACGTTAGCCGAGATGCTGGCATCTACGATGGAGGAGATAAACAACAAAGTTGCATATTCATTTCAACGAAAATGTCGTCATCGAGAAGCGTTTTAGCCACTTCTCAAGCGTCATAACCGAATATGGCTAGCATTTCAAGCATTATTATCTCCGATTTCAGAACATAATGTTAAACCAGAAGTTCAAAAAAGCACTATCAGATGAGCACAGAAGACAATTTTGCCGCAAGTGGGACATTTGGAATTAGCACATCCGAATTCAACAAAAGCGGTGGAAGTAAAAGAGCCTTTCACTTTCACCTGCTACAGCAGGTGAACTAGGAAGCCCAGAGCCGCTGCGTTTGTCTTTGACAACTAAAAAAGAAGTAGTATATTGCAATCATCATGAAAAACACGTCTTAGAAAGAGAAATGCGGCAATGCCATTTTTATAGTATGTGATGTTCAACCCTATTGTCTGGTCGTCTCAGGAATCATCAAAACGTCGCCGGTCGCGCTGTCTTCCCTGTCTTCTTTTTTCGTCATGATTCGTGTACCTTGTGGTCTCCCCAATCCATTCTGCTTGTTTAACTGGCATGTTTTCTGCGTTTTATGAAAGAAAAATGTTATGTGTTAGGCGTTTGATTAAGTTATATCTGAACTGAGTTGGGGATTTTTTGCACTTCTTTTATCTTTCAGATGACACGTATGAGATAGTAGAAATGTTTGAGGCGGTGGGGGGGGGGGGGGGAGGGGGGAGGTGGAGGACAACTATAACAGCGATCTCTCTCATTTTATTTAGTTACACGGCGCAACAATTAAAAACGACGGAGGAGGCAAACTGCACCTCAAGAACAGAAGTGTTAACCCCAACCCTTTGCTCAGTAAGTATAGTAAACATGGAATTGTATGATGACACATCGCGATTACTTGTTTTTAACATAAGAGATAAAACTTTGGAAAACCTACTTCCATTGGCGAAGTGAACATACGCCTTGCAAATATTAAACTGACCATACAAGTTTACGTTCAGAACAAAAAGTGAATCATGGACGTTGTGTAGATCTTAAGAGGCATATGAGAAAGTTTAATTTCAAAAATAGAACCGAAAACTCAAGTTAGCTGTTTTTGCATGTGACGTTTTGAAGCGGTTTACTGCCAAGTGCGATAATGCTAAATCGATCAAAATAGCAAACGATGAAACCTTGAAAAAAAAACTTAAAATATATTTAAGTTGAATCCCTTTAGACTGTGTCTCGCTTAATAAGCGCCAGAAAGAGTTGAAAACTAGAAACTTGGAAACGTTATTTATCATTGCGCTAAAACATTACTAGAAATTAGAAATTTGGATAAAATAGCAACATTTTCCCTTTCTTTGGCTGTTATTATCCACATGCTATAATAATCATGAAAAGCCTTTAAAATTCTTCTTTCAGTCTACCGCTGTTTCCTACCTCTTGGTTTGGAAAACTATCAGGTGCCAGACGGTGCATTTTCTGCCTCTTCCAGCTACGATGCCAATCATGGCCCAGCACGTTCCAGACTGAACTTACATTCTGACAACAAGGGGAGGAAGGGAGCCTGGTCATCCAAAACTAACGACGGCAAGCAATGGCTACAGATAGACTTTGGAGAGCTGGTACACGTGACTAAAGTAGCTACACAAGGACGACAAGACGCTGACCAGTGGGTTACGAAGTACACTCTCTCTTACAGCGTTGATGGGATACACTGGGCCGAGTACAAGGAAAACAGTGTCACGTGGGTAAGTAACGTCATCATTGATCATTTTGAACTTATGATTTCATTCAGAGGCTTTGCCGCCTTTTTTGTCCTAAATGATCTTCTGTCATTTGGGGCTGTTTTAGTTTACTTCTGTCACTTCCTGCTTAATGACAAAAGCAAAACGCAAACAGAACTTTGTGTTATAGCCTTTGCTACGGGCGGGAAACAAAATACGTTAAACTTTAATCCTTATTATTCTGATACACATTTAATGGTTCGGAGTGGAGTTGCAAAAAAGATGGATTACCAAGATTACCATATTACGAGCTTCGCTACGAGAAACTGCGATCTTTAAACAAAGCACACAAAAAAGAGAGATTATCCACCTACTTCGGTGCGTAGTTTCAAATTATAGCCTTTTGGTGTCCGAACCCCTAAACGTTGAAATAGGTCATTTTGACCAGAAGTTGTTACTGTAGCGCTGAGGCAGACAGTCATAAGTTTTACATTGTCTTTCCAGGATTTTCCTGCTAACAACGACAGAAACACAGTCGTCAAACATCTACTTGTCACACCATTCAATGTTCGACTCATTCGGTTCGACCCTAAGACCTACAAGGGACATACTTCTATGAGGGCGGAGGTGTATGGATGCAGAAATGGTACTTCTCGTCATGAATTTGGTTATATTTTTGATTTGCTGTATATGATATTTTCACTGCCACTCTCTTTGATACTTCAGATATCGCGTTCAATTTTTGTATAAATGAATGTTACTTCTAAAACCTAGTAAATAGCCTTGCTTACCAAGTCTCTCCGTAGCTCAGTGGGTAGAGCGCCAAACCGGTATCCGGAAGGTCGTGGGTTCGGGACAAATGGATATTTTCATCTTTATCATGGATTGTATTGATTGTTTGAAAATCTGATTAAGATTTTGGTATCGAAAACAATATCTAGCTAGATTTTATTCATCTTATTGATATCTAGCCTTTTTTCAGACATTGTATGTAAGCTTTACACCAGAATTGCTTTTGACCAGTTCAAATTCCAGGCGGAATAGACTGACAGTTTGTTTTAGTCCACAGCTGTTTAGTGTCACTCGGTTTGGAAGATAAACGGATCCCTGATAGTGCGTTTACAGCCTCCGGTAGTTATGACAACAGACACAGGCCTTCACTTGCAAGATTGAACATTCTGTATGACAGTACTCATATTGGTGCCTGGTGTCCGAAATATAAAAGCACTAATCAGTGGCTTCAGATAGACTTGGGAGAACTAACTTCAGTGACAAAAGTGGCAACTCAAGGCCGGTACAACACTGAGGACAGAGTTAAAACTTACACGCTGTCATACAGTGTGGATGGAATGCACTGGACTGGCTACAAACAACGTGCTGTAGAAAAGGTGAACAAATCTTAATTCTAAGTATTGATCTACATCAGATTTCTCCCAGCATAATTAAACCGTTGTCGCGTATACAGGCTGAGAGAATAAAGAGAAGCGTCAACAAGGGGGCATTGGCGAAATAAACCGCCAAATTTCCAGAACTTATATGAAGAACAGTGTATGGGGATCAATTATGGATAATTAAGCTTGACGCAGCATTATGGTGTTTTTGTTAAGCCAATAAGACAAGCTGGATAATCTGTCTAGTATTGCAGAGTCGATATAGTAGGCAGCGTCTGTACATGATACGTTTCGTGTGTCTACTGTACTGTCCTGAAAGTCTAGATGTGCTTCAGCCTCGCGATGGTTGTTCTTGCTCAGCTGAGTCTATCAGGCGGATTCCGCCGCTTGTGCCGCTGGCACAACAGATGATGCTTCCGAGTTTGGTGATCATGTCCGCATACTTAAGACTTTTCTCCCCGTTCTTTTACTCGTTAACTTTCATAACTCCCTGTCTTTTTATCGCTGATGTCTATTGCAAGTATATTACTCCATTTACGACTACCGTTTTCTCCTTTTTCTTCTGTAAGCGGCTCGAGAGAGGCAACCTTTGTTGTCAGGTCCTTGAGGGTAGATGTAGTTCTTGAGCGAGTGTTCGGTTCCTATACGACACTTATAAAAGCATAGCACTGATTCACGGCCAATTTTGCACACCTTCTATTCGACCTGGCTCTCATCATCCTGCTGTGGATTGGCTCCCAATCAAGTGGAGTTTTCTTTATTTTTTTCCGACGGATAATGGCATCACTTTCGTGAAAGTGGTTGATATGAAGCCGCCAATGCAGTACTGTTCCATGTGCTAGCCCTTGGCGTATAACAGATTTTGATCCTATCATTGTAACGCCTCACTTCGTTGGTAACCTTCGCAAACTAGCCTTTCTAAGAATATCGTGCGGGCATTCCGGTAATCAAACGTAGCTTGGTTTTGGTGTTCAGGTCTTTCGTTGTCGCAGCAACCACATATGCTAACTCTAACCCTGTCGTCGTCCATATTAAGACTGAGACTGAAAGTCATTCGTATCCCGTTAGATTGATGTACTTCCTTAGCAAATATATTTTATGGGGTTATGCCGCTAATCTTATGCCTAACCCCCAACCTGGAAGACCAAAGGATCATTCTTTTTTTGGCGTCTACCCTTTGAACTGTCCAGCGTGGGCGTGCCTGCTAGGAGTATGCGACTCTACCGGTATAGATCAATAGCTCATAGAGACCCACAAGCTACCTTACTACAACCTACAACATTCATTCCTTCCCTTAGTCTTTTGTTAGTTGCATTATCACCTTAATAGTTTGAGGCCGCTATAAAAAAAATTCGGGTCAACAGTTAACATTTTTTAGTAGGCATTAATTATTAACTATACATTATACAGGTGTTTGCTGGGAATACTGACAGAAACACCGTCATTACACACTCCCTGAAGCCCCACATCGACGCTCGCTTCGTCCGCATCCATCCAAAGACTCACAATCACAATATACCTTGCCTGAGAGTTGAACTGTATGGCTGCCGAACTGGTAAGTTATTTAGCCTCAATATGTTTTATCTGTGAACCAGATTGTAGAGGCGGAAGAAAATATAACTCAGTTATTGGCACAATTTGTGCAAGTGTGAAATGTGAGTGAAGACTGATGGTGCTAATAATTATTAAGAGATTGATTGATTGGCTGTCTAGTAAAGCGGTTTCGTTTAATACGTTACGATGGGTGTCTAAAATAACAAGACATTATCAATATCACGATTCACGACGAAATACTCACTTATCTCTTATTTCACGGAAAATTATTTGGGAAAATCACAGTTCACGGCTAATTTTTTCACCCCTTGCAATTTTAAGCATTTTAAAGAGTATTTAATGAAAGATTTAAAATGCCGTTTACCGTTTTCAAACATCTATTTTAGTTCCAGAGATATTTAAGCTTAAAAAAATCGTAAAATATGCAAATTAGGGAACTGATGACGTCATCTACTCAACCCAGTTTTTTGTCAAGTACAAAAATTAAGTTATCTCGGCCATTTTTCTGCAGAGACCAATGAAACTTGGCAGAATAATAGTTCCTCAGGTGACACACCTACAACTGTAGTAAAATTATGTTACCATGGCAACTCACTCTTTTCCAGTCCCCATCGATTTGTTTTTAATATTTCAGAATTTTTCTGTTCGGAAAAATTAAACCCAGGCAAGACGTCTGCTAAATCCATTGATATGCTTGCTAGATCTCGCATGTAAAGCATTATTTACAAATATTTACGGAGAATGCCAGAATTGGCCAGAAAGGCCTTTAGCATTGGGGGGATCCGAAACCTAGTATGTTGCCATGGTAAACAAGTTGCCAAGTTCATATTGTGAAACACAACTAGCAGAGTGTTACTGCAAAGAATCAGAGACTTTCAATACAAATTGGCTGAGATATCACTTTCTTAGTATTTAATCAGAATTTGGTTGAGTGTATGACGTCACTACTTTGCTAATTTGCATATTTTAAAAACTTGAATATCTCTGGAAAGAAAAGAGGTATTGGAAAACAGTAAACGGCATTTCTCTTCCCCTATAGAGTACTTGTTAATATTTTAAAACGGTTGCGAAAGAAAACAGGCGAATTTCATCATAGTAGCACTTTTTAAAGTGCTACTAAAAAGCTTTAAAAAGTGCTTTAAAAAGCTAATTATAGATTGGATAGAACGATGCAACAAAGACTAACAAACAGTTAACAAACCTTAGTACTTAACTTAGCAGTTGCCTTATTTAGGGGGAGAGGGAGGGGGTATAGGTTGTTCAAATTTGTAAAGTGTTCAAAAACGGTGGGAACAAGGGAACACAGGTATTTCTGTAGGGTCCAAGGAAACAAAGACCCCTCCGCCTTCGATGGAGACCATCAATGTTAAAGTTCTAAGATCCGATTTTGCGTAAAAGCTGCAAAGAGCTCTTGTTAAGTTACAGGATGGTCTTGTAGAAGACCTAGGCTATTGGTGACTACAAGACACGATACGTGTATGCTAATTATTGGTTGATTTGCTGATTTTGTTTTGTCAGTGAAGAGCTGCTTAATGCCTGTGGGAGTCGAAGACGGTAGAATTCCCGATGAAGCGTTCGCAGCTTCATCCTCAGCCAGTTCAAGCTATCTTCCAAACAGAGGCAGACTCAACTTACTTCCAGGTGGCGGGAAATATTGTTGGGCTGCTGCCCAGAATAATGCCAACCAGTGGCTTCAGGTATGTACCCGATAGAATTGATTTTATTCTAGCTGACGTCCGTGACCAATGCTCTAGCGTGTAAATAAAATCACAGTATAGAGGTACAATAATTTGCCAGTATTTTAAGACGATGTTAGCATTTCAGGTTAAACTTGGCCGCTTGTTCAACGTAAGAGGCGTGGCTACTCAGGGACGACATGATGCCAATCAGTGGCTGACAAGTTTTGCACTGGCTTACACCGCAGACGACTTCAATTGGGTTTACATCCGGGAAAACAGTCAAGTCAAGGTAAATTGAAACTACAAGTTCCTAGCTTCCATGGTGTTTTACACTACCTCAGTCTCTGGGATGGAACCTCTATTTTCATTCGCCCGCTGTAAACACTACCTCCATTGTTATTCAGGACTAGGAGCATTGTAATGACCTGTTATCTATTGTTTTAAGAACCAATGAAGTAACTCGTTCCGAGAGGTAGTGAGCGACCCAAATAGTATCCCACTGATTAGAGAACCTGAGGCCGTTCTTCTCGACATCCAGTAGTCGAAAACTTTGTATAAAACCTTTGATGGTTTCAAGTATAGTTATTTGAAAATGTGTAAATCATTTTCAACAAAAATGAATTTTTGCCAGGTTGGTTTGTACATTTACGATAATTTACTGCACTATGTTAAAAGCTAAAGCCTGACTGCCCCTTTTCTGTTAAAAGAAGTTGATGATGAAAGAGATCATCACAGTGGCATTGATCTTGGCATTACTGACTGACCTGTATGAAGGATGTATGGATGTATGGATGGATTATTGGGTGGGTGGGTGGGTGGGTGGGGGTAGGTTGGTTGATTGAATGATTGATTGATTGATTGATTTTATCTGCAGACTTTCCTCGCCAATACCGACAGAACGACAATCGTCCAGCATTTCTTCAGTCCAGACATTAGGATTTTTGCCAGAAGTGTTCGTTTCCATCCTAAAGCTTGGGTCAGTCACATATCGATGCGAGTAGAGATTTATGGTTGCAAAGAACGTAAGTAAGCGTAAAAAATTTGTTCCTTTGGGTTATATTGTCAGAGTTTGTAAAATTGAATTTTCTGTTAACAGCTCGAAGCTGTCTTGTTCCTCTGGGAATGGAGAGTGGTCATCTTCCGGACAGCGCATTATCAGCATCAACTTCTTATGACGCTAATCACACTCCTGACCTTTCCCGCCTCAATAAAATCCCTATTAGTGGGAAGGCTGGGGCATGGTGTGCACGCAGTAACGATGGCAACCAATGGCTACAGGTTTACTTTGGGAGGCAAACCACTGTTACCAAAGTGGTGACTCAGGGGAGGTATGACACCAATCAGTGGGTGATGAGCTACAGTTTGTCCTACAGTGTGGATGGTTCTCATTGGGCCTGGTACAGACTCTCTGATGGACATGTTAAGGTATAAAAATAATCTGGATGTCATTTTGTTTACGAGGAAATATGATACAAATCTGTTATGCTTAAGGTGTGCAATGCATATTACATCTAAGGTTGTCGTTTGCCATCCTGTCAAACAAGGAGCTCAGAGGGAATCATAACCAAACCCAACTGAAATGCAGGATTCGCATTGTGTTACTATCGATGTAAAGACGCCGAGCATAGAACAACACACAACTTTGAGGCGACGAGCGAAGACCACGGGGTGTGCTTACATAACAATCTAAGTCACGTGAACGGAAATACATTGTGCACCGGAAATGAACATTCAAACTTATGCAGTATCACAACACATTGTTTTTCTTAGAAGCAGTTTTGCTCCTTGGTCCAATCTTCAGGAGCAAAATTGATTTAAGAAGGAGCCAAAAATAGCAATAATAATAAAATAACACAAATAAGAAAATATTAAGTGCAATTTAGTTGTAACTTGTGTTTTAAAGACCTTCTTTACTCGGTCAAGAATGGGAGCTGATTTTCTTTTGCCATGAATTAATTTTATTTTGAACTGAGTTGATACTCTTTTGCCCTTGGTTGATTTTCTTATGCTGGTAGTTGTTTTCCTTTACCTCTGTTGTCGTGAGTCAATACCGTTTTTCATATGTATTTTTATTGCCGTGAGTTTATTTCGTTCTACTTCAAGTATCTGTTTTGAATTGAGGATATTTTGTTGTGCCGTAACATATCCATCTTGTACCTACGGCTCACCGTACTTTAAATATTTTGGCGTTTTACCCATTTACCAAAATTTAAACGCCACTGATAGTCCAGTAAAATATAAATAACTGGGAGCTCCGTTTTTAGGCTTGCCTAAATCGATATAATCATTTATATTAATCTTGGCAACAATTTGAATATGCAATGGAATACTTTATAAAGAGCAGACAACAAATCGAATAAACGGGCCATTTTGCAACTTTCCGGCTTCTTCTGCCCTTCATTACGTTCTTTTCTGAACACGGTTTGTAATTCCAAATTTAAAGCCGAAAGTTTTTACTTACCGAAAATCAGGCGTTGCGTGGCTTCCGGTAGAGAGACGAGTCGAAACCGAGTGAAGGTACTTTTAAATAAACTCAAGGGGCAAAAATGTCCCTTTTGGAGCAAATGACCCCACGTTATTCGCAATTTGGATATTTGCGACCGCAAAATTCAAGCCCTGTTAAAATGGAGCGACATTCAAAATTTTTAACAAAATCACAACTGCCAAATGCAAAAACACCAAAAGCAAGTCGAAGGTGAAGATTTCAGATAAAATAATTTTTAATAGATTTGGAACGGATCATTATTTTTATTTGGATTTATCATTTGCAAAACCTTATCTAATAAAAACTTTGCATTTGTTAAAGTGCCTATAGAATTGCCCCTAGCACTAACAGGTGTAATAAAAAATTTTCATTCGAGTGTTTTGAATATGTCAGGTGTTTGGAGCTAACATCGACCGCAACACCCCAGTTTACCATTCTCTACACTCGCCAATTCAAGCCAAGTACCTTAGATTCCACCCAAGGACTTGGTCAGGTCATATTTCCATGAGGGCAGACGTTTATGGGTGTCAGGAAGGTAAGTAGGGGATTTCAAATGGCCAGCTCCCACAGTGAAGTAATTTTTTTTGTCTTAATTACTAAGATGTTTCTTTATGATAATTCTTTTGCTAATTGATTCTAGGTAATGATATTCTCTTCCAAATTTAATGTTATATTTCTTTAGGCTTTCATTGCTCTATGTCAGTTGGACTGGAAGATGGCCGAATTCAAGACAGTGCCATGACAGCCTCAACTATTTACAGCAGTGTCTGTGCTGCACAATTCGGCAGTTTGAACCATGTTGCTGGTTCAGGTGAGGTAGGATCCTGGTGTGTCAAGAAAAATGACGTCAACCAATGGCTGCAGATTGATCTTGGAACTCCCACAACCGTCACCAAAGTAACGACACAAGGAAGACAAGATTCTTCTCAGTGGGTAACCAGTTACTCGCTGTCTTATAGCCTTGTCAGCTCTTACTGGGTTCAGTACATGGCACGTGGAAAAAAGAAGGTATTCTCAAATTTAATTTTTCAATCTCTCAATACGAAAAATGTAGCTTGGTGGGCACTTGTAAGAATGCTTTAAATATGAAGGTTCAGTCAGGGCGGATCCAGGTGAGGGACGCGGGACTCCTCCGGCTAAACTATTTTTCCCTGACTGAAAGGTTAAAAACGGGAGAAGAAAACTTCTTTCTTTCCCTACCTTTCTTACAAAAGAAAAGGCTGCTTCAATCCCTCAGTAGCAACTGGGTACGAGTGCATTGAGAAACAGTGACATTTCACAGTCGCAAAGTTGACCAGAGGTGATTATTTCAAGATCAAGTATTAATACAAAGATTTCGATATAAATTACATGATGTCGAAACAATCGGTTTCAACCTATTTCAATATTAACGCTGTCAGATCAACGCTTACAGCTTACGTGACAAGACCGAATGGTGGTCTGAGTATTCACTGGAATTTTTGCATAGTGGAAATGTACAAGTTTGTATTCTTGCACGTTACGAATTTGTTTTTTTTTCCTCTCAGGTGACCTTTACTGTAGCTTTAATTTCACTGTTGCGTGGCTTTGAGTTTTGAAAATTCTTCCAACATTTAGTTCCTTGTTTCCCCCCGGGGGGGGGGGGGGGTACTCCCATAAATTTCGGATAGGGGTGTGCCGCGAAGGTTCTTAAACCCTGACCCTATTTAAGGATAAAGAAAACGAAAATTGATACCCTTTCTAAGGCCCAAACCCGAAAAATGACACCCTATTCAAGGAGAAAAGAAGCGTTGGGTGATGATCCAAATAACGGCTAACCGCACACGGCAAAACACAAATCTTTACAAAATCGCTTTGCTACTAGTTGAACGGATAGTTCATAGTTTAAACAGGCAATTTTTTGTTACGTTTAGTTCGGCATATATTTTAGCTGATAGAATTTAGGTACCCTATCTAAGGATAACACCGGGAACACAATGCCAAAAGGAGCAAAAATGATACCCTATTTAAGGACCGAGAACCTCAAAAACCATACCCTATCCCGCGGCACATACCTATATAGCCCATATATGGGAGTACCCCCCCCCCCCCCCCCGCCCCCCGGGTTGTTTCCACATCTCTGAAGAGAAAGAAAACGTGCAAATTCGCGTTTGTCATGTTGGTATATTCAACAAGTACAGTAGCTGTTCTACCCATACTTCCATTCGGACTTGTCTATAAGCTTTGATCTGACAACATTAATTGAAATAGCTGTATATACCTAATTGAAGAAACTTTGATCATGTGAAGAGCATAAACCATAAACGGTATGACCCAATGGTATTCTGGGTAGACAGCATTTGTAAGCTTAGTAATATTCTTTTCATTGATAACCAGGATATTTCCTTTTTTAAGGCCTTAAGAGCATGATTTATGCAGTGTGTTTTATTACCATGTTTATTGTCACGGACGACGATTATTTTTTTCGATTACCTGGTAAACATTTGGGTCGCATCGTTCATGGTTTATGTTTTCCATGGGTCAATGATTCTTCAATCAGGTGTATCAGGAAGTAACATAGGAAAAAGCTAGTTGGTCTAGTTGGTCTGTCGTGTCAGCTATCAACTCTTTAAAATGTGATACTTGACTAAACAAGAAACAATACCCTGAGCCATGTAAGTTAAGTGAACGAATTTCTTTAACAACCAATGTTAAATGCGCACTATATTAAGATAGTTTTAATGGTTAATATGTTCACCTTCTGAGGTAATCGTAAACGTGGTACAATCATTTTATTCTACACCCATTTATTTACCCTGTTAGCGGAGTTGCTTCGATTATTTTAGAAAAGATCGAAGCGACTCACCCAGCAGGGAACCATTTATTTAACTATTATCTACTTATTTGACTTTTCATTAGGTTTTCCGGGGCAACTTTGATCGGGATTCCATTGTTGTTCACGACATCTTCCCGTCATTCTATGCTCGTTTTGTGCGTATTCATCCCTTGACTTGGCGAAGTCACGTCAGCATGCGCGCTGAGCTGTATGGCTGTCCTATCAAGGTAAGAGTGGAAATAAACGGTAACATGCTCTCCTGCAAACATTGACATAGAAATCTTACAAATTTACCAAGATAATTTATCGTGTTTTGATTAAGTTTTTTTCCTTCATTTCTTAGTGAATGAACTAGACATCAGTTTTATTATCTGCGATAAGGAGCATCTATGCATGCTTATTCACACGCCGGGACTGTTTGCACTCAAGGAAATATTAATTGAAGGTTACGGTATCTTTAACGCGGATATCCCAAACATCGGTTATCATCAACTAATCAAAAAAGCATTGGTAGAAAGGCAACAAGGAGATGTCGATAAATTAAAATTCAACAAGTTATTTAACTTAGAGCACGTTCCAATTAAGACTAGGAGATTATTTTAAATTTCCACTGTACACATCTCTTAGACTAGAATTTTAACTCCGGTTAATGCCGTACAAGGAAAAATTGTTAAACATGAGTTTTCTCACTCAAACGGAGCCCTATTCGAATCTAAATATCACCAGTTTGAAATTGTTTAATATAGCCGAACACATCGCGAATCCAAGACGGTAGATTTATGAACTGTATGACGCTATTTTGGCGCGAAGCGATTTCCAAACAGCCACGTCAATGTATTGTACGATATACCATTACCACACACTAAATACGTGGAGATAAAAATGGGAGAACTTTCTCACCCTCCCCTAAAGTCCCCCAACAGTCCTACGACCGGCAGGAATGCCTAGAGTAGACACCGCTAAATTAAATCTATCGAAGTGAGCCTGTTGGTAAATATCTGTTTGGCAGCTCAAGCGGCTGAAAAATCGTCTCTTCAAAACAAGATAGGGGCTCAGCTTTAGACAACAAAGCTTTAAAGCCACTGGAGCTGATCATGTGCTTGTTAATTCTACCTTGGAATAGATGACTGAAGCACAGCCAGAGAATCATACATGTTAAATATGAGTAACAGAACTAAAAATAGTGTTAAGGTGAAAAGCACAAAATAATTACATTGTAACATCACTTTTTCAGGGCATCTGATGTGGAAGTGAAAAATTCAGCCACACGCCGCACACGGGAAACGGCGCTTTAACTTGAAGCACGTGGAGTAGTTGTAAGGGTTTTGTTTATTGCGTCTTCAAGTTTAAAATAAAAGCTTTAAAGTCAAAAGCTCCTGTCAAGTTTTTATATCTTAATTACAGTCCTTTTGTTGCACATGTAGTAATATGCACATGCAATTATATGCATCAGCACATTCCATCACAATGGCACGCACTATGTATAACTGATTAGTATGTATAATGTAGTTTTCTTGAATAATAAATCATTCGATCGTTTACACACCACAGTGTAACATGGTGGCAGCGGTGGCGGTTTAAGCCGTTTTTTAAAGCGTTTTAAAGCATCATGGCTTCGCCTAGCTCTCCATTCCCGTCTCTTAAAACGACGGGCGACGATAAACATGACATGGAAGTGTACATTGAAGATTTAGTGGATTATTGTGTTATGCACAACTGGTACGACCCAGCGAAGGAAAGTGACGCGGGGAAATGGACTAAACCGGACAAAGCGATGGCTTGTCTACGGGCATCCCTTTCTCCCGCAGCGAGGTCGATATACAAGTACAGCTTGGGGCTGTCCGAGGAGAATCAGAAGAAACCTCACTTGGTTGTTGCTGCGTTAAAAGAATCCTATGGCGCCAGTATCGGGGTTTCTGGCGAACGACAGAAATTCCTCGGCCTCATTCAGAACGAGAGCGAGTCGATCGCTTCGTGGGAAACAAGAGTCCGTAACCAGGGCGCACAATGCGAGTATGAGAACTTTGCGGACGAACTCATGAGAGACCAGTTCATTGCTGGTTTGGCATCCCAAACGCTTCGCGTCAAACTGATCGGTAAAGGGCACAGGCATCGTGACGTGTCACAAACGAAGGTTACCTTGAAAGAAGTGGTCGAAACTGCGAAATGCTTTTAAGCCACTACCTACGCCAACCAATTGATGAAGACCGCTAGAGGCAATCAGGAACAGGTGAACTACACAAGCAAGCCGAAAGCTGGAAAGGAAGTGCACCGTCAATCGACACCTTGTTATTGGTGTAATGGCAACCATCAACAGCCTCGCCAGCAGCACTGTCCTGCGTATGGCAAGAGATGTAATAAATGTGGAATCATGGGCCATTTCTGTCGTGCTTGCAAAAGCAGAGTAAGTCATCAGAAACCACATCAACAGTCGAATTTCGTCGAAAGCGAACCGAGTGAGGAGGTTTTTGCGATCGATGGCGAGAAGACAGCGTGGTCTGACAAGAGGCCTGGAAGAAAATTCTTCGCCCATCTTCATTTGATACAGGGTGGCAAAACAAAAGTTGTACGAGCTCAGATTGATACTGCATCCACGTGCAATACTATGCCTGAAAGTTTGTTGCGAAAGCTGTTTCCCGGCGCTAAGATTTCAAAGACAAAGACCACAATCAGCACGTATGGAGATCAGACTTTGCGGCCAAAGGGTCAAGTAACTCTGTGTTGCGAAAGGAAAGGAAAACTACACATCTTAGAGTTCCTAGTAGTGGACGTTCCACAAGGAAAACCACCACTTCTCAGCGGTCAAGACGCACAGGCCCTGCACTATTTAAGGATCTATGCAGACGAAACTCATGCGGTTGACGGAGAGGGCACCGATAGTAAGACAGCAACGCCCCGTTCACCTCTCCAACCTGGAACGATTACAAAGGAAGACGTTCTAGAACGCTACACCAGCGTGTTCAGACCAGGCCGCGGAGAACCACTAGGCAGCCCCTTGCATATCGAAATGGACCCTGATGTCACCCCTGTCCACGCCCCAAGGCGTCGTGTTCCAGTGGCCAAACTTGACAGAGTCAATGACGAACTAAAGAGGCTCTGTGACGACGGAATTATCAAGCCAGTCACGGAACCTACGGAATGGGTTTCCAATATTCTAGTCAAAGAGAAACCTAATGGAAAGTTGAGGATATGCATAGACCCAAGTCAGACGATCAACAAGGCGATCAAAAGACCGATCTACACCATCCCAACAATCGAAGAGAAGCTACCACTACTGACAAAGGCGAAAGTATTCACTATTATGGACGTATCGGAAGCCTTCCACACCATCGTACTGGATGACGATTCGTCACTGCTCACCACATTCCTGGGGCCAAACGGACGTTATCGTTACACACGCATGCCATTTGGTATCTCTTCGGGACCTGAAGAATACCAACGTCGACAGCACGAGTTCCTGGATGGCCTTCAGGGTATCATTAACATTGCTGATGATATCTGCATATTTGGATGTGGTGACACTAAAGAAGAAGCGGATATTGACCACGACCGAAATTTGATCGCCCTATTAGACAAGTGCAGTGACTATGACTTACGACTTTCCGCGAAGAAGCTCCAATTCAAGGCCAGCTCGGTTACCTTCATGGGACACAAACTTACTGACAAGGGCGTGGAGCCTGATCCGTCTAAGGTGACAGCCGTAAGAGAAATGCCAAGGCCAACAGACAAAGCCGCTGTTCAACGTTTTCTGGGCATGTGTCAGTATCTCAGCAAATTTTGTCCGAACCTGTCTGAAACCGTCCTACCCCTCAGGGATTTAACCAAACAAGACGCAGTGTTTGTATGGTCTAACACACATGAAAACTCGTTCAATTGAGCAAAGCAGCTCATTGCCTCAGCAACTGTCCTTCAATACTATGATCCGTCTTCTCCTGTAACCCTCCAAGTTGACGCGTCAGAGAATGCCATTGGAGGAGTACTCTTGTAGGACAACGAACCAGTGTGCTTTACTTCGCACACTCTTAGCGCCACAGAAAGGAACTATGCCCAGATCGAAAAAGAATGCCTCGCGATAGTCACCTGCATGCACAAGTGGCATCAATATCTTTACGGAAAGAGCAACATCACAGTTCACACGGATCATCAGCCTTTGGAAACGATTTTCAAGAAGCCTCTGAGCCTGGCCCCACGCAGGTTACAAAGGATGATGTTAAAGCTCCAACGGTATCAGTTCACAGTCAGCTATAAGAAAGGGAAAGAACTATACGTAGCAGACACTTTGTCCCGCGCGGCCGTCAACGATCCAACTTTAGTTGACATTCAGCAAGGGGAAGTGTTTCGCATTGAGCTAGCTGAAATGAACCTCAAACCGAGTCAGGTTACAGCTGACACACTACAACGCATCAGAACCGAAACCAGCAAGGACCCCGCCATGGCAGCTCTGTACGAAACAGTAATGAATGGTTGGCCTGACGAGAGGAAAGAAGTTCCTGAGCCGCTTAGGTTGTATTGGAGCTACAGGGACGAAATCTCAGCATACGACGGTGTCCTTTACAAATCGCACCAAGTTATCGTGCCCACTTCGTTGAGACCCGAGATGCTTAAAAAGATCCACAAGGCACATCAGGGCCCTGATAGCAGTATACAACGGGCCCGTGAAGCTCTCTCCTGGCCTGGGATGCAAGCTGCTATTCGAGAAACGTGCTTGGCCTATGGAACGTGTGCTCAGTATCAGGCTGAACGGCCAGTCGAACCCATGCTCTCGCATGATGTACCTTCACGGCCCTGGTCCAAGATAAGCGTGGACTTGTTCCAACTAGATGGAAAGCATTATCTTGTGATGGTAGACCATTACAGTGATTATTTTGAGCTGGACTCTCTAAGGAGTACAACAGCTAGCGCCGTTATAAGAGTTATGAAACGAAATTTTGCCCGTCATGGCATCCCGGACGAGTGCATTAGCGACAATGGGCCGCAATTTGATAGCTACGAGTACTCGCGATTCGCCCGGGATTATGGCTTCAACCTTGTCAAGTCATCTCCATACTACAGCCGCGGTAATGGAAAGCGGAATCCGCTGTAAAAATCGCCAAGAATATCCTGAAGAAGTCACGTCATGAAGACCCATATCTTGCCCTCTTGGCCTATAGGAACACTCCTCAGCAAGGACATGCCTACTCACCAGCGCAGAGACTTATGTCCCGAAGGCTACGTGACCTCATTCCCATGGCTACAAGTCAACTTCGACCGCAAACAGCCTCGCCAAGAGTGGTGGTGCAGGATATTGTAGGAAGAAGGCAGCGATCGAAGATGCAGTATGACAAGAAGGCATCAACGCTACAGAGGGAGTTCTCACCAGGGGAGAAAGTATTTGTAAAGCCTAACCCCAAGAATAAACACAAACCATGGATTTACGGCGAAGTAGTCGGGAACCCAGCTCCAAGGGCTTGCCTGCTAAGCACCCCGTTGGGGCCGATTCGTCGAAACCACAGTCAGATCAGGAAAGCCCACACAAAGCCTGTTCACCACTATCAAGCGGAGCCGGCCGATTTGGAAACAGCATCTTTGACTGGGGCAGACGACGTGCCAACAGAACAAAACCAACAGACGGACCAACCGATCGCAGAACAAAACCAACAGACGGACCAAACAGGCGTAGAGCAAAACCAACAGGCGGACCAACCAGAACCGGGGGCGCTGGATCCAGAACCCACACAATCGAGTGTCACACAACGGAGATCGACAAGGCGTAGAAATATGCCTTCTAAGTTTAAAGACTATGTTATGAACATTGTGCACTCTCTCAGACCAGTTAAATGAACATTAACATTGACCGAATATCGAACATTGAACAGTAACATTGACCGAACGTCTCATGATCACCGTTATTTTATTTTATTTTTATTTTTGTTTTGTTTTGTTTCTTTCAAAAGGGGAAGGGTGTTGCACATGTAGTAATATGCACATGCAATTATATGCATCAGCACATTCCATCACAATGGCACGCACTATGTATAACTGATTAGTATGTATAATGTAGTTTTCTTGAATAATAAATCATTCGATCGTTTACACACCACAGTGTAACACTTTAAGCTATCATTTTCTTTTGTAGTATCCATATCTTTCTTTAGCACTAGATGGGAATGAATGTGGTTCTTTTCCCTCTGTTTTGCAGCAGCTCCCTGCTCCTTTACTAATGCCGTGTATCCTTGATATTTGGTTTGGGAAAAAATGAAAACATCTTTCTTTTTATCAGACTGTTTTGGCACTTATTTCCTGGATGAAGCCGGAGTGTATGGTGCAACCCGTGCTCTCAAAGAGATTCCGATCGTAACCTTTTTATACGCAAGAATACCATGATAGTTATAGTCCTTCAAGTTTAACTTCAAGATACATCATTTGTACTGCAATGGTCTCGTGCACAATATACACGATATGTTTTATGGCGAGAGCAACTTAAATTTTGACTTTTTTTCTTGCGTCCTTAATCGTTTATTGCCTCGACCTCTGATGCTACTGAGACGGACTCCGAGGTATCGAGCGCGGAGCTTCATGTTGGGGGGGGGGGGGGGGGGGGGGTGAAAACACGAAGCAAACTCCCGCAAACTCTACGCGCTCCGAGTACCTGTCGAAAGACGCCTGGACACAAGAGCGCATTCTTTGCAAGGGATACAAGTCGACTGTCATACTCGCCCCTCACGCTCTTACTTTATCAACCCGCTTATCTGACGCGTAGAATATTAAACTTTCACGAACCGCTGAATTTTTATTTCCAAGCAGTTTTCTTTTCGGCATTATCACCACTGCAACTAATCTAAGTAGGTGGGAGAGAAGTGGCCACTTCCCTCACGAAAAATATAATGACTGGGACATGAGAAAAGTCAAAATTCCTTATGCATTTCACCCACATCTACAAGAAGTTGATAGACCCATTTAGTTTTTTGGATTGAAACAATATTAGTTTGTAAACAATCTTGGTGTTATAAAATGGAAAATCTTTTTCCATTCTGTACTATCTGAAATCGGAGAATTTTTTATGAAATGAAAGGCGCACGCATTGTTAACCCAACTTTTGACAGGAGTTATGACATACACGAGACAAAAGGTTCCGAGCGCCGAAGGTGCGAACCGCGAGTACGGTTTGGGGGCATGCCCCCCCCCCCCCCCCCCCCCCCCCCACTGGAAATTTGAAATGTGGAAGCTCTGATACGCTATTTTAAGCATTTCACACGAAGTATTTCTTCAAGTGTAAAATGACACTTTTTATTGCTCTTTAGATACTATATGGCAAGTGATACTACTGGTGCCTTGTTCATGATGATGATGCTTTCAGTTTAGGTTTTAATTTTTAGTTTTCCTCTTTCTACACAAATGTTTTCCGTGGATTATTTTCTAACTAAACACTTTTTCAGAATTTGTGGTTAAAATCAAGACCAGGCAAGTGCCTCGTCTGCCTCCCTGCATTTTAACATAACTTCATCCAGTCCAAAGAGTACGTCATCCATCGAATAGTACGGCAGTGAAGAGACCACAAATATTTTACCCAACACCTTCTATTTTATTTCCATCTAAAATGGTTACATGATCTTCTTCAACGTAAGAGCAAAAGAAAAGTGTAAAATCATGCATCACTACTTATTTCGTCTTCGTTAAGCACTTGTTTTCACTGCCATGAACTAGAGGTTAGCTATCCATTAATGCCCTGAAATAGAGTAAGATATACTATCCTCATTATAACGGTCATTTAGAGGCTACAATATTATTATATTTAACAATTAGACATCTGTGAAGTCAAGTTTTAAGTCGGTTTGCTCCTTGTCAACTACCGAAGGGGATGAAAAACCGAGGGCGAACTGTCTAACTGTTTTAGGTATAATAATAACATCGAAAAAGCAGATATCGCAAAAAATGGAAAGGCATCGGGCCTACTCGCGTCCCGCTTTACGTATGTGTGTGTCTTTGAATACACTGCATAAAAGTAAACACGGAACATTGAATTATTTCCGACACTACTGAATTCGAATGTACATTCCGTGACGCTTGACGCCTGTGAGGTACCCAAGAAAGTTTTTTTCGGGGAGGCTCCCCCCACACACACACCTCCCGAGGTCAAAACTACTACGCTTAACGGAAAAGATAACCCTTTCATACAACTTCCAAAGAAAAAATAAAGGTACCCTATTCATTTACCAGCACCAGAAATTTGCAACCCATTTCTAAACATTTCAGAAAAAAAATCATTAGAGTAACCCCACATAAATGCTAAGATGAATGAGTGATAAGGTGCGTCTGTTCTAATACTTTGAAGAGCTCTATAAATACCTAAAGTGACAGTTTTCTTTTTTCTAAAGGGAAAGAGAAAGGTTTTCTAAGACGTTCTTCTCTCAAACTCGTGAAATTGCTAAGCTTTTATATATTCTACCAGCCTGAAAGAGTTACCCCTTTTGAGTTCCTGTATAGTTCACTATAATGAGTGTCCCCGAGATTAAACAATTATCATTTAAACAGTAAGAACAATAAGCAGCAAGCGAACCGACAAACCCAACGTTCACACATTGTTTTACGCTCTTGGCATTTATTTGACTCCCACAGTTTATTTCAGCCTGGTGTTTATTTTGCTGCCGTGATTTTCTTAGTTTGCCGTGGTGTGAGTTCATTTGGTTTACTGTGTTTAGCAGCGATTTACTTTGTTTTTCTGTACTTTGTTTTTGCCTTGAGTTGATTTTTTGCCCTTACTGTTTTGTATTAAATCAAAACAAGATCAAGGTCCTTTTTACATTGGAAAACTCATAAAGGTGTATTAATTAGTGTACAGTAAACGTTGTAAAAAGTTTCACAAAGACATCTGTTGTGTGCTCCTACGTGCGTTCGTGAGGAACCCAATAAAGTGCACTCGATCGTCAATTTCGGTTTAACCTCGAAATATGTTGACATCGCTTTCGTCAACAAAACCATGAGAGGTTATTACATGTAGGATATTTTATACTTAAAAGTTTAACCATGAGCGATTAAAAACTAATTTATTTTGTACCACTGTATTAGCTTAGAAATAGTGTGGCTACTTATTTGCTAATGATAAATGGTAGCTCCGCTTTTAGGCCTGCCTAAATCTATATATTATTCATTATTTTGGCAACCATAAACCTATCATGAAAAATGCTTCAACAGCCATGTTTGTTATCTCTCCTTGCGACAAAGAAGAAGTGCCACTAAAGGCTCTGTAAAGCCCATGGCCCTTATTGCAGTTATAAGGTATCCACTTATTACTTGAGTTATCACAAATTATCTTTTTTATTTATGTGTACTATGTATGAAACGCATTTTTAATTCTGATTTAGACATTTTCCTCACCTTTACGGGACAGCCATACAACTCAACGCGCATGCTCATCCATCTATAGTATGACAACGGGTGGATTTTGACAACGTAGGCGTGGAAGGGTGGCAAGATCTCGTGAGCAACAATGGAGTTGCGGTCGAAGTTTCCTGCAAACACCTGTAAAGAAAAAGCGAGCTTTGAACTTCAGCTTTACTCAGAGGAAAGACGCTTTAATGCGTGTTTCGTGCCTTTTGCATCCTTTTCGTTACACTCGTGCGTCTGTTCAATTCAAAATTTGGATAAAAAACGACGCATTTTCTGCTTATAATTATATAGCTGTCAGTAAATCCTATATTGTCAGCACAACTATTATCTTTTAATTTCTGAGAGGTTTCCAATTTAGAATAAACTTGGATAGTTTCAATTAGGATCTTCACTTAAAAATGCACAAGCTGTCCAATTTAAGAAAAATAGGACAGTTTCTCTCAGCCAATCAAATGCAAGAAAAAGCAACATGTGATAGAGACTAGCCAATCAATACAAAGCGTAGCGTCAGCTCTTTAAACTATTACTTGACAATGGTTTGACAATGGCGGAATTTCACCAAGGAGATTGGATAAAATTTCCATTTCCTTTGATCGTTTCAACAGTAGTAACGAAAATGAGAAATTCCCACGCTGTCAGAAGAGAAGCTTGCTAACCTAAAAAAGCAAAAAACCAAAGCCAAAACAACGTCAAGACAAGAAAACTTGGCTGAACTAAAGTGCAGCGTAGCGAAGCGAAAAAGTTTATTCCTCGCCAGGAGCTAGAAGATGAAATTGATTTGATGAAATTCGAAAAAAGGATAGCGACGAATGTGAACCGAAGAGTAGAAAGGAGGATGGCAAGAAGGTGTAAAGCTCGTTCCGACATTTTGTTGACGACTTTCGTCGATCGATCGATGTTGTATTTTCACCTTGTAGGAAGCTTCACAAACTCAGGTGAATTAAATTGCACTGTTTTATTAAGTTTCATTCATGAAGACAATGCTTTGAATGAGTTGCAGATGCTATGTTAACTTGCCATTACTATACGTTTTCCGTTCTAGAAATAAGCGTTCCCGCTGGATTGTTTGACTAGCTATAAAATTAATAGGTAACAGGACTACATCCTTGTCCAATTTGGAAATAATTAGATTCAAAAATTCCTCTGACCGCAAAATTGGACGAGGCCTCGTCCAATTTTGGCTGTCTCGGAATTTTTTCATCCAATTATTTCCAAATTGGACAGCATGTAGTCCTATTACATATACTAATTGTTGTAATGTCGAGGTTGATTCTCGTATTATTTCGAGAATTGGAGAGATTGCGAGTGCGTAGATATATAGGCAGAAACAGAGTGGCTGTATACCGTTTTCCTTCCATGAGTCATTACGAAGACCCAGTATGACCTGACAGGGCTGTAGGAGATAGAATAGCTGGTGACCCATTGATTATCATCCTGTCTTCCTTGTGTGGCCACTTTGGTTACAGTTGTCCCTTTGCCGAGATCAATCTGTAGCCACTGATGAACGTTATTTGTCCTGACACACCACGCGCCAACTTTACCCGAACCAGCTACCAGGTTTAAGCGGCCGAATTTTGCAGCACAGGCATTGCTGGCAATAGTCGAGGCAGAGATGGCACCATCTTGAATTCGACCATCTTCCAGTCCAAGCGACATCATGCACTGATGAACTAGACAAGTAATAAAATATTATATTTAACTATATCCTCGTTCATTAGACCAATCAATGTTTGTTTTTTGTAATATTTACTTTTTTTTTTTCAAAACGTGTATTAAACTACAAATTCATGCCCTTACGAAAAATTTTTGCATTGTTATGGTCTGGTAAGCATGGAATTTTAAAGTTGGAGGTCTCTCGCTCTCAGTTAATCGGCTTATTTTGTTATTTTTTATCCCTTGATTTTAAGTAGAAGTTTAATTGATTTAAATAAGTTTTCCTGTTGTTTGTAATTCAAAGAGATCACCACCATCTAATACCATTGCATCCATATAATTCAGCTTTCATGCAGATGTGGCCATACCAACTCCTGGGGTGGAAACGAACGAGCTTAGCATGGACACGTGGGTGAAGGGAGTGATAAACAGGTGTGCTTTGGTCCACATTTCCTCCAAAGACCTGAAAAACAAATCACACAGATATGCAGTAATACAAAATCGGTATTTTGTCGTCTTTGTTTGCTTTTAACCAGAATGCATTGCGCTCTGGTGGAGCTTCGCTTTGAGACACAACACAAGGACGAATTTAAGTGCGAATACATAAAAGCCTGTCAAAGCCGCTGCAGTGAGAAATCCAGCAAGAAGCATATGGCAGCTACTGTACAAGTAGAAAACGACGATTAATTAACAATTATCCTGCGATATCGCCTGATACTTAGCCGACGAGGCCGCATTCCAGGCCGACTTGGCTAAAATCAGACGATATTCCGCAAGATTGAGCAGGATAATTGTTTTATTATTCAACAAATTGTCAACGAAACGCTTTTTGTAGCAAGAAGAACTGTGGTTGTTCGGCGCTTTGCAAGATTTCGGACGAATCTTGGCGATCTACGTATATCGCAGGATATCTGTTACAGATAACAATGGCTTTCTGCCCATATATGGGCATCGCGCGAGCTTGTTGAATAATAATTCAGAAAATGCGGTACAATACTATTAGCGGAGCTCGGCTCCCGAAGCGGAACCCTAAATGTTGTCCTTGCTATTGCACAGACCCTGTTTCCTTGATAGTTTCCCATAAGTTATTTTTTAAACCGTATTTTGTATCGATGTGTTGCTTTAGCATAATATCTGGCACCTGACTCGGCAGAATCAGATTAAGACCAGTTTTCTCCTCTACCTTTTTTTCCCCAATGGCCTCTCAAAACTGAATTCAACTGGTTTTTACTTATACTGAAGGATATGATGAAACAAGCGCTAGAGCAAACTCAAGAAACCACCAGATTTGTTTCCACACTTTTCATACTCGAAGCGAGAGGTGGATATTGTTTTTACAGCTCGAGGTAGAGCTAACTCCACATGTTCCTCGTCCGGTCGGTCAGACCGAATCCTAGCCTTTTTAAAGTTGTGACTCGAACACCTACCTTAATAATACATTTGCCGACTTCTTTGCAGTTTATAACAAACTTGGGCTCGGGCCGGTGATCAGGATAAAACAAATAATTGCCTTGATAAATTGTCCTTGCACGAAAATGAATGTTCAACAAGATTGGCAGGCCAATTTTGACATTTTCCTTTGCAGAGAAAACATTTTGCACGACGAATTTCACATGATTTAAAAGCCAAACTATGAAAAAAAAATATTGAAGCCAATTATAAAACAAAAATAATAACAGTGGAAACTTTTCGCCGACATATTTCACTGCTCGTCAACTGACGATACGCTAAATAATCAGCTTTTTCGCTACGACTTTTCAATGCCTTGCGGGGCCAAATTTATTAAATGAGCTCAATATCAGGGAGGTAGGTTTTATTTTTGTTTATTTATTTTTTTTATTATCTACTCGAGCGGCGACAAAAGGCAAAAATTCGACAAATACGTCATTTAGTAGACACTGAAGTGTCAATTTATGTTTAAAGCGATGACGTAGGATAACCCAGTTTTGACTGCCACTCTTACGGCGAGCTCGACCTTCGTATGGCAGGTGGAGCCCCGCTTTTAGGCTTGGCTATATTTACATATAAGAATTTTTCTGCGGGGAATACATGAAAACCCGTACGATTTAAGATCCCAAAATCCTTGTTGAATATTGGCACACGATAGCCTGTCATCAAAGCCGCCGAGGTGAGGAATCTGGTGAAAAATCCAGCAAGAAGCACATGGCAGATGCTGCACAAGCATAAAACGACAAAACTATCATGGGCTATCATAACAGTAGTATCACTTGTATATTGTTTTATTTAATCAATCCTTTTGCCGTCATGACATGCAAAATGTTGTTAACGCTTGGTAAATGTCGAATTATGTTGTCAACACCAAAAATTTCTCAACTTGCTAGATGGTTGAACTTCTTCGTAATCTTCTACAAACCGCACTATTTTTGTGCTATTGGCACACATTTGACACGGCAAATGCGAACTGCGGTAAAAAATTAATATGTCACTGGCAGACGGCTGATACAACGGTGTCTTGCAAAGTACAGCGCTCATCCCCTCAAGAAAAAAAAATACAAAAAAAAAATTAAAGTCTGGCTTGCAATTACAACAGTACCTTGACTTGTCCATCAGAGAGTCGGTACCAGGCCCAGTGAGATCCATCTACGCTGTAGGCCAAACTGTAGCTCATCACCCAGTGATACCTCCCCTGAGTAGCAACTTTGCTAACTGTAGTTTCCCTCCCAAAGTTAACCTGCAGCCATTGATTGGCATCATTTTTTAGTGCACACCAGGCCCCAGCCCTACCCTTACCAGGTACTGTATTGAGGCGGGAAAACTTAGGACCGTGATTGGCGTCATATGAACTCGATGCTGACAATGCGCTGTCGGGCAGATGACCACTCTCCATTCCCAGAGGAAGAAGACAACTGCAACCTGTAAAAGAGGTCTGGTAAACAAATCAACCCAGTTGCATTGTGCGTGGCACAATCTTGAGTCCAGAGTCCGCCGGCTTCTCGATCAGCCGTTGGTCGCCGGGGCAACCGCTGCGATAGCCGGATAAATCACTATCCAGCGGATAAGTGTTGGTAAAACAAACTATACTATCCACTGGATATTGATTTATCCGGCGGATAGCGTTATCCACCCTTTGAACAACTGGGGCCCGTTGTTTGTTTAAGAACAACAGAACTACGATTATTAGGACTTGCATGACACAAGGGAGTTTAAGCAATCATCACGGCAACATCAAGGAAGACTTTGATTATAAAATGAATAGGCCATTTCCGAGTTACACTTTGCCTCTGTCTCAAAACGAGTCTACGAGCGAAACCATTCATATGAAAATGTGTTTAACCAGCACGTCCATTTTCATGCAACTCAAACTCATTTTTATTTGAATGGTTTTGCACGAAGACTCGTTTTAAAACTGAGGCAAAATGCAACTCGGAAATGGCCTATTCAGTTCTCTTTCACTCTGCACGAATCCCGCAATAATCATCTTGATTTATTCTGCTTGTCCCTCACTGTCAGAGCTATTAAGCTAAGGCAAACAGGCAAACTGAATTTCTAAGACAGTGTTCTATTTTACACAGAAATTTAAATTCGCCGTTGCGGATCACGTTATCAAGTCACGCAGAATATGATCATAACGTATTGCTGTTTTGCAAAGGACAGAAAGGACGGCAAGTACAGGTACAAAGATTTATAACGGACGTGCATAGCCACATTTAACCTTCCGTTTAGCATCGTTCTCGTCTGTGGCTTGCTCTACTCTAAATTAAAACCCTCTTGTGGGAGGGTGCAACACGGTCAAACTGCTAGTGAATTTCCAAGATAATTATCCCTGTCGCAAAAATAATTAAGCCATCACTATGTAGATCTGACTCTTTGGCGAGTGAGCCGCTAAAATAAGGTAGTTTTGAAGCTGTTAGCGAGAATGAAAACATAAGTTGAATCATAACCATAGTTAAAGAGAGCATTGGAGTTGGAAGTAACTTTGACTTTCTCGATTGGACTGTTATTTTGAACGTAAGCATGCGTAGGAAAAACTGGGCCCCCACGAATTGTGGTTTAAAAAAATTCCAATTCCCCAGACTCTCTCCAGGTGACTCACTGCTGACCGGAGAGCCGGAGAACTTTCGGCTTGAGATTGTGCAGAATTCGTCTCAGCAAAACCACGGTTGAGCAAGGAGCCGTTAGATTGGTCTCGAAAGGAAGTGAATTAGCAGGGATTGTTACACTACAAGATGCGTTTTATTCCACTTAAGCGTTACCGAGTTATTTTTAATGTTTACTTATGAAAAAGAGCCTCGGAAAATAAGAAGGGAACTTGCGAGTGCGAGCCCGGTTAAACTTGCGTTTCATCTTGAAAGAAAAGGAATAGACGCGTGCATGTATAAGAGGCAGCATGGCCGAGTGGTTTAGGGCGCTGGTGTTGTAATCCAGAGGTCCCAGGTACAAGACCTCCACCCTGCCACCCTAGTTTAAATCCCCGGTCACGCTTTGTATATAGCCAGCTGGTCGGAGACCCAGGGGCAGTTATTCGGGGCAAAACGAAGTAAACCGGGCAGAAATCGTAGCGGCGAAAGTTTTCTATAAAAGTAAAAGAGCCCCTGGGAAACGAGTCTCTCCAGACCATTTCCAAGCGACTCTGCGAATGCTGGCTCCTGATTGAGCAAACAAAATCCTTTGTATTATTTTGCCCAATCGGCGCACAGTAACTTCAGAGTCACTTTCGTGTGTTCTTACACGACAGTTTATTTCAATTTACATTAGAGAACCACAAGAATGTCGGGGAATCCATGATATCAGATGTCATAAAGAAACATATTTCAAGATCTTCCCAGATATTTTCACTTGGACTGATCAGAGGAATCGAAAATAGTGGCTTGTTTACCTGTATGCGATGCATTGGCGGCCATTCGGCACACTCGTCTGATCTCGTCTTGCACGTGCAGTAAAACAATGTACGCAGCGCGGAAAAATTGCAGTCGGCCGAAAAATATTGAGCTAAAGTGACAAAAACGTTAAATCAAACGCACAAGCCAGTACTTTCAATACTTTTAACCCCAAATAAACATTTTTGAAAATTGAGACCTAAAAGCTTACATCAATCACTCAATTTCATTTCTTTTCCTTTTTTTATTTTATTTTCGGATATTTCGGCCAACTGTAATATTCTCGTGCTGCTAAGAAATGCATGCAGTGGAGGTGCGGGCTAGACGAGTATGCCGAACCGCCCCCAATGCACAGCACAGGTAAACAAGACACTATTTATTTTATTTTTAAGAAAAATGTGGCCGATACAACTGATAATCGCCGTATAAGAACAAACCAAAGTGACTCTGAAGTTACTGTTCGCCGATCGGGCAAAATAATACAAAGGATTTTGTTTGCTCAATCAGGAGCCAGCATTCGCAGAGTCGCCTGTAAATGGTCTGGAGAGACTCGTTTCCCAGGGGCTCTTTTACTTTTATAGAAAACTTTCGCCGCTACGATTTCTGCCCGGTTTACTTCGTTTTGCCCCGAGTAACTGCACCTGGCTATCCGAGGATGGTCTTCCTCCTGCCAGTTGGGATTGTTAACCATGTTATGTTCATTTGAAATATTTGTTTCCTCTATTTTAGTGGCATGCCTGCAAACTAGCTATCTCGAAGTTAAGTGCATGGTCACTATAAACGACATTTACATTTTTACACTTTTTTACATGCCGCTAAACGCTTCATTGACTAAAAGCTCCCATTCTAAACCGCAAAAAGATTACTCCGTACGAGAAGGGCGACAAAAAAGCAACTCGTTACATTGTCTTCACTGAATCAACGGTATTAAATACTCTAAAAGATATCTATTCTTCATGATTTCTTTCTTGAAACCCGCAAGTCACAGGTGTCATTTTGCACTGACTCGAATTCTTCCCATCTTTTGAAGTAACAACTTAGAGTTACTAGATAGTTACCTCCTTCGATTCTGACCAGCAACACACTCGGTCCCTTGTAGCGCTTGTTTTGTACTTGGTTCACCCACGGAGGTAACGTTGGGCCTGCAAAACCTGCCAGGGCAAATGAACTGCGAAATTCCAGTATGATTGGTTCTCTAGCACCCAGTCTCTTTAGCGCACCGATTGCAGCTGAGCCATATCTATCGGCCGAGCCTTGAACCGCGACGAGGACAATTTTACTAAAAAGAGATAAAGCACAACATCTAGACTGTCTAGAGTGCTATCGCGTTGAACTGTTTGAAGGTAAAAATAAATATAAAAGTCGCAATCTACGCTTTAGGTGCAACATAAGTACTAGAAGATTATGCTTTTGTTTTTAAAAGTGCAATGAGTTAATTCAAGAAAAAAAGATTGTATCCCAGAGGCCCATTGCCGTGTCCAAATGCTTAATTTTTTTTGCTTTTTTAAGTATACACAAATACAACATCATTGGCCCTTTGTGACATTAAATACAAGGCAAAAAATAAGTCATAAATTTATTAAGACGTTTGTAAGGGGGACAAGCATGTCCGTTTACTAGAGGTGCACTTGGCTGCTGAATTGACAGAGTTTGCGTCAGTTGATTTAAGGGCAAATCCGGGACCTTGATTACTGACTGCTAACAAGAGGATGACCCCTCAAAGGTTTAATATTACTTACTTGCCATGGATACAGTGGAGATACCTCGCTAAACTTGCTCCAGCCTTTAACACAGCGTAAGTGTCAAACGCTCTGGCTTCCAGAAACAAACCTACAAAGTTAAAAGCTTCCGTTCAGATTTCCAATTGCTTCTATATGTTTATCGTAAACGACAAAAGCAAACGAGATATTGGCAGCCTTTAAGACCCAATTTTTCAATTTTTTATTTGCTTACGATAGGAACACCAAGCGAGCAAGTGGAAAGGAAAAGATGAGCATCAGTGATGATGATGATGATGATGACGATGATGATGATGATGATGATGAACGGTGATGGTGACGGTCATGTTAATGTTGATGTTGTTGATGTAATGAATATATGAAAGATATATATGAACTGCGGATTAATGACGAAATGAATGAAATGATCCTCGCAGTGTGTAAACAAGTTAAGCAATTGCATTTTTAGCCTGAAAAAAAATTCAAGGCTACAACGGGATTTGAACCCATGACCCACTGTCATCATTAATCCGCAGTTCATATGTCTTTCATAGATTCATTAAATCCTGATTCACTCCATTTGGGGGACATGAGAACCTACAATTGACCTGCTACCAACGTATCAAGCTTCATAGCTCGGCTGGTAAAGCAACACACCGGTATCGCGGAGGTCATGGGTTCAAATCCCGTTATAGCCTTGAAAGGCTAAAATATGCTTAAAAAGCTAAAAATGCAATTGCTTAAATTGCTTGCACACTGCAAGGATCATTTCATCGTTGATGCTGTTGTTGTTGATGATGATGATGACGATGACGATGACGACGACGAAAATGGTGATGATGGTGGATATAACGATGGTTTTAGTGGTGGTGATGATCATTCGTGGTATCCAGATATGGCAATGTATTTTCTAAACCCCAAATTTCTCACTTCTTTTGCATGTAGTTCTCATTTAAAAAGTATGAATTTTGTCACTAGAGATGACCAAATCATATAATCCCGCTCTTTGTTATTGAGCAAAGGATGAGTCAGAATGTAGATTTCGTAATTTTTTCTCTTTCCGTCGGTTTTACGTTACGTAATCATGCTACGGATTGAATAGTTTTAAAGGTGTTTGTCCGTTAGAAGTTGTGATTCAGAGTCATCTGTCTTTTGATCCCTTCATCCTCATTAGACAATAATTTCCTTTTCATACCTCGCGTACTTGAATTTGCAAAGTAAGGAACACTTAGGAAATGTTAACCTTTTGAGTAAACGAGATCACATACCTTGCTCAGTAAACACCGCTACATTAAAGCCTCTTCTATGAAGCGAGTAATCTTGATTGTTTACTTTAATGAAGGCCCTACCACACCCAGTTATTCCTGTATCATTACACCCTTCACTACGGAGCTCAACGTTCAGTACAGAGGCTGCAAGGAAAATAATAGACAAAATGAGCTGCTACTACAACCACTGCAACTGTTGGGGATATTGGTACCAGTTTTTGCAATTCAGTGCTACTGCTGCTACTACTGTTACTGTTAATATTACTGCTACTGTTACTGCTACTGTTACTGTTAATATTACTGCTACTGTTACTGCTACTGTTACGGTTACTGTTACGGTTACTGCTACTGCTACTGCTACTGCTACTGCTACTGTTACTGCTACTGCTACTGCTACTGCTACTGTTACTGCTACTGCTACTGCTACTGCTACTTACTACTGGTAGAACTATCCCCTGCCAATGTCGCTTCCACTGCTCTTGCTTCAGTTCTCTAACCGCTTTCCCATTGTTTTTAAGACACTGCTACAGCCCAGTGCTAATGCGACTCCTTGTTACTAACGTTACTGATGCTGCTGCTACTACTACTACTACTGCAACCACTACCGCTGCCTCTACCCCCGCTGCTGTTTTTGCTATTGCGCACAGCGGTCAAACGCACTGCACGCGCGCAGTTCCCGCCAAAACTGCCGCTTATAAACGTCTTAAATTTCTAAAATCTTCCACTTTCAAGCCAAAAGTTGAGACCGTCACTGTAAAGTTAAGCTTTGCACGTCACAAATGCATGGGAGATTTAACAATTGTTATGTTAGTTTTTTTATTTGATTTCCCAGTGCTACTTTTACAATTTTTTCCTGCAAAGGTCTTACACACTTTACACTCTTGCAAAATTCGAGGCAGCGAAAACCGGAAGCGGCGTTGATTTTTTACGTTTGACCGCCGTGAACTGCCACAGCAACTGCCACCGCCATGAGACTCAGCGGTCAAACGTCGCGCGCGTGCGCAGGTCCCGCAAAAACTGCTCCATAAAAACGTCTTAAATTTTCTAAATCTTTTGCTTCAAGGCCGAAAGTTAAGACAGTCACTGGAAAGTTAAGGTTTATACGCCGCTTATGCATTGGAAATTTGATAATTGTTATCCACTGAGTCTCCCAGCGAGAAATTTTCTCCCACAGTGCCAGTTTTATAATGTTTTCCTGTCCGAGGCAGCGAAAGCGAAGTGGCGTTGGATTTTGCGTTTCACCGCTGTGAACTGCCATGACTATAAACACTAAAAATAATAACATAATGACATTCTTACGGGGCTGACGGCTTTGGACGAGCGGAATTCGCAAAAAGACTTCACTGGGTCCTTCGTATCTCTTTTGCTGTTCTTGTGTGATCCATGAGGGCTTGCTTGGTTGTGCGTAGCCAACAAGAGCGAATGAACCTCGATGATCTTTCAGAATAGGATCCTTCGCGCCCAGTCTCTTGAGAGCATTTAAAGCTGGTGACACGTAAGTTGAACCCGCGTCTTGAATGGCGACCAGAACAATTTTACTGCACGTAAAAAAGTTCATTGCTTAAGAGTTGTTGTTAAATTTTATTAAATACTTAGAGTCTTTTTTCTTAATAATTTCGTCCTACAAAAAGCAATGAATTGGTCAGACCAGTCCTGTTGTGCACTTATGCTGTTCACAAAGGCGAATAACTGTCATCGATAAGTAATATGATTTTGTCTGGTGGTAGAAAGAAAGCCTTAACTGATGATCTCTAAGCCGTATAATCGGAAACATTTTAAAGGAAACAACAACATCGTTTTTAGCATTGACACTTACTCTCCTTTTATGCCATTCAGGTAGTCTCTCAATCTGGTACCAGCGGAAGAACTTCCATGCGTGTCAAATCTCTTTGATTCAAGAACTGCACCTGTATCCAAAAAATGCCAGATCAAGACACTAGCTACAACACCGTATTATTTGTTCGATTTGCAAATAACCCAAATCATTTTTAAGATTCTGAATGAACGATTCCTTGATTTATACTTGTACCCTATCTGATTGGAAATAGGTTTCTCATTCTCGTTACGTACTTTTTGGAATTAGGCATCAACGGCATGAGTTGAAGCCGGAAGCAGACAGCTACATTTCTAAAGACAAAACAGACTGACCACAGGTCTTGATATCACTTTGGCTGATACTGAGAGGAAAATCCTTAACACAGATCACGGTTTACCTGTTTTAGCGTCCACAATGACAACATTATGTCCTCTGCCATGAGGAGAGTAATCTTTTCCATTCACCCTGATATAAGCAATACCATATCCACCATGCTTTCCTGGATCATTGTAACCTTCGCTTCGAATGTGTATATCCAGAAAAGAAACTACAAGAACGAACAAGAATATACAGCATCTATTAGTAATAAATACAAAAACTTCATCTACATCACGATTACTTTAAGACCACTTCTTTCAGCCCATTAATTTCAGTAATACAACTCTGACTGGTTGGATTACTACCCTTGTTGCGGAAGACAGATAGTGTTTCTTCGAAACAAGCAAATCACAACAAATACTAGCAACTAACAACAACTCAGTACTCGGAGGCAATGTGGACCAGAAGAACTCAGACTGAGAGGTCTGGGTTCCAGCTCTGGTTGGGGTCACTGTGCTGTTTTCTTGGACAAGACACTTCATTCCCACAATGCCTCTTGCTACCCAGAAAATTAATTAATACCTGTAAACTGTTAGCAAACAAAAAGAAATCAGTTATAGGAGCAAATCTACAATATCAGAATAAGTGATGATAAATCTGGATCTTGAAATTCGACTGGATTCCACAGATTTTTCACCTGTTTAAACATATATCTATACTTAAAGAGCTTTTAAAAATACTTCTTACAAATTCTATTACCTGCTTGTGTCTGTGAGCAGATCACAGACACAAGAATGATCAACCAAATCATCCTCGTTTCTATCAGTTCCATTTTGCAGATCTAAAATTGATGAAAGAAGGTAACAGTGAATATCGCTCTACCGTTACCAAGAGCTTTTTGATTAGGCTATTACACCTTGGACCTTTTCGAATGATTTTATTTGACCCACCAATCAAAATCAAAGACGTGGCAAAAGGCAGTTTTCTCCCACGAACGCAAGATTTCCACGGTCGTCAAAGCACAAAATGGCTGACTTTCAGGTACAACAATGGAGTATTGGGGCTCGCTATTTTCCTCAGAAGGTGTATCGTATACAGACATTACGTCTATCTGGAAAACCATAATTTACCATGACAATTAGATTGTGAGCTCGAGATTTCTATTATTTATCAGACTTCGGTACCGCGACGAGAATCAGGAGATCAATGAAGACGCGGTGAAGATTACTGGGGAGGCTCATAAATGCTTTAACCGCTGCTGCAACCTTCCAGCAAAAGTGTGGACAAGTCCATTAGATTCTAAACAACAAAAAATTATTGCCATCGTTACTTTTTTTGCAAGACTAGATGGCAACAACAATTATTTCTTGTAGTGCTTAAGAAGAAGTGTGTAGCAATTGCTTCGATCGATGCTCAGTGGACCCGCCAAACTAACATGCCGTAAACTATCCAGGATTTATAAATAGGCAGAACAAAACGGAATTTACAGAAATGTGGTAGCGTGTATAGTGCTCAAGATTACTCAGCTAGACCGCAAACTCCAGGTTTTACAAAAGGGACTCAACAATGAATAGAATTAGGCTTTGCACGTCATTACTGATCCAATCCAACAATTAATCACTCTGTGTATTACTTTCTAAACCTCAAGAAAAAACAAAGACAAAACGAGAAATTGATATTCCTTAGTTCTAAACGCTATTCCTGATAAGCCAGATGATTATTTAAAGTTTGCTAAAAAAAGGTTTGTCTTGTTTGAGTTTCGCGAGTGTCTCTCCACGTCGGCTATCGAAGTGCCACATTGACGCATTTTGGTGGCTTTACAGATTATTCAGCGGAGTCGTTGAACACATTAAAAATTACTTCTCAGAGTTTAGATACCAAAATCACTTACCTTTCAAACTTCTTAGCGCATGTATTGATCTAAATTTATGAACTAATTTAAGATACTACGCGCACTCTGATTGGTCAAAAAGGTCAAAAACCTATGTTCTATTGTACCGGTAAACTCCCGCTCCCCGACAAGGCAGCACTACGCTCGACCCATAAGGACGAATAATTAACATTAGTTTAATGTCTTCATTTGGTCTATCTGATGATTAAAACAGAGTATATGATTCGCTCAAATGAACATATTGAATATTACTGAGGGTAGTTGCTACAATGAATTTTGCCGCCCAACGCAGTTGGAGCGAAAGAACTAAACGTATAGGAAGAAAATAAAACAAAACAAAAGGCAGAAACAATCAAATAAACAGTTACGCTTTCACCGGGCTGGACTTAAATTAATGACATGGATATCTTTTCATTCAACATTTACTCGAAAACCATATTTGAAAGAAAAACACAACCTCAAATTGATCGAGATGAAAGCTTACTTGAATGGATACTTGAATTATCTTCATGGCAGAAACTCACGCTGTGTCCTTGTACGCGTTTGAATTAATTCTAGTTTTATGCAATTTCAATTACCGGCGCAATAAACCCCCGCTGGATGTTGGGAGAACACTCGAAAAGCTTGTAAATCACGAGCCGTCAGGCCAGTGATTTACAAGCTTTTAGAGTGTTCTCCCAACATCTAGCGGGGGTTTATTGCGCTGGTAAACCCCTAGAAAGTGTGGTCTATTGCTTAAATAGAGCGAGCGAAAGCTGAAATGTTAAACAAAAGAAACATCAAATATGTCAGATTAAACATCAAAATTTGGGAAGAAAACACCAACCATAAACTTCCACCGGAGCTTCTTTGATACTAACTTCACGCTGTTCAAAACTGAATGAGCCTCTTATTGAAGAGTGATCAATGTTACAACGGTTTGTTTGGTCGTGGGTTTTGTAAGTGAGTGACACCACCCATTCTTGAGTTAAATTAGTTAGGGGTGTTCTGTTTTCTTACTTGAGTGCAATTTATAATCTGTGAGATTGATTCCACCTACAAAATACACAAAGTGAGTGCAGACTTCATAATCAATGATAATAGAATTAATTGTTCTGATTAAATCCTCGGTTCCAGAAAAGTTTGTTAAGCAACATTTGGTAACATATGATTCAAATTCTTTTTGTTTCTACAATTGCAAGACATAATATATGCGCACAGAAAAGGAGTGAGCTTTACTCTTTTGTCACTTATAACTTAGAAAACAAAATTGTCAGTTTTTTTTTTTTTTTAAACTTTTTGATTAGAAACACTGCGCTTGAGGTCGCGCTTGTCTACACAAACCTTGATTAAGCCTATTTAATTGCTTTTAACGGCGATTTTTAAAAACCGGCTGTGTTTGTTAACCTTTCAACACCGTCTATATTTTTCAGACTAAAAGTATACATTAGTTTAAGTTGCCATGCTTTTTTTTCTCATTCTGAAATTTTTATTCTTAAGTAGGGTAAGTTTTGTTCCTTTAACGAATTTTTTTTACCTATTTTTAACAAGACCATCGACGAACCAACACACGATAAAATTTAAATTATTTTATTCTATAGCTAGCAATAATATTAATATTTGTCAAACGACGTATCATGTCCAACTTCTCCGACATTGAACATTACTCAGCTGCAGGGCGTCGCAACCTGTTCCTTTCCTTTTGATTGCATGTGAATCAGCACGTCATAGCGTCAATGAGAATGGTATAAAAACAAAATATAACACTTAAATATTTTAGATTGTTCAAAGCCTTCAACTGCCAGGGTTATTTCTTCCTTAAAAGAGTCAAAAAATGTTTTTATTGCTTGTATGCGCCGAATAGCGGTGTTTGATGGTTTGACGACGGAATCATTTAAGTTCATTTGATCAGAAGTGTTTGACGACTGATTGATGCATCCGTTTGTCATATCAAGGCAAATAGATCTAAGTGGTCCTTTATCTTTTATTTATCATTTTAAAAAGAATAAGTGAAATGGATATTGTCTATTTTTCAGTCTACAAGCATAATTGATTCCCCTAGGCCAGCTGCGATATTTCAGTAATTACTGAATGTATGAGTTGTAGGTGATCAATATAGTTGTCACATTAAAGCAAATAGTCTCTATCTTGCGGTTTGTCTTCTGTTTTTTATAGCATTTCTTAAATATATTTCCATTAAGGCGATTCTGCTGACCATGAATTCTCTTGCCTTGACAATTTGGGATCTGGGAGAGGGGGGAAGTTATCGATAAACTGAATAGAGAGTTGTTTCAGGTCGTGGATGGGAGAGAAGGGTGCTACATAGAGTTCTTGCGGTCTTGGTGTCCTCTATCGGCTTCCTTTTTCTCAATTGTCCTGCGCGGTTCTATTTTCATGCGCAACAACATTGTCACGTTGGACGGCGAATTACTTGAATTCCAACTTTTCTACCTTACTGAATTGCTCACTGTCTTGACCCCAGGCTCCACTGCTTTTCGTCAGTGAATAGCGGGAAGTAAACAGCGCGGGGCGCGCGGCTTGGATATGAAGCAACGTCTCACCACTCCATACGCACCGAGCGCGTGCCGATCAACGCCTGGGTCGCGCAGAATTGTTTACGGGGGATACAAGTTGATTGTTTTGCTCTCATACTCGCGCGCCACGCTAGTACTTTATTAACTCGCGCGTCTAACACGCAGAATACTTAACCTGCATGAACCACTAAATATAAGTCAACTAGCAGTTTTCCTGCCGGATTTGTCCCCGCTGCAACTTAGCTGGGTAATAAAATACGGAAATTTCCGGTCTGGCGAGAACTGGGCTCTTCCCTCCATAGCACTAGACTGGGAATGTTTAGATTAAATTATACTTTACTTCTTTTAAACAGGGACAGGGGTGGGGGATCTTATCCACATTGACGGAAGATAGAAAAGAAAACCGTTGCACATATCTTTGAAAAGAACTAGCGAAAATTAGTAAATTCTCAACCATGGCATTTTCAACATGGAAGGTATCAGCAATAAGTACGCACTAAAGCAAGCACGACAAGTTGTTATTGTGGGTCAATTTTTTCCTCCAACCACACAAATATCACTTAGTACAATTTTGGGTGTGCTTTCGACTACATCTGTGTTTCTAAACACGATGGTATGTTAAAACGTTTGGTTTTTGTCACTTCGATGGTTGTCTATCCGAGAACTTAAGGTAAAGAACAAAATGTTAACGAACCTACTGCCCAAGAACTGCTGACGACTATAGAAAAAAGTAAAGTTGACAAATCTTCCATGGAGCAAAAAAGGTTTTTAAATTGTCTTTCGAGGCAATGAAACCTATAAAGAAGAAGGAGTGCGAGTTATAAAATCAGGATACAATGAAAGTCTTGATTTTGAAAAACTCTTTATTCTACAATCTACGAACTTGAAGACGTAAAAAACAAATCCCCTACAACTACACCATGTGCTTCAAGTTTCTGCGCCGTATCTTCTTTCTGCGGCGTCTTACTGAGCTTTTCTCTTCCTCAGATGCCCTGAAAAAATGATTATACACCGTAATTATTTACTGGTAATTCCTTGATTAACTTTTAAGTGAATCAAAGCTACTATAATTATCTTATTTCCGCAAAAATTATCCTAGCAAACGTAAGACAGGCATTTTCTGGGAAATTACATTTCAACAAAAATGTTAGTCATTTTCATGGTAAGCTAATTGTTTACGCCCACTGACTTTAAGATGTTCCTAGCTGCTCAGAGTCTAGGTACCAGGTATGCCCCAAAGGAATCTGGTCCATAAGCTTTTGGATTATTTTTCTGGGGAGCAGAATGTCTTAAACTCGCCATCCTGAGGTGGGCACAAAAATGTAAAGCTGCAACTGTCTGTTCCAATTCGCGCACATGAAAAGGTGTTCTTTTCAGATGTCTAATGTAATTTCTATTCGTAGTGAACTTAGCAAGCATTCGCAACTACTGTCGTGTGATTGCGAGCTGTGTTAGCTCCTCGCACCGAGCAAGGGAGTCCAAAGAACAAAATAAACTTAGCGCTTTAACATAACTGCTCCTTTAATTTTGCAATACCAATGCCTTTCTGTTGTTGTTGTTGTTGATTCCATTAACTGATCGCGCTTTTGCTAGCTTCATGCTCCCAAGGTGTACGCAGGATATTCTACCCCTCCAAACACACCATGTACTGATCACCTGGCTCAACATACTTTAATTTCTATTTGTACTGAACTTAGCAACCAATCATGTTATTTCTAGTGATTCCTGGAAGCAATCATCATTCATTCAAGTCAGGCAGCAATCAGTACTTGTAGGAATACCGAATGGCTACTTTTACATAACTTGAGTTTATAATCGTAGTTCTAATCTCGATTGGCTCAAAAAATGAAATGGGATCCTTTAGCTTATTTGTCCACGCTTTTGCTTTTAGGCTAATCGTGAGCTCTTCTTTAAACTTTTTTTAAGGGATTCCATGTCTTTGACGTAATATATCAAACACGAGAGAGCGTGTTTCATCACATTTCCAAACACCAAGAAGAGAGTTGAAAATATGACGCGCAGCGGTGTATTTTTGACGAACTTTTATTTGTTTGGAAATGTGATGATACACTCTCTCGAGTGTTTGATATATCTTCTCAATCGAAACTAAAACTACGGAGAAAACGGGGAAATAAAATCATAAAAATCTATGCTAATTAAGATCAGATTTCCAAACTGCCTTCACGGTTCTGATTTCCTTTGTTTTAACTAGATGAATTATTAATGAGTTTGAGAATGGTCATTTCCAGTCTTACCTTGATAGGACAGCCATACAACTCGGCGCGCATGGAGATATGGCCCTTCCATTTCAATGGATGGATTCGAACAAAACGGGCATGGAATGGCGGGAAGATTTGGTGAGCAACAATGGAGTCCCGATCAAAGTTGCCTCGGAAAACCTAAAATGGAAAGTAAATTTAGTTACCACTAAAATGAATAAATTTAATGCGTTATCCTAGTAGTTGTGGATCGGATAGTATAAAACTAATCCTAATATAAAAGGGATTAATAACCACGCTTTTCCCCGAAAACGGCCCATGTACAATATTTGTCACGGAATAGACTAAACTGTAGTTACATTAAAGTACGTTTGGATGCAGAGGACCACGCAAAGAAGAATAAAACTACTTGACTTGTCTGTTGCCGGATCTCTTGTAAAAGAAATACTCGTACCAGACGTCACGTTAAGTGTAGATAAAACCAAATTGATTGCAAGGCTGGTACTACGGCAAAAGGGCAAAATTTATTGGCCAATATTTCAACTAGCAGAGCTAGTCTTCTTCAGGGCCAGTACAATGTGAAACTAACGGCTCTAAAATTTGAATAGGGATATACATACAATGCAGTTAATGTTTAACTACATGCTACATGTAGATATAATGAAATAAGATACATAACTATTTACAACGCTGAAAAATGTAAAAAATACCAGAATAGCCAAAACAAAATATAAGAAAAATGGGAATAACATGCAAATATATAAAAGATGAAAATAAAAATGAAAATAAAATAAAATAAGTTGACTAAGTTAATGTTCATTCCGTCGATTGATGCCATGTGGTGTGAGTGTTTGACCTTTTTCTATTAAATAGGCTTCTCTAGCTTTTCTACGAGAAGCATTGTTCGTTGGTTGAAGTTCGAGAGGAATGAGTTTCATGTCTTTAATAGAGTGATCCGGCAGGTTGAAATGTGTAGGTACTGCTGCTGTAGCGTTAGCGTGACTAGGGTTATTTGTGGCTTGTCTGTGTTCGGTGAATCGTTCACGAAGTGTACGCTTAGTCTCCCCTATGTATTGTTTCTTATATTTCTGACATTCTATCATGTACGTTAAGTAATCCAAACACGGATGTCTCACCTGCCCCCACATAGAAGATGGTAACACGGAAGAGGTACGGGAAATCAAGCAACATATAAATGGCAAATCCACAAACTTAACGTACATGATAGAATGTCAGAAATGTAAGAAACAATAGAGAAGCCTATTTTATAGAAAAAGGTCAAACACTCACACCACATGGCATCAATCGACGGAATGAACATTAACTTAGTCAACTTATTTTATTTTATTTTCATTTTTATTTTCATCTTTTATATATTTGCATGTTATTCCCATTTTTCTTATATTTTGTTTTGGCTATTCTGGTATTTTTTACATTTTTCAGCGTTGTAAATAGTTATGTATCTTATTTCATTATATCTACCACAGGCAGCCCAAGCTCACGTTTCGAGCGGTTGGTAGGTATAAATTGGTGTTGTGTAACACTAGACCGTTGAGAATATTATAAGGCTTTGTATGGGATTTGGGTCGATTTTGGCCGCATTTATGCTTAAAATACAGTAAATATACGAAATAAACTTACTTTTGCCATTTGCTGTGTCCTTTTGCCTGTTTTGCGTCTTGAAGTGGTGTTTTAGTCGATTTTTCTCTTCCCTGTTCCTTCCTTCCTAAGACGGAGTCAAGGCGAAACACTGCCATGGCGATCGATCCGCGATCGAGCGGCGATTTTTAGCCCGAAAATCGGTCCCAACGGCGTCTTTTCCTTTCTCACGTAAAGGTCGTTAGCTCTCCCCCTCCCACGAATCCACAGCTTTGGAAAATCTCAATGCATACCCTTCGAAATAAACCGATTTTCACGACTAATCCATTGGTTTCAGAGGTCTGCAATTCCTGTGTAATTCGAAGTTGACACGACCGTTTCAAACTAGGCTTAGCGGCCTGGCCTGGTGTCAAATCCACATACGTCCACGGGAGGGAAGGTAAAAATTACTTAGTCGCAATTTCTAAGGGACCGATTTTCGGGCTAGAAATCGCCGCTCGATCGCGGATCGATCGCCATGGCAGTGTTTCGCCTTGACTCCGTCTTAGGAAGGAAGGAACAGGGAAGAGAAAAATCGACTAAAACACCACTTCAAGACGCAAATCAGGCAAAAGGACACAGCAAATGGCAAAAGTAAGTTTATTTTGTATATTTACTGTATTTTAAGCATAAATACGGCCAAAATCGACCCAAATCCCATACAAAGCCTTATAATATTCTCAACGGTCTAGTGTTACGCAACACCAATTTATACCTACCAACCGCTCGAAACGTGAGTTTGGGCTGCCTGTGTATCTACATGTAGCATGTAGTTAAACATTAACTGCCATTGTATGTATATCCCTATTCAAATTTTAGAGCCGTTAGTTTCACATTGTACTGGCCCTGAAGAAGACTAGCTCTGCTAGTTGAAATATTGGCCAATAAATTTTGCCCTTTTGCCGTAGTACCAGCCTTGCAATCAATTTGGTTTTATCTACATTAAAGTGCTACTATGATCAAATTCGCATATTTTCTTTTGTAGCCGTTTGTACTCTTTATGAGACGAAAAATGCCGTTTACTGTTCTCCAATATCTCTTTTCTTTCCAGAGATATTCAAGTTTTTAAAATATGCAAATTAGCAAAGTAATGACGTCATATACTCAACCGAATTCTGATTAAATACGAAGAAAGTGATATCTCAGCGAATTTGTATTGAAAGTCTCTGATTCTTTGCATTAACACTCTGCTAGTAGTGTTTTACAATATGAACTTTACACCTTGGTTACCATGGCAACATACTAGGTTCCAGATCCCCCCAATGCTAAAGGCTTTTCTGGCCAATTCTGGCATTCTTTTTTAATATTTGTAAATAATGCTTTTCATGCAAGATCTGGCAAGCATATCAATGGATTTGGCAGACGTCTTGCCTGGGTTTAATTTTTCCGAACTGAAGAATTCTAAAATATTAAAAACAAATTGATGGGGACTGGAAAAGAATGAGTTGCCATGGTAACATAATTTTATTACAGGTATAGGTGTGTCATCTGTGGAACTATTAGTCTGCCAAGTTTCAATGGTCTCTGCAGAAAAATGACCGAGATAACTTAATTTTTGTACTTGACAAAAAATTGGGTTGAGTAGATGACGTCATCAGTCCCCAAATTTGCATATTTTACGATTTTTTTACGCTAAAATATCTCCGGAACTAAAATAGATATTTGAAAACGGAAAACAGCGTTTTAAATCTCTTGTTAAATAGTCTTCTTTGAAACGCCTAAAATTTCACGGGGTGAAAATTTGATCATAGTAGCACATTAAGACCAATTAAGTTACATAGACCAATATGTTTCCAACTTTTTTTAATTATTTGAAGAGAAAATGTTTATTGTTTCTTACTATCGCACAAATGAACGAATTAATTAATCAATTAAAATAAAAATTAATTCCAATTAATGTTTATGAAGAGCGGAAGAGCTCGAGAATTTCAGGATGAGCCAGAACTGATCAATCACTGTAAAGTTTGAATTGTGTTTACCTTCTTTTTACCAAGCACTGTGTACTGAACCCAGTATGAACCTGTAAGGCTGTAGGACAGCGAGTAACTGGTTACCCATTCAGAAGAATCTTGTCTTCCTTGTGTCGCTACTTTGGTGACGGTTGTCGGAGTTCCAAGATCAATCTGCAGCCATTGGTTGGCGTCATTCTTCTTTGCACACCAGGCTCCTGCCTTCCCCGAAGCAGCTACCAGGTTCAAACGACCGAGTTTTGTGGCATGGTTATTGCTGTAAAAACTGGAGGCAGTCATGGCACTGTCTTGAATTCGGCGATCTTCCATGCCAAGTGACATTGAGCAATGATAACCTAAGGAAAAATGTAATCACCATAAACAAAAGAGGGTGGTGGCCATAATTACACCTGGAAAATCTGGCTGTAGAAATAAAAGTTTTACACATGTAGATGCTAGCATTCCCCGTTTTAATATTTTTATGGTGTAATGATACATATATCTTATTAGACATTTCAGTGTAGTATCGCTGTATATTTTTACGAGTCATGCCGTATTTTGGCGAGCCCGAAGGGCGAGTCAAAATACAAATGATGAGTAAAAATTTACAGCGATACTACACACTAAAATGTCTAATAAGAAATTTATTATCCAACGTTTTCGTTTCCCCAAAATTCTGACTTGCCAAGGCTTTAAATTTTCCGCGCGGTCGGGGGGAATGAGACGAGTACAAATATCGTGTGATATTTGTACTCGTTTCGCGCGTTATTTGTACTCTATGAAGCGGTGTTGGATAATAAATGTAAATATTCAACTGTTAACTAAATATATCTCTTATATCCTGCACGCACAAAACGTAAAATTGATATCTTCGCTTGCACGGCAAAGAGAAAACTGTTTTGTTCGTGAGAGGTGCGTGAATGACTGATAACTATAGCGACGATAATGAGAATTTCATCAGAATCCTTCTAAGAACTCGTCAATCGACCTGTTTGTATATTTAACACTGAATTATTCCACGAGCGGGCGTTGGATATGAAATAGTACACAGCGCACAGCGCCGAGTTGGCTTTAACTATCTCATATCCAACAAGATCGAGTAGAGTAACTATTTTATTAAAAACACCGAAAGAATTACAAATTGAGCTCAAATATTAGCGGAGCTCCCGCGCGCGCCGAAGGCGCGCGCTGGCGGACCATCCATACCTATAGAAATTAGTAAACCCATCGAGCCGAGAAAATTTGGTTATGACGTCATGTTCGTACGTACGTAAGTCTGTACGCACGAATTACACCTGGGGACGAGTTTGTCTTCGTCCTTGATTTGGAGTCCTTACGCAAAAAGTAACGCAAAAACATTTTTTGGTGTGTTGAGAGTTAACTTAGTTGTGGTAGAAATTTGTAAAAACACTGAATAACTTCAGAGGGTTTTTTTCTCATGTTTTCTCATGATCTGAACATTTCATTTCACCTTAAACATTTCATTTCACCTTTAACCTGAATGAAAGACGCGAAGATAGCATGCTGGAAAACATAGTTCTTCGTGAATATTTCTCACTCTATTTTCTCATCTACATCATGGAAACTCATGCCAAATGATTTAGGACAACCTCTTAACGGGAAGATCCGAAATTATTGCCGATTTGAACATGATATACATCGGACAACACCGAGAGTTGACGCACTGGGGCTGACCAAGACTGAAAAATTAATTGAGCTGACATTTAGCTGAAATAAAAGTGACCTCAGAGCCGGTGAAGTTCACTTAGTGATGAATAAAAGACTGCTAACAGCTACACCGTAAGGAAAAGAGAGATCGATCTTCGCTGATAATTCAAAACATATATATGTCAGTGGTGTTGGAGTAAGCTTTATACCACGAGTGGCGTGTTCACTTCCGATATTATTGTGCTGGTTTGAAATTTTTGTCCTGCAGAATTTACAAGCCTTCACCAAACATGAGGTACCAAACGTAAATGTATGCACTAAGAGTAAGTCTTATTTTATTGTGAGAATCTGTTTATACTTCATTTATGAGCGAATTTGAACAGTCGGTTTTCACATCTTTTCGTAATTATTTATAATTCAATTAATGCTGCTTTCAAACTTGTTCATGTTTGTACATTTTATACAGACAATGTTTATTAAATATTTCGTTTGGACTAATTATTTTGTGTCAGTAGTTAGTGAAGTTAACTGTGATGTTCATTTTTGGTTTTTGAAGACAATATTAAATTATTAAGCTTCACGGATCAAAATCACGATTTTACTTTGTAAATTACAAACGTACAGAAAAATTCCTGCAAACAAAAAGGAGTAAAACTACTCAGCGATACTGCAAACCAAAATATATTGAAGCGATCTATTATCCAACCGCTCTTTTTCATACTCGCTTGCATTTGTTTTGTTTCTCTTATCAGCGAGTGCTTTGAAATCTTGTACGCGTAAACCAATATTTTTCGCCGATTTCCTTGCGAGTTACCTGTGTTTGGCTGAGTGAGTTCAGTCTTTACCTCCCGGGCTTTACCTACCGCATATTTTCTTACCAGAAATGAAGAAAATTGAATCAGTTCTCTGCATTAAATTCTTTAAAAGGTATTTAGCAACTGGTACGATAAAACAGAATTAGTTAATCATGCAACCAAACCGCAACGAAAAGAAGACGGTTCAAAGCAACATTGTTAGCTTATTCTAAGTTAGCGTAAACCACGTCCCAAATCACAAACTGCCACAATTCTTACACAAAATCTGCTTTAAAATGACTTACAAAACCGGCACCATCAATTTGCAGAGTTTGTTTTGCCGCCGTGATTTTCTCAGTTTGCCGTGGCGTGAGTTCATTTTGTTTACTTGTTAAGCAGCGAGTTTACTTTGTTTTTCTGTATTTTGTTTTTGCCTTGAGTTGATTTTTAACGTTAACTGTTTTGTAGTAAATCAAAACAAGGTCAAGGTCCTTTTTACATTGAATAACTCATAAAGGTGTATTAATTAGTGTACACTAAACTTTGTAAAACGTTTTACTAAGATTTGTTGTGTGCGCCTACGTGCGTAAATGAGGAACCCAATAAAGTGCACTCGTCAATTTCAATTTTAGAACCTGTCACAGGCAAAAAAATCAGAAGGATTAACCTCGAAATATATTAACATCGCTTTCGTCAACAAAACCATGAGAGGTTTTAACATGTAAGATATTTTAAACTTTAAAGGTTAACCATGAGCGATTAAAAATTAAAGTATTTTGTACCTATATAGGCCACTGTATAAGCTTAGAAATAGTGTGGCTACTTATTTGGTAACTCTGTAATTAACTCGATCAAGCAAAAAATAATGAATGGGAGCTCCGCTTTTAGGCCTGCCTAAATCTATATATTATATTTGAGCTTGCCGGCTGTTCTCGCTGACTAGTACATCTACCGTACCATATTTGCGGTCCATGGTATGATATGAACTCAGATACCATTCCCTGTAAACCAATCAAAACTCTGGAATTGCAATATGCCATGGCTAGTTTTAAATTCTTTATGAAATGTTATTAAAGTGCATATGAAGTAAAAAATAATTACTGCTTATTTTTAAGGCTTTTCGAAATAAAGACGAATGGCGTTTTCCTTTTTGAAATATCTTGTTTCATTATGGAGATATTTAGGTTTTTGTAATATGCAAATGAGGAAAGCGATGACGTCATTAATCGCTCCAGAAAAGGATAAATCACTGAATCAAGCATGTCTCTTGTAGTATTAAAGCGGTGTTCTTCAAACTTGGCACCATCAATGTTCATCATATCAAAGGCACAAGATGGCATCCGTTGCGCCGTTGCCATGGCAACAGTCTTGGATCCAGTCTCCTTCTGTTATAAACAAAATATCTCCATTTGCAGCGCTTTAAAAATGAACAGTGGGTCTGGCGTGTAACACACGTGGTGCCCATCTTAGCTTAATTATCTTCGTTAGCTTTTGGGAGTGCATCACCTTTGGTTAAGAATAAACTGGGAATGTCAGTGTTAATAGAAATAAGTCTTTGCGGCAAAACTGTTGCCATGGCAACGGCGCAACGGGTGACATCTTGTGCCTTTTATGATGAACATTGATGGTGACAAGTGTGAAGTACACCGCTTTAATACTCCAAGAGATATGATTGATTAAGTGATTTATCTTTTTGTGGAACGATTAATGACGTCATCACTTTCCTCATTTGCATAATACAAAAACCTAAATATCTCTAAAACGAAAAAAGATATTTCAAAAAGGAAAACGCCATTCGTCTTTATTTTGAAAAGCCTTACATATAAGTAATAAATATTTTTTACTTCATAGGCACTTTAAGGCTGGTTTTCACTAGCGCATAAGCACAAACATAAGCATAAGCAAGTGAGAACACCCACGACATAAGCATAAGCATAAGCACAAGAAGAACGAACATTGTTCGTTCTTCTTGTGCTTATGTTATGCTTATGTAGTGCGAACGCGAGTGAAATAAGCATAAGCATAAGGGTTATAATCCGCCATCTTGATTGTAGTTGAGGAAAGCTGGTATCGAGGAATTTTGTTATTACTGCGCCTGCGTATGCTCTTATGCTTATGTCCTGGTGTTCTCGCTTGCTTCTTAATTTCTTATGCTTATGCTTATGCTTATGCGCTAGTGAAAACCAGCCTTTATACACTGGCCAAATTTACCTTCCTGGCAGCCATATACCTCTGCTCTCATGCAGATATGACTTGTCCATGTCTTGGGGTGGAATCTAAGGTACTTGGCTTGAATTGACGAATGCAGGGAATGATAAACTGGGGTGTTACGGTCGATGTTCCCTCCAAAAACCTGATAAATGGATAACTCTTGAATCAAATATTTTTCAGAGTACCTTATTATAGGAAATTAACGCTGGTGTTAATTAAGGTATTGGAAATTAACGCGACTTAAATTAACGAGAAGTTAAGGAAAAATTACTTTCCAATAAAGAAAATTAACGCGAAAGAGGGGCTAAAATTTCAAAATGAAGGAAATTAACGCAAGCACACAGAAACAGAACTTGTAGAAACAACAGAAACAATTTATTATGACACACACTGTTAACTAGTTAACAAAATCCAATCTCGCTACTTCGAGCGTTCTTTTCAGCGCCAACGATACCGGTGGATCTCCACCCTGATAAACCAATGCTAAAAAAATCCAAATTAACATTCCACTTAATTAATGGCGCGGAAATTAACGTTCCACTAAATTAAGGGCGCGGAAATTAAGGCTCACAAAAATAACACGACTTAAATTAACGCAAATTTTCCAAATTCGCGTTGATTTCGTGGCGCGCTTATTTCCTATAATAAGGTAAATACAGCCCTACGCCCTTTTACTTAATTAGTATTTCTTTTTTAAAACGTATCCACGGTATCATGGGTGACAAATTGCTCCTTAATTTTGGCGCGAAATTTTAGCATTAACTTATCATTCCACATGTGAAATTATAACGTGCCATTCTCGTATCTCAGTGGCAAGATGGCGTCTAGGTTTAAAGATGTTAAACCTTGTACATTTTCGCTTTATTCAAAATGTATGTTTTAAACTTTTCAAAGCTTGGAGTTCTAAATACAACAGACAAGCCAGAAACCCACGATTGCAAGCGTAATTTATCACCCATATTCAAAGGTAATCAAGTGGTATACTCGTGAAATTAGGAAATAATTCCACTTGCGTTCTGTCAAAATTATTAGAATTTTGACAAAACGCGTGTGAAATTATTTCCTTATTTTACTCGTCACCATTACCCATACAAGCACTGGCAATTATAACTATTCTTTGTCAGGATGGTAATTACTTTTTGGTCGGCAAGCTTTATAGTAACGATAGTATTTCAGTTGGTATTCGTGTAAAGCGAGCTTTTTGTTCCCCTTCCCGGGAGGCGATTGAGGCAAAACACTAGATAGGGTAACTGTTACAAAAGGCATTGCACTTCGCATTTCTTCGATGACAAATTGAAAGGGAGTCAAAGCTGACAGCTTTCTCATACCTTAATGTGTCCATCAGAGAGTCTGTACCAGGCCCAATGAGAACCATCCACGCTGTAGGACAAAATGTAGCTCATCACCCACTGGTCAGCGTCATACCTACCCTGAGTTGCCACTTTGCTCAATGTGGTTTCCCGCCCAAAGTTAACCTGCAGCCATTCGTTGACATTGTTAGTGCGCGTACACCAGGCTCCGGCCTTACCTCCAAGGGCGATTTTGTTAAGGCGGGATAACTGAGGAATGTGATTTCCGCTATGATAAGTCGATGCTGATAAAGCGCTGTCAGGGACATGCCCGCTCTCCATCCCCAAAGGTAGAAAACAACTGCGAGCTATAAAGAAAAAAGAAAAGAAAGAAAACGATATTTTTTGCCCAAAAGGAAAGATATATCCCACTGTGTAGTACGTTTGTTACACGCGCCCAACAAGTAACGCGCACTTTTCGCGTTGCTTTTTTTCAGGGAACACTTTAAAGTATTGAGGTTTACGTTTGACCTTGGGTATTTTTTGTTCACTTTTATCTGTTTATCAAACCTAGAGACCTCTTCTGTAGAGGTTTGGCTTTTGGCCAACAGCTGTAAAGTAATTTGTTTTTCTTGTTCTTGTCATCTTTTTTTTCGTGCTTTTTCTTTTTCTTTTCTTTTTACTGTCGTTCTTTTTACTTTCGTTTTCCACTTAGCCTTTGTTGTTTTTGTTGTTATAATTTCTCCCTTTTAGCTTTCACAGTGGGTGTGAACATTGAACAAAGAAACAAAAATGGTGTACTTTCGGCTGAAGCTTGGTACTGAGTATGTAAATCTCTTTGCTGAAAGTCAATAAACTGAGGTAATGTGTGGATTCTTATTGTCCAAATGTGATAAACCAAACACCGCAATACTGAGGCGGAGCCATCATTCATAAGTGTAGGTTTTCTAGTGTCTCACGTGAAGTGAATTATACTTGACACTTCATTCAATGCGCCACTCAAGTTCTCCACTCCTGACAGAATGTTATCCGTTGTACCGTAACACGAGAACTTTTTGCTAGTCTTTCTGGATGGCTGACTTAGGTTGAATTGCCAACACAATTACAATTACATTCAACAGTCAGAACGCGTTTTCTTCTGAAGAAGTCAATTACTTCACCTTCTTTGCAACCATAAATCTCTACTCGCATCGAGATGTGAGAAGACCAAGTTTTAGGATGGAAACGAATACTTCTGGCAAAAACGCGAGTGTTTGGATTGAAGAAATGTTTCACAACTGTCGTTCTGTCGCTGTTGCCAAGGAAAGTCTAAAAATAAAATCAATCAATCAATCAAGCACGCAAGCAACCAATCGATCGATCACTCAATCAATCAATTGCAAACAACAAATCAAGTCAGTCAAACAAACAGTCAGACAGGCAGTCAGTAAGTCCGTCAGTCAGTCAGTCAGTCAGTCCCAGTCATTTTGTCGATCAGTCAATTAGTCAATTTTTCAGTCAGCCGCTCTGCCCGTGAGTCAGTCGTTAATCGTCAGACAATAATCGTCAGTTAATCGTCAGTTAATCGTCAGTTAATCGTCGTTAATCGTCGTTAATCGTCAGTTAATCGTCAGTCAGTCAGTCACTGCTAAATTCCAATTCGATCGGGAACAGTGGACGAAGAGCCACTCTGTGGAAGTGCCACTGCAAATTCCCATTATTATTATTATTATTATTATTATTATTATTATTATTATTATTATTATTATTATTATTATTATTAATAAGACAGTCAGTCAGTACGTCAGACTTCAAATTCTCAGTAAGTCAGTCATTTAGTCACTCAATCAGTCAATCAGGCAGTCATTTCATAAGACGTTAGTACACCAGACAGTCAATCAGTCAGTCAGTCAGTCAATCGACCATCAGTCAGCCATCCAGTCATTCACTTTTCAGTCAGTCAGTCAGTCAGTTAGTCAATCAGTCAGTCAGTTAGTCAGTCGGTCAGTCAGTCAGTCAGAGCGTCAGTCAGTCATTTGTCAATCAGTCAACCAGCCAGCCAGTAAAGAGTCGGGAAAACAACCAGCAGATCAGTTTATCAAACAAAGAGTCAGTCTGTCAGTGACATTGACATGGACAATACCTGTTCGCAAAACTCGGATATGTTAACGAGTGGACCGTATTAAAGGGATTCTCATCGAGAGAAAATAACTCAGCCTTTTTACGAAAAGAAATGTGTGACTGTAATAACGAGCTACCAGGACGTATTAATGAGGTGGCCGCAAGGCGTGGTTCCACTGAACTTCGTTTACTCTGTGTGGAACTTACATTTTTCTCTAAGGATTACCTGGAATCTAGTGACGTATCTAAATAGCTGATTTACATGTCATTTATCTACTTTAAAAGTAAATAAAATTCCAATGAAAAAATAATGAAGATATGAAAGACATAATGTAAACAGGGACAATGTGAAGAATATCCTAACGACCTTCTCGTTTTCCATTTACCTTGACTTGGCTGTTTTCCCGGATGTAAACCCAATTGAAGTCGTCCGCGGTGTAAGCTAACGAAAAACTTGTCACCCACTGATTGGCATCATGTCGACCCTGAGTAGCCACGCCTCTTACATTGTACAAATGAACCAGTTTTACCTGACGTGACAACATGAAAAAGATGGTTACTCTTGTCTCTACACCGTAGTTTTGGTAAAGCTAAAGTACCTTGAAAATACCTCGCAATTTTCTTACGCTTTAAGGTGGCTCAGAACAGTTTCCTGCATTTTTCAACACCTCAAGTTTGATTGATCAGTACTACAAGTCTTTTTCAGGTGAGCCAAAAACTATGGTATCAAACAGATGCCCAATCACTGGTGAACAAGTTTTGATTATTTTCGTGATCAAATTGTAATCAACAGGATAAGATGCAACTTTATGTAAAGTTATAAAAAAAAATCTGCACATGGCATTCAGAGCCTCCTTAAATTTACTAAAATTTAAGGTGGCTCTAAACCCCGTGTGCAGATTTTTTTAAAGCTTTGGCAAAAGTTGCATCTTGTCTTGTTAATCAAATTTGATAATAAAAATAGGGGTGACCGGGCTTGTTTTAGAGTTATTAGCAGTTTAAGCTAACATCTAAGGGTGACTTAAATAGGGTATACTGTTGCTATGGTAACCTGTTGTGTAATAAGTATGACAAGAACGTGTTCACCAATGACTAAGCATTTGTTTGACAGTTTGATTCCAGCATCATCTGATAAAGAGTGGTTATAATGACCGATCAAAACCTATGTTTAAGAAAGTGTTGGAAACGGTATCCAGCCACCTTAATTTTTTTTTTACTACGTCTGGGGCGCTTTCCATTTAGCCAAAATTTCCGGTTGGAAATTCCGGGAACTTTAATTTCCACGTCAAATGGCTCTTTCCGAGCGGGGTCTGGAGCCTCGTTTTCACTCGTAAACTTGAAATCTCATTGGTTGATAAAAGTTCCCGTGTGAGGCGCAAGAAAACAAAATGAATGATGTTGCAGTTTCTTTAATTTCTTTAATTTAAATATAGTACACAAATTTATAACCTTTCTACGTTGTATCGGTTTCTGCTTTTTTATAGTCTTCTTTAATTTGCAACGTTGTTGACAGTTTAGACGGAGAAATTGTAACTTTTTTTGGAAACAAAAACAATTTTAACTGCAATAGCAGGTGTTTCTTGCTGTTTCGTCAAAAGAAATTTAACCCGAATTCAAAACTATTTTGAGAGAACTGTACCTAGTTATTTTGGAGATGAGTTCGCGGCACATTTTCGGATGACTCGTACCACTGCCTAACTGTTGACACCAGAAGTTATTCAAACTGGCAAAGTTCCTACAGGAAATCCTTTTGGTAGGCCAACAATACCACCAGAGAAGCAAGTATTGGTCTTCTTATGGGCAACGGCGACCCAAGAAGGTACTCGGGAAATCGCCGATCGACCTGATATACTACAGCAGTGTTCTGTAAATGGAACGCTATTTTTTCGTTCCTTTCGGTTGAAACGGAAAAAGTGGAGCACTTCTGAAGGTTGTCCGTCTGATCCGGAAAATCTCCATAGGAACGCGTGCGTTCCATTTGCATATCAACCGGTTGAGCCGGAAATTTTGGCTAAATGGAAAGCGCCCCTAGAAGTGACTGTCTGCCTACACAGAGGTCTTGCACTAATAGAGTGCAATGCGTCCTTCCCAATACATCTTCTTACTGCGTGAATCCAAAAAATCAGATGGTAGATACGGTTTGCTTTTAATTGATCTCACATTTCATTGCCTTCAATCGAGACAAAATAAGATCCCACAGATAATTCTAGTTTTCCGATTTACACTTATTTAACGGGAGATGCCTTAATCCAAATTCCATTTTTTTCTGTACAAACATTTTCCATCAAGACAGATTAACACAGTTTTAAAATGTAGTATTTCCCACAAAAATCTAATTGGTTAGTAGTGTTGACTTAGCATCTGCAATGAAAACTGCATACAGCGGAGAAATAATTCAAGAAAAAGGACTATCAATTTCAAGATCACCTTTTCAACCTGCATTGAAGTCAACTGTGCTGATCAGCTATTGTCATACCTGCAGCCACTGATTGGCATTATTTTTACCAGCAGCCCAACAATATTTCCCGCCACCTGGAAGTAAGTTAAGTCTGCCTCTGTTTGGAAGGTAGCTGGAACTAGCCGATGATGAAGCTGCGAACGCTTCATCGGGAATTCTACCGTCTTCCACCCCCACAGGCATAAGACAGTTTTTCACTGGAGAGAAAATCAAACCAGGAAAATCTTCAACAAAAACGAAACATACCCTACAGGAAGGAATAACTTAACAGTTTTATTGACACCTTACTGAAAGACTTCGAAAAACATGTCAGAATGCGACAATAAAAGGGAAATCCTTGTTAACAGTTTTTACCTCATTAGGAAACGCGCTTCAGTCAAAAAAATAAATTCTGAATACTGAGAAAAACATGGCACTAAACATTTGAGCCCACTGAATTAAATATTGTTTCTTTGATGCGGGTTTAAAAACTCAAATTTACAAATTAAAGAATGTATGGTATAGCGTATTGCCAACCAGAACTTTTGCGCTTTTTGAAAGCTAATATCTCCTTTAACATTACACGCAAAAAACTGAAAATTTTGTGGTTATTTTGTGGAGTCAATCCGTACGTAGAAAATGCCATCTATACGCAAAACATAATGTAAACAATATTGTCGGTAGGAATTTCCCTGTTTTTAAACGACTCACCACTTCGGCAACCATACAGTTCAAGTCTCAGGCAAGGTATATTGTGATTGTGAGTCTTTGGATGGAAGCGGACGAAGCGAGCGTCGATGTGGGGTTTCAAGGAGTGTGTAATTACAGTGTTTCTGTCCGTGTTCCCAGCAAAAACCTGAAATAACAACACCGATAGTTAACGTAAGTTATAATTGCCAAAAATACTCTGTTTGATATATATTGTTCTGCCAAAAAAATCTCCTCAGCTGCCTGATCGATCGATTGATTGATTGATTGATTGATTGATATTATTAAACCCTGAGTTTCAAAGAATATTTGCTTTCAAGCTGCAATCTGTGAACGATGAAGACGCGATCGTGGCGAGCGGTTTATTTTAGCCCAACAATAATGTCCACAAGAAGAAAGCCTGAACCACAAGTTATCGTTTATATTTTCTATTCGTGTTAGCGTAGTGACAGTCCTATGAATTTGGTGTTTGATGTTTAATTAACTTAGACAAGAACACAAATGTATCAGTCGAGAGAGAATTCACGAAAGTTAGCTTACCTTCACTGTAGCACGCTGTTTGTAGCCAGTCCAGTGTGTTCCATCCACACTGTATGACAGCGTGTAAGTTTTAACTCTGTCCTCACTGTTGTATCGACCTTGAGTTGCCACTTTCGTTACTGCTGTTATTTCTCCCAAGTCTATCTGAAGCCACTGATTAGTGCTTTTTGCTTTTGGACACCAGGCACCCATATGCTTGCCGTCAGACAAAATGTTCAGCTTCGCAAGTGAGGGCCTGTGTCTGTTGTCATTACTACCGGAAGCTGTAAACGCACTGTCGGGGATCCGTTTATCTTCTAAACCGAGTGACACTGTACAGCTGTGAACTAAAAAGCAAAAATCATGCAAGGCCTCCTTTTAATATGCGCTGACCCTCTCATATAAACAATTCTGTTATATTGCTTGCACAGTGTAAATGTTTAACAATGACCTAATATCAGTTATGAAGAATGTAACAAGATGTAACAAAAAATAAGTGGCACATGGGACTGGCACTAGTTACGCACGCGCAAAAATATTCACCAATTTAGCAACACAAAACGCAGCAAAATGGCTTGCCACCAAAAATTGTCTTCAGCAATACCTTAGCAACTGTTTTAGATCTGTCTTAACATAAGTCAAAGGATGAAGCAACTGGAATCTATATATATGGCAACTTCAATGACTTCAGTCGAACTTCAGGATGGTTGAACCTGTGAACCGTGTATGGCAATAGCATTTTAACGCCGAGACAAAAATAATTAATTGGACTACCCGAAGTCATATGCACAAACCTATTGGTTTCAAGTGAGCATGTCTTATTGCATGGTTTGAAATCACCAAGTATGAAATTCTCCTTCAGGACAGTTGCAAAATAAGCCAAACCTATCAGTTGTAGGTGTTGAAAAAATCTTTTTTTTATCCTTAAATGTTAAAATGATGAAGGGTTATCCCGACTTAAATGAGTCTGCTGAATATCTGTAAAATATTATTTATCTTGAATTTCTAATGAGGCCATCATCAATTCATTGACTTATAGTGGTAATAATGGGGTTCATACAAATACCATTTCTACAGCCAAATACTTCCGCTCTCATTGAAGTATAACTCTTGTAGGTCTTAGGATGGAACCGAATGAGTCGCGCATTGAATGGTGTTACAAGGAGATGTTCGACAACTGTGTTTCTATCGTTGTTTCCTGGAAAAACCTAAAGGCAATAATTTATATCGATAATGTTAGCATTAATGAAGATCATCTTTTTCAACAATGACACGAGCAGGGGACAAAGAAAAATTCTGAGTCCCCGACGGGAATCGAACCCATGGCCTCCCAGATACCGGTTGGGCGCTCTAACCAACTGAGCTACGAGAGACTAATGGAGAGCTTGGCCATTTACTAGGTTGCATTAATCTAATTTGCATATTCCATTATGTATACATTCACTTGCATTTTGCAATATCGTTGTACTTGAACACCAGAATAGGATCAGATCTAGTTTTAGCAATCAGACCACTTACACTGGGGAATATCTCGCCTACTCTCTTCAAACAGTACAATTCTTTAATCTTGGGAGACAAGACCAACGTAAAGCCTAACGTCCCTGCATGGCTAAGAACAGGATCATCTAAACTGCAAAAAGCTTCGTACACACAGCCAGCTTGATTTTGAAAGGTGCTTTACGCTTATACAAGGAAAAGCAAGTCTCATATTGTAACAACGAGTTGCTGAAAAGTTATTCAATGTTGGCTGTTTACTTCTTTCATTAAAAGTCGTTGTAATTCGATTGTACCTACACAGTACATGTACAGCAAGATCTAGACTTTACTTCTCAGAAACATGTCAAAATGCAGCAAAGGAAGTTGAAATACCACTTAACCGGAGAAAATTACAAAATTCTTGTGAATGCAATGTACTTCACTGAAGCATGAAGTGATTTGTTATAGTGTCTGACATGACATAAGTAAATAATCTTCCGTTAAAAGTTTCCGTTTCAGTCACACAGTAAACTCAAAATAGGCCAAATTAATTTATGGTAAAGTTCATCCTTTTTCCAGCCAACATATTTTTGTCCCAAATTTGATCAGTATACGAGTCAAGTTAACGTGAATTGAAATTTGACCAACAATACATGTACAAATAGTCTATCACCAGCCTGTTCAGTGAACCTGAATTTCAAGTGAGCTGATAATATTTGCAGAAACAAAAATTGCCATTTTCACTAAAGCCACAACTTTCAACCTAGTTTCAAGAAATTTCCGTTTAATGTACATGTAACTTACCATGTTGATTGTACAAATAAAGTTAAAGGGTAACAGTAACATATATTATTAAAAGCATCTCAAGTCCTTACCCATGTGACACTGTTTTCCTTGTACTCGGCCCAGTGCATTCCGTCCACACTGTAAGATAGAGTGTACTTCGTTACCCACTGGTCAGCGTCCTGCCGTCCTTGTGTAGCTACCTTAGTCACATGTACCAGTTCCCCAAAGTCTATTTGTAGCCATTGCTTGCCGTCGTTAGCTTTGGCTGACCAGGCTCCATATCCTTTGCTATCCGAATGTATGTTCAACCTGGAGCGTGCTGGACCATGTTTGGCAGCAGCACTGCTAGAAGCAGAAAACGCACCGTCTGGCACATGACCATTTTCCAAACCAAGTGGAAGGGCACAGCGGTAAACTGAAAAAAGTATGAATGGTTTTATTTAAAGAGAAGTTTGTAATTTTCACTGGAGTATCAAAGAGTATCGAGAGTATCGCACATGTTCAGGCTTTGCATAATGCTACACTTTGTGATTGGTTGAAAAAACTCGCGCCACTTTCTCAACCAATCAAAAGCATAACGAAAACCAATCGTGACTCGCTCGCACACGTTTTTTCGCGCTTCGTACCGGACACATGTATGTATTTCTTGATTGGCTTACTGTATTGTCTGTGTCCTTTGTGATTGGCCAAAGTGATTTCCAGTTCTTTACATTGATTAAATCTGTAGTCTGATGCTTACCTAACAAAGGGTTGGTATAAATACTTCGTTTGTGAAGTGACAGCTTGTCTGGTTCGTGGTTTTCATCAGTGGTGCTATGAAACTGAAACAAGAAGGACAGAGACGACTTTTATTGATTGCATCTTGAAAGATTGTGTTAAATTAAATATTCTCACTTTTTGGCATTTTGGCAGGGTTTAAGTCAAGAAATTCGACCCCCTTACCTTTTTTCTAATAATTTGTTTTACACATGGGTTCCACAGAATAGCATGAGCATATACAAGTGATTAATGGATTGTTCAACTTAACTTCAAGTAAAAACTTCTGCCTGAAACCTTACAACGAACAGACTTAGTCTAACCTTGCTGTAGAAATAACTCTTGTTGTAAGAGGTCAAGATGTTTTGTGTTTTCCAAATTTGATAAGGATATACAATAAAAGCAACATGAAAATTCTATAGTATTGGCAAAAATAATGCCATTATATTGGATGAGGCACTAAAAACTATGACAACTAGTCTAGTCCGATACATTGCTAAACAAATTCTGTTGTGGTTTCTCATTTGACGTGATTTTGAACATTATGTAAAATCAAGGAAATTTGGTGTTATGAAACTGATGCAAACTTGTAGCTTCAAAACACAAAAAGGTTCCTATAAAATGTTGACTTTCTGTAGTGGAGATGCTTGAGTGAGCAGACTTTGAGAGCTTATTGAGCAACACTAAAATCTTGCCAAAAAAGAGTGACATGTGAGAGTTTCTTTGGATAAAATATTTGTTGCCCCAATCAAATAAATTCTGATTAAACTTTATTCCTTTCATTTCTAGGAGCAGAATTTTAAATTCATTTTAATGGAAGTTACATTGATATATCTGTATCATTGCGCAGCTAGCACTTGTCGAAGAGCTTCAAGTCTTCAGAAACAAATAAGAAACAACAACGAAACTATTAATCAAAACGACGAGCCACTGTGAAGAAGAAAGTCAAAGAAGGCAACGCTTGTCAAGTGTTACATAAATACTAGAGGTTCTATATTATAGTAATGATATTTACAATATAGTCTGAATTGTCAATAAGAAGGGCTTCTGGCAAGATCTTTATATAAACAATTAGATTGTGAACCAATTGACACCTGACCAATTTTGTCAACTGATTAGCGAAGGAGTGTCACACAAGAAAGCGACGTTACGTTAACACGACTTTTTCTCATTACTTTGAAAAAAAAAACTCATGCGTTGCAATTGTAGATTAAACAAATATTTGTGTCCTATGAACCTTTTAAAGCGAAACGTAATGATATTACTAATTCGCGCGAAACGTCCTAAGTGTCTTAACACTTCATCACAAAATTGAGACATTTGGAAAAAGTTTTTATAGATATTTTTATCAATAGTGTAACGCATAACATAGCGATTTTTTCTTCATTTCCAGTGACACTTTTTTCCATGAAAGTCATGAGATGCTAACCTAGAAAATTCTGAAAACTAAAAATAAAACTGTCACTACGCAGAAGTACGCGTAAAAGACTGGGTCAAATACACCACTATCTGAGTATTAATAAGATTTTCAATGTTATTATTAAGCTTCTCTGTTTCAATCTTTCCGTTGCAGGGTGAGGGGAGGGGAGAGGAGGGCTCTTGCTGGGTAAAAAAAAAACAATAACACATACAACGCCCTCTCACCAGTCCCCCCGACCACCCAACTCACACCCCCCCCCCCCCTTCCCCCACCACCAGCCGTTCCCTACCGCGTAAACAATAGATCATTTTCACTGTCACGCAACAAAAATATAAATCGAAAAACTATTGAGTGAATGAGGTCAAGAAAATAGGTTATTATAGGAGAGAAGTAAAGAAGTAATTTCTCCAAGTTTTAGGTCTGTGCGCTGTCCCAAACTTTAGATATTCGTCGAAATGTTTTGCACAAATTTACAGAGCCCAGTATGGATTCGCCATATTGGTGTATCTCCGTGGTACACCAATATGGCGGCCGGAAAATACTGTAAACATCTGGAACTTACTTTGATCATCTGGGCCACTGATTATCGGTATTTGACAAACAAACATTTGCATAAAGATATTTCCTGCTACTTTAACTTCTCAAATGGGTAAATATCACAAGATAAATGTATATTTTTTGACAAACACGATCGTAACTGCGTGTCACGCACCGCCATTACTCTGAAATTCAAAGTGCGCTGATTTTCAAACGAAGGACACTGCTGAGCTGAAAAGTCGCAAATATATATAATTTTAGTACCTCTTATGCCTGATGTGGATAAAAACTATGGTGTCTCTTTAGTTTTGGATTTTGGTACCTGACGACGTCACGTGAAAACGATCTATATATTTCATGTTATGACTTGTTACATATTTTTATACATCACTATTGTTGGCAAGAAAATATGCCTTGACTGATAAAATTGAGTAGAAGAGATAATTTTCAGATTTCGGTTAAATTTTTTTTTTCTGTAAAAAAAAAAACGTTTTCTGAGCGATATATGCCACTAAACTAGATAACTCAACTAAAGACAAAATCTCATCAACGTAGTTATCTAAAAGAAGCACATCAAGTAAAGCGTGCATTCTGCTTAACAAACCCTGAAACGGCCCCAGAAATTATCCATAAAACCAAATTCAGTCTACATTATCTATTATACACACAAGATAAAAGGTTGATAGTTAAATCGAGAAGCTACTGGGATAATTTCAGTTTTATCTTTCTATCAGCTGAATGCACAACCGACGTAGAAAAGATTATTTTCTTGACACCTTGAAGACAAAAAAACTAATCATAAAACTTCAATTTTTTCAACAGAGAAATGAGGTTGATCTAAACTTCCTGTTCGCGTTACCACATTTTTTTCGATTTCACGCAAAATTTTAAGTTTTAGTTTTTAACGAATTAAGCTTTCGAAACTAAGTGCTCTCGTTTGATATACGAAGGAAAGCTTGCGATGCAAATCTTTTTGTAGGATTTCACGAACTTTCGTGTAAAAAAAGATCATAACTTAATGCACACGATGAAGAAAATCATACCTTTGGAGAAGTTTCTTCTGCTTGAGAGAGCAATATGACCGATGCAACAATAAAAATCTTCACCAAGAAAAAAGCCATTCTGAAAGTTGTCCTTTAAGTCCTTCCCTTAACAGAAACTTGAGGGAATGACGAAGGTTTCCAGAGAAGACCTTCACTTTGAATGAATTATTCTTTTTTTGTCGAAAACTCGAAAAATCTCGAACAAATTATTTGAAGTTCTATTGTTTTTGAAAGTACACACGCCAGTAAATAGAGCAAAGGTAAACCGATGACACGATTCGTTACACAACTGGAACCTTTAATAAGCCTGAGCGATCACAGAGCGAGCTCACATGCACGAGAGCACGAGGATCGAGAGAGAAGGACACTACTACGCAAGCCTATTACTAGCGTACCGCTGACCGGTACTGGCGTGACTTCCTTTTCTTCTTCTCTCCAGTTTTACAAATGTGTAGCGAGCTATCCTTGGAATAATATGTAAACTACAAACAGGAACGGATATAAAACTTGTAACGAAAACTATTAGTGTTCTTTGTGCCACTGTTTATGGTTAGTTAGTTAGAGTCTAGAACAAAGTCATTGTAACGTGCCAGACGACGTTGCACACGTGTAGATCTGCGGGGCGGGTCACTGGTATCAGAGGCACTGGCGGGGGAGTCTATTTCTGGATCGGTGTGGGTGTCCTCACGAGGTTCGTGTCCGCCAGCAGGGAGGTCGTTATCAGGAACTTCTTGAGTAGCAGGTGTCGAGATTGCACTCGGTATGACAGGTGGAGGTGGTGGGGAGCACACTGGCTGTGCTGATGGGGCTTCATCGGATGACGAGTCTGCTTCATCGTTGATTGCCGATGGTCGGTAGTCTGCTACTTCGGATGGAACCCGGTAGCAATCTGAGGTTTTCACACGATAAGATGTGCTACGAAGCTGAGAGCCGACAAATTTTCTGATGTTGCAGAAGGAACCGGTCACTTCTACAACCAAGTAGCGATCGCGTGCTCTAGTCTTGTTGCGGTCAGAGTACAGGTAGACTAAGTCACCAACAGTGATGTGCTCAGCTGGGCGGTCCTTGGCGATGGGGGCCTTAGCCTCCTCGCTGTGATGGTGGTTGGCAATACGCTGTTCGTGTTGTTGAACGATGAGGCTCTGGTCGTGCAGTGGTATTTGCTGGTTTGAGAACTGGTCTCGCTGTGTCCACATCTCCCTAGCAGAAAGGCCACGAGAGCGAATGCGCGAGTTGAGGGTAGCTGTTGCTACTGACAGGGTCACGGGGGACACAGGACCGCCTAGTGGGTCAAGTCGGAGTAACTCGTTTTCGACTTCTTGAACCGCCCTCTCGGCTACGGGGTTCTTGTTGCGATTCTTGGCATTTCCAATCTCTATGGTAATTCTTTGGTGTTTTAGTAGTAGGTCTTCTGTTAGTGCCTTGAATCCTGAGGCGGGGTCAGTGCGTATGACGGCTGACGGCCCATCAAGTGGGCGCATCTGGACGCAAAGGCGAATTAGGGCATCACGTAGAGTGTTGTGTCGCTCATCCTCCATTAGAGTTGTGGCTGTGAAGGAGGTCACGCACTCACGTATCACAAGAATGAGCTGTCTCGAGCGCTTGATAACGTCTGCAGCAAATGATACGCCAACGGCATCAGGTGGAGGGGAAGATGACTGCTCCTCTCGCATTTTCGGGGTTTGGCGCAAGGCAGCACATTGGTGGCAAGCTTGAGTCACACGGTCAATGGCCTTGTCTATGTCCAGGGCATAGAGGTAGCGCTTGGTTACAGCTTTGAGTTGATGGCTGGATGGGTGACCGAGTTGGATGTGTAGTGCAGTTAAGAGTCCCTCTAGTACTTGTCGGGGGACGATAATGCATTCGAGGGTTGGTGCGAGAGGCTCGTCACGCTTGACAACAAGCAAGCCATCCTTCGCAATGGTTGCTACGTTGAGGTACCTCTTAACATCCCTCAAGTTTGTTAGGTTTTTCGAGGGACGTGTTCCCTGTTGTAGGTGCGCTCGAGTGCGGCGTAAATCGGGGCATTCAGCCTGTGTGGTCAACCAGGCGGTGCGGCTGGTGAATGGGAGGTGCTTGGTGCCACTAAGTATGTCTTGGGTAGATGTGTGTCTGACAACAGATTCTTGAGTAAGCTTTGTGAACGCGCAGACTTGGCAAGCTTCATCTTCACAGGGGGCAGCATTACGGCTGGAGAAGTCTGAAGGCAGTATTGCGGAGCCAGATACGTGTCTGACAGAGGCCTGATATCGGCTCACAGTAGACAGGAAGGTAAACACACGAGGGCTTGCTGGGCAAAGTTTTTCATATGCCTGTACGCATGGTTTGCTATCCGTCAGTACGCAGGCCTTATGATGAGACTGTATTAGGTAGGGGCTACAGTGCTTGGTGGCAAAGGCGATAGCTAAAGCTTCCACCTCACATGGTAGCCACGCTGTCTGAGAGCCGCGTAGTTTGGCACTGAAAAATCCTGCCAGGCGTAGCTTGCCATCACGGTGACATATAGGGTGGCACCTATTCCAGGTTTTCGGACAGCTCCATCTGTCACAATCCACAGTTGATCGCCAGGTCTGGGGAGCGAGATGGTGTGGGTAGTGGACAGGGCGGCCTGGGCGTTGCGGAATGATGTTCTGAGGTCATCTCTCCACTGGATCATTTCCTTAGATTCGCGGCCAGCGACAGTGTCGTCGAGTTTTGCAAGGAGTGTAGAGCATCCAGGAATGACACGGGAGAGCACCTTAAAAGCTCCAATGAAGGATCGCATTTGGGTTACGGTGTCGGGTGCAGGGCAGGAAGCAAGGGCTGCAATGCGGTGTGGGCTAGCACTTAAGGTGCCACAGTTCCAAATACAGCCTAGCATTGTTGCGGATTGTGGGTTGATGATGGTCTTTGATGCAGAAAGGCGGAGATCACATTTGTGGAGGGCTCGTAAAACGTTCGTCCAGTTCTGCAGGAGTTCTTCCGGAGAGTTACCTCCGCAATACAGATCGTCTGCGATTTTAGCAACAATGCCTTCCTTCAACAGGTCACCGAGCACTCGGCTCATGAGCTCCTCGAGGGCCGTCTCTGAGCCTGGCATGCCCATGGCAGACCGCGCATACACACGCACACTCACGCGTGAGAGTGGAATCTGGTAGAATGCGCTGGTCAGGTCTGTGGCGACGATGTGTTTCCACTGGGCAATAAGACGTAGGGTGGAGTCTATGTCTGGCATGAGAGAGGGCTGAGGCTTGCTGTATCGGCCAACGTCAGCAAAGGCGGTGACTAGGCGGTAGCCACCGTTGGCTTTCTTGATGAGGAAAGACGGGTTGAGGTACTCTACGGCAATGTTGATGTCTTCGGGACGGCGAAAGACACCCAATGCTTCGAGTTCATCAAATTTATGTTGCAGCTCCAGTAGCTGGTTACGGGCATACTGCGGCAGCCGGCCTTTCCGTTGAGGGGGTTCCACAGGACCCATGTTGACTCTGGCTTCGAAAGGTCCTACTGAGCCATTGTAACCCTTGATTTTTGGGTCAAATACATGGTCGTACTCGTCAAGGAGTGAAGAGAACTTGGCTCTGACATCGCGGGGAAGCAAGTTTTCTGGATCAAGACACACGTTTGCAGAGTGTTTGGTGCTGGCCTGAAGTGGAGGTGGTCTGGGTCGCAGCGTGGTTTGAAGCTGCGATTTGTCGTTGCTGGCTTCTGGTGTATACACAGCGCGTACCTGACAAAAGTGCTCATTTCTCTTGAGAAAATGTGGCTGAGGAGAGAGGTTGGGGATGCGTATCTTTCCCGCGACGCTCGAGATGATGGCTGGGGTTGGCCACAGTTGGGAAGCTGTTAGCTGCCTTATGCTGGGCGCATCGGTCCGCGGTTCCAATGCATAGACAGAGTCGCTAGGTGCATCACTTGGTAAATTGACTTCAAGGAATTCTCCTGGCCAGATGGTGGTGGACGAGGAAGGGGAACGTAGCACTATGGCACGACGTGCCGCAGAGCTGACTGCTGCAGGTTGGTACGACCCATAGTTGTGGATGGACCCGTCTCCAAGGATTACTTGGCGCTTGGCTGGGCGTACTGCTATATCATTAGTTTCCATGAAGGGGGTTCCGGCCAGTACATCTACATCGAGGTTTTCGACGACAAGGCCTTCGAAGGTAAATATGCGGTCTTCACGGGTGAATGATAAGCGTGTTTCACCAACAACATGCAGGGGAGATGAGCCGTCTGCTTGGTGGACGGATTGAGAACTGGGCGTCACGCGGCAGCCAAGACGTTGGACAACGGTGTGGCGAATCATGTTTCCTGTGGCGCCACTGTCAATGGTTATGCGCACTGGGTGGTGTGCGTGGAACATATCAAGGTACGGCGACTGGCGAGTCTGTATGCGGAAGACATGAGTGCTAGGACTAGGACCAGGGTCATCAGTGTCGCTGTCTGGCTCGTCTGCATAGGGTCTGGTGTCCGGATCAGCAGGGTCGTCGAAGATGTCGGCGATTTGTCTGGCCTTAGCGATGTACCTACGATCTTGTTCCGGAAGAAAACTGCATTCCCTAAGGAAATGGCCATTCTCGGGTCGGTTAGCCTGTTTACATAGCGGGCAGGACCTGGACGGACGGTTGGGTCGTGTGCTCACCTTGTACTGAGATCTATTGCCAATGGGTTTGCGATAACCACTAACAGCGGTGCGCATGATTTTAGCATCATTGGCGGTGCGTATCTCGTCGAGTAAGGAGGTGAGGGCTTGAGATATTTCTGGCTTTATGGATGCTAGAGTTCGTGATCGTAATTCGGTTCCATATCTTTGTTTCACTAGCTTTGGCAACTCAGGGTGTATTAATCTGAGCCAGGTCAGTACGATGAAATTTTCCAGAGTAGGAGTGAGTTCCTCGTCTTCGGTGGTAACATCGCCATGGTGGGAAAGGCTGTTAGCATGGAGTAAAGTGTCCTCCACAAAGGCCATTAGTCTCTGGAAGAGGTCTTCAGGGCGTTCGTCAGCTTCCAGATGTAAGTTTGCGAAATCCAGGAAGTGAGCTCCTGTGATTTGGAAGCCAAAATGTTCCCGTATCATGTTCCAAACAGACTGAATGGAAGTCGAGTTCTTTAATAAGGTATTCCTCGATATAACAGGGCAATAATTGGCTATTTGCCCGAGCATTAGTTCCAAAAAATTAACTTTCTGACGGGCTGTTTTACGTCTGGAGAGCGGTACTGTTTCTCCGTCATCAGTGAAGCCGCGTAGGGGCTCGGCCCTAGTCTTCTTTGCCCAAGTAGCGCCATCGGCGAGAAATGGAGCGAAGTTAGTGTCGAGTGACAGAGTATAAACCAGATTTTGCCTCCAATTCTCGAAGCTGTTAATCGTCTCGTTCTTCGAGAGGTTCCATTGTTTCGGAGCCCGTGCAGTGGTTCCCATGACTGTTGTTGTGTATTGGTTGGACGATGAAATCGTGCTTGAACGACGAGAATGTTCGAAGTATCGACGTACCTGTGGGAAACGAGTAGCTTTGCCTTGATATTATCGTCTAATGCGCCGATTTCTTGGCGTAAGTTCGAAGACGCTGCCACCACGCCAGTAAATAGAGCAAAGGTAAACCGATGACACGATTCGTTACACAACTGGAACCTTTAATAAGCCTGAGCGATCACAGAGCGAGCTCACATGCACGAGAGCACGAGGATCGAGAGAGAAGGACACTACTACGCAAGCCTATAACTAGCGTACCGCTGACCGGTACTGGCGACACAAAACCTTACCGAGGGATAGAAGGGAGGATATGAAGATCATGATAAAATTGAGTGGAAGAGGTAATTTTCAGATTTCGGTTATTTTCTTTCTGCGAAAAAACGTTTTCTGAGCTATATATGCCACAAAACCGGATAACTCAATTTAAGACAAAATCTCGTCAAGGTAATTACCTAAAAGAAGGACATCAAGTAAAACGTGCATTCTGCTTAACAAACTCTGAAACGGCCCCAGAAATGATCCATAAATCAAAATTTTTATATTATCTATGGTACACACAAGATAAAAGGTAGACGGTTTAATCGAGATGATACTGGGATAATTTCAATTTTATCTTTCTATCAGCTGAATGCACAACCGACGTAGAAAAGATTATTTCCTTGACACTTTGCAGGTGATAAAACTTATCATAAAAATTCAATGTTTTTTAGCAGAGAAATGAAACTGATCAAACCTTCCTTTTCGCGTCGCCACATTTTTTCGATTTGAAGATATACGAAGGAAAGCTCGCGATGCGAATCTGTTTGGGCGATTTTACGATTTCGTTGAAAAAAAAGGACCATAACATAATGCACATGATGAAGAAAATCATACCTTTGGAGAAGTTTCTTCTGCTTGAGAAAGCAATATCGCCGATGCGACGATTAAAATCTTCACCAAGAAAAAAGCCATTCTGAAAGTTGTCCTTTAAGTCCTTTCCTTAACAGAAACTTGAGGGAATGACGAAGGTTTCGAGAGAAGACCTTCACTTTGAATGAATCATCCTATTGTTTTGGGAAACTCGAAAAATCCCGAACGAATTATTTGCAGTCCCATTGTTTTTTAAAGTACACACAAAACCTTACCGAGGGATAGAAGGGAGGATATGAAGGTCATGGGGGTGGGGAATATATATGTACTTCAAGGCATGCCAAGGAACACATAAAAATATGCCGAGTTGTTTTGAATCGCTATAGATTTTACAACTGATTTAGTCAGATTGCGGTAAGATTCTTTCCACGCTTGTAAGAAACGGATCGCTTGTTTTAAATGGAATTCATTTCAGCTAAAATGTTGCGAACAGTGACCCTTCCCCTCTATGTTGAATCGTAAATACTCCACCGTCATTACATGCACTTGATGTTATCAGTTTTTGAAAAACAGATCGCTAAGGTAGACCTTTCCACAAGGTCCACAGACATGTCCATAATTAAACAATTTTTGCCAGGTTTTAAGGAATTAAGAAGCTCTGCCCGGTATGATGCGCTTGTAAAAAAAAACTTTCTGCTGTGTAAAAACAGTGCATTGGCTACATTGCATTTTAGCGTAATCAATTCCACGCTGACTAAAAAAAATGAAAGCTGCCACCGTGGCCCTACGGAAGTTAAACTGAAAGAAATAATAAATTTATTTGGTAATGTAATGTACGGTATAGTAATGACTTGTTCAAAATGATTAGCGTTACATACAAGGAAGTATATATTTTCTGCTGACCTCAGAATACTTTGTTTTTGGAGGGAAGTTTAGTTATTTAGCTATGCCCTTGAATCAACACATCCATTCTACAGTGTCGAGTTAACTTCCTTCGCTATTAAATGTTGAAATACATAGCCGCTTTTCAAGCTAGTTTGGTCCCTCGACGGTTTTTAATTTTGTTTTCTTAACCAAGTACCGCAAGTGATCAAAAATAAAAATTTTCTCACATGTTAGTACAATAATGGAAGAAATTATCTACAAAATATGGAGAAAAATAACGTCAAAATAAACAAAAACTTTTTGAGTTGATGTATTTGATTTAATCGATAGTAACATAATTATGCGCCATTCCTTGGTAACTTTGAAGTAGGAAAAGGCTTAATAACATGGGTTGCTCAAATAATTCATTGTTAGAGAAAGGAGTTTAGTTGAATTAAAGTACACGATTTTATGTACAAGGAAAACTCACGGTATCGACTTTACATGAACCGCGATTGAAATCCGATGTTCCTTCAGCGATTGCATTATAAGTCAACAAACACGCGTAAAATTCTGAATTCTAGTTTGGGATATCTCTGGTTCTCACACTGCTAAAACATCAAAAACAGCTACTTCTCTCCTTGAAATAGTACTTAAAATTTAACCGGCTGCCGCAAGCCTTTCGTCACCTGCCCTGTTCTGCATCACACTTCCCGGATGATAGTAGTACATGCATAGTTTATGGAAGATTTTCAACAGCACTGTTTTAACGCTATCGTCATATAGCTATGTTAATTAGTCTTGATATGATACACATAAATTTACGTACACTGGCGACTACTTTTACATTTGTGCTGTACCATAAACTTATCGTTCAAATTTCTTCGAATACTTCTTTGTCGACACAAACTAAATTCCAGCACAGAAAGGTTCTGAAATAAGCCATTTGTCTTCATTTAGAAAACTGTATTACTTTAGAATTTATGTTATTCAGGAAAACCGCTAATATAGGTTTTTGTTTTGTTCTGAAAATCGACAACGAAATAATTAAGTTATCTTAGGGGGTGCTTGTTGGTTTATTTTCGTACATACCCTAAGAGAAGCTGCGTAAGGAAGCGAAATCAACGCTGTCGGAACCACGAAGCAAAATCCTCACAACGAAACCGGCGAGCAATTCAACACTTTTAAAGATCCCCGTAAAATATCTTCGGAAAGAAAAGTTGAGGATAAAACTACAAATTCTCAATATTGGAAACGCAACTATGAATTAATGAGATCATTGTTTCTATAAGGAGAGAACGAGAAAGTTCTTGTATTATTTATGGACCTCTTGATCTTGAACCGTGCACTCGCGCGATCGGCAAAAATAAAATTGTCTCCATAAGGAAAACCAATTTTTTGGCGCAAAAAAAAATGGTACAGTTGAATTTCCGACGAAATACCGACGGATTTTTTCTGCGCGAGGATCCTTTGCCGAATTACGAAATGACATTTTAGTATTATTCATTTATTTATTTATTTTGCTGCTAACGCTCCTGAGAAAGGCTGAACATGCTTCTGACTACCTCCTGATTCCGGGCAGAGTCAACTTATCCCTGGGAACGATTTGTTGCGCGTTTTCACCAAGGAAAGTCAAGAAACCAAGGCAATCAGGTTTTTAACGTTATACACGTAAACTGCATTATTAAGAGTATCTCTCCTACGCTCTGCTGTCTTCAAAAAGGTCAAAATTGCAGTGAAGCTTTGCATTTCTGTTTGTTCAATCCTGTGTCTCGTCAGAAGCTAGCGCGCGAAACTCGCTCGCTCAAAACCAAACTTACGAAAAATGACGGCTCGGATCTACTGATGCGAATAAATTCGGCGGTTTCATTGAAGTCCTAGTGTAAGCAAGGGTCGAGCCATAACGCTCATTAAAAAAGTTCCTGAACACATTAATACTGTAATATTTACACTGTAGCGTAAACGTTGTTGTTATCAAAAGTTAACCACGCGACAAATTTTAAAGAAAATGACTTTTGTGATTATATTAGTTTGTCTTTTATCTTCGATAACGTTTTAAATGGTATTTTTAACTTTGGTCTATTTTTTTAGCCGCATTTCCGTGGATGGAATAGTGTAATGTCTATAATCGTTGCAAACTCACAGCCATAACGACCTCATCATTTGTTTTCTTTGTGGTTGTAACATTGCAAATCCGGGCAAAATGATAAAGACGCTGTTAAATGTTTGTTTGGCGTGTACTCTTCACTATTCATACTGTCCGTTCTGAAAGCTCCATAGTGTGTACAGTAGATACAAACTGCCTCAGTTCCGAAATATAAAGTTTGTAAACATACTGATAACAAACAATGAGAAAACTATTTTACAATGTAAACACTTTGTAATGATATCTCAATTTACATGTAAGGGTGAAGAATTTCAGCTAAGAGGGCAATTTCATTTTCAGGTTTCAACTATCCTGTATGAAAATTTTCCCCCGTTTTTCAGTTTTGAACGGGACAAATGCCACCACTGAAAACTGAAGTTTGGCTATAAATATTGTGGAAATAAATTGTTACCGATTTTTTAATTATGCAAACACTGTGTTCGCGCCAGTTGTCAGATGAATTGATTAGGCCCAGTCCGCGGGTAATTTGGTGATACATTAGCTGACAAATAGGTTTCAAGGGAGTCCTTGTGAGTGCTAGCAAAATGACTAAAAGGTTTTATAATTATTTCTTCACCAAACTAGAGATAAACAATTCTGTACATTTTTAAAAACGTTTCTAGGCTATCAAACAGCACTATACTAAGTAAAGGAAAATTCTATAAGGCTCTCGGGTGGTGGAAGCGATCCGTTAGTCTAAAGGACGACAGCAGATAATTAAAAATTGTTAAAAATTGTTGAAAGTAAAACGTTTACATGAATCGTCAAAAAGAGTCTTGTGAAGCCCAATGAGTTAGTTCATTGCCAAGGAATGAAAATTTTCCGGCAACAGAAAAAACAGTGTGTCAAATATGAGGGAAGAGCAAACACTGTCAAATTATATAAGCACCAAGCCAAGATTTTGAATGATCAGTGGTAGCCAAAGTCGCACTTCATCCCAAACACACGGGACGAATAGATTACTATTATTTCAGGCTAAAATAACAAAGATTCACGTGTTATTTTTGCATTCCTTTTTTATTTCCCTACTGATACCACACTGTATTAGCTTAATTTCAACGAACTAAACCAGTCTTTCTTTTCAAACTTCACAGTTCCTAGCTCTGCTTCTGCTTTGATTGTCCTTGTTGTCTCGTCCGTTTTCTCCTCAGGGTTGAGTTTCCCCGACATAACGATACAGCTCTCTTCTTTATCTTCTTTGTCGATGACCACGTTAACATTAGAATCTACTTCAATACGAGTGGACTTCACTTGAAGCTCTGAATAAAGATATTCCTCCAACAACTTGATGTTAATGTCTCCTGAAAGAAATAATAAATAAGAGTATAATAAAATTCCGTTTCAGGATCCACTATTTTGTCAATTCTGTCGAAATGCTGCTCCGCTAGTGGTCAAGCCTAGAAGACAAGAAGCTTGTCACATGTATGGTAATTTTTGACTAGAGAATTATAGAATAATAACAATTATTTTCCACAAGGGCATCAAACTTCAGGTCATGCATCTAATTGGCTAGAAGTTACATCGGGGGTGTCCCAAGGGAGTATTCTGGGACCACTTTTATTCCTGGTTTACATCAATGATATTCCTACTAGTGTTTCCAGCTGTAACGTGGACCTGTTTGCGGACGATAGTGTTCTCCATCGGCAGGTATCGTCTTTTGAGGACGGTCAACTCTTTCAGAATGATCTGGTTTCAGTAAGGCAATGGTGCGATGCTTCACAAATTCAACTCAATGAAAAGAAATGTTGTGTACTTCATGTTACAAGACAGAAACATCCTCTCAATCAAGACTATAGCTTGGATAGTAAGAAGTTAGAAGTTGTCAATTATCACAAGCACCTTGGAGTCACTATCTCTGAAACATTATCATGGGATTACCACATCAACTCCATCTGTGCCAAAGCTAGACGTGTAATGGGATTGATTCGAAGAGCATTTGGATTTAAGTCTCCAGCGGCGGTTGAAGTGGCTTTTAAAACCCTAGTTAGACCAATACTGGAATACTGCTGTCCTGTATGGAATCCTTACCTGGTCAGTCATGTCAAATCAATTGAAGCAATCCAACGAAGAGCGACAAAGCTAATATGCGGATCAGATTTATCTTATGAGCAAAGACTTGATAAACTTAAGTGGCCTACACTTGAACTAAGAAGAAAGTTCCTCTCTTTGGTGCAAGTGTATAAGATAATATTTGGACTTTGTGACATCGATGCTGCTAAGTACTTTGACATAGTACGCGAATCTCGTACTAGATCCAATCACAAGCATAAATTAAGACCTAAGTATGCCCGTACTAATTACTTTAAGTTTTCCTTTCTTAACAGATATATAAACGACTGGAATTCGTTGCCGAGTGATGTCCTCGAGGCTCAATCATTAAGTTTACTTAAGAAAAAGTTGTTAAACCATCTAATGTTGTAGTAATATGATTATATATATATATATATTAATATTACTTATCTTAGTTTATTAAATTGTAACTAGCTTTATCTCTTTGTTTATTTTAGCTTTATTTAGGAGAACAGCTTTTATATGGGAATTCAGTTTCCCCCTGCTATCCTCCCATTAGTTTTTATTATCATTATTATTATTATTATTATTATTATTATTATTATAGTATTTTTAAAATTATTATTATTATTATTATTATTATTATATTATTATTTTTTATTATTATTATTTATTTTTCTTATATATCATATCTTTTTAGTTGTAATGTTTGTTGTTTGGGGAAATTTAAAAAAAAAATGTTTCAGTTTTAGGTTCAAATGTTATTTTATGGGTATTTCTCCCCCACAGACATAACTTCAAATATCATTGCAAGAATCAGTCGGTCAGTCAGTCAGTCAGCCAGCCAGTCAGCCAGCCAGCCAGCAAATCAGTCAGTCAGTCAGTCAGTCAGTCAGTCAGTCAGTCAGCCAGCCACCCAGCCAGTCAGTCAGTCAGTCAGTCAGTCAGTCAGTCAGCCACTCTGTCATTAATCATCACAACTTTATTTTTAATTTTCATAAAATAATCAAATGGTAAAATGGTAATTTACACCTAAAAACACTAAGAAAACCTTCATAATATCTAAAAAAAAATGTTTGTGGATATTTACAGTGGTGGCAGATCTAACATCATCAGACAGAGAATTCCGGATAAAATTTTGGAGTCCAAAAGTACTGATGAAAAATAATTTAACAAAAATCAATTCCACAAAGTTTTTGGACAGTCTACCTGTGTTGGTTTTTAGTGTAACATCGTCATGTTTTGACAGGCTCACATCTATGTTTCCACTTTTTGTCACAGCGCTTAATGACCCAGATGTTGAACCAATTGAAATGTTTCCATTCTTAACTTTTACTTCAGTCAAACCTGAAAAAAAAACATTTCATTAACATTGCATGCAGTGTACAGGTACATAAGAAACTACTATCTTATGGGTCAGATGCAAATGCCAAGGTAAAGTCTACATTGGAAAATCACTGGGCCAAGTGTTTCATGCTACTAGATCTCATTCAGGGAACTACACAAAGGACTACTTCTTCTCCCTCTCCCCCCCCCCCCCCCCCCCCCCCCCAATCTCAGAGTTAACCCCAGCATTAAATTTGCCAATATCCATTTATACACTTGGGTGGAGAGATAACGTGCCTTGCTTAAGAACACAATGCAGTCACACAAACTACTTTTCTGGGTCTGGTGCTAAGCATTAGGTCACTGTGTGTCCCGAGAGGTGCACTGCATACTCACCATGAATATCTCCTAATTTTACATGACCACTTTCAGATGTTAAACCTGCCTTCAGAACATATGTAGCTCCAACATTGATATCTCCTTGCTGTGTTTCCACACAAAATTCATTCCCTTGCAATTTTTTCACAGATATCTTCCCTTGCTTTTTAGTGTCAAGATTTCCACACTCGAACAGTAACTGAGATTCACAGTCAATGTCACCACCATTTGTCATCACTTTCAATTGTGATCCCTTTAGATTTTCCATGCAACATGTTCCTTGATCTGTAGTTATTTGAAAAGGTCCTCCTTCAAGATCTCTGACCTCTACATTGGCAGTGTCTCTCACTACTATATCAACACCATAGTTAACAGGAATTTGAAAATGCAAGGTAATATTCCTTGAAGGGTATTGGAACTCTTGCTGCTCGGAACATGTAACCTACAAATTGCAGCATATAAGAAAAAAATCAGAATCTTGACCCTAAAAAGTTTGACTTATTGTGCTTGTCATGTTTTCGTTTTCTAATCTCCTACAAAGTGATCTGAATAAGATGGGTTGTCCAAACCCAAGTCAGTTCATCACTGGATTTTTAGCCTGACATCTGTTCAGTCAAGTTTGCCTCTTGATACTTCTACACTGACAATTGGAATAGCGACTTGGATAACATGAAATAAATGAAAAAACCGTCTCATGTCAAGTCAAAGTCAAAAAAGAATTTTCCGAGCCCCCAATTGTGATCTCACTCACGATGAGTCTCCCATAGCACAGTGGTTAGAACATCCAACCAGTATCTGGAACGTCATGGGTTCGACTCCCATTGCGAACTCCAAAAATTCTTTTCCTGAAAAATTTGACTCGAGACTACTTTTTCATTTACTTCAATTCTACAATGTTTTTGAAAAAACCATGACCAGTTTACTGGTTAGACAGATCACCTCATGCCATACACTTTAGCTCAGTATATTGAACAATTCCCAAATGTCTCCATGTAGGTCAATTTATTACTGTACTGCAGGATAGAAAATGAATGTCTAGGTACCCATCTTTTTTCCTCACTACCACTAACTTGAAATAATCGGGGTTATGTTTACTATCCCCCGGGGGGGGGGGGGACTCCCTTATGGAAGGGACGGGGATGCTCATCGGAAATTTTGAATTTAACCCCTAAAAGAGACCAATCTGGGTGTGGCCGAACATTATGCAGACCCCTAAAAGAGTAAATATAACGAATCAAAATTCTTTCTTTTTTGTTATTTCTTCGCGTGCAACCCTAAACGAGACCTTGACGGCTAAAAATGATGACATTCTGCCCAGAACACCCTAAGCGAGACCAAAATCTGAAATTTACACCCCTAGGCGAGACGACGAGCATCCCCGTCCATTTCATAAAAGGAGTCCCCCCCCCCCCCCCCCCCCCCGGGTACTATCCATCCAACAATTACTTAGCAGACCCACTTAATGTTGAATCATGTTGAAGCCCAGGGAGCAATTTTAGAATACCTGGCCACTTATTTCATATCTCTGAATACATTTTAGAAGGAATCATAAAGAAATAACAGGAACCATTCAAATTCAATGCAATAAAAAAGGGTATTCTAGCCAAGCCCAGATTTTCTTCCAGGTTCTTTGCAAAGTCTACCAAATGCAAAGCTGCCTCATATTAAACTGTGAAGATTCTTTAGGCAATTTATTACTGATGTTCACCTCCAAGTAGTCTGTTGATGACGCCAGGTCTGATTGTACATTGTACTTAATACAAATGTCTTCTTGAAAAGCTGTTTTCACTTCCGGTCCAAGATCTTCTTCATCATCGGTCCATAAGTAAACATGTCCTTTCACCACTTGAACATAAGGATCTTCATTTTCAATATATTCCATGGGATTCATCGCCTCTACCTTCACAGAATATGGACTTTTGATTAAAATCCCGGGGGTACCTTTTAATGGTGCGGGCATCTTCCACGCAACCATGTCGTGAGTTTTGTGGCGGATCTGTTGGCGATTCAGTCGAATCGCTACTCTTGTTATATTTTGAAACAATCTTCTACATTTATCCATTTCTAAAGGCTGAAAATTAGGTATCAAATTACACAACCTTCCTCCCTTTACCGTTCAATTTTAGACAACAAGAATCAAGCTAATGAAGTCCGCTCGTCCGCGACCTCGTCCGCCATATTGGTTTTTTTGAGGCAGTATTGTCAGCGGTAGCTCTTTTATGCGCATACGTTTCTTTAAATGTAGTTCCAGGCCACCTCGGTAGAGGAAGTTTTCAATTTTCAAGATGGCGACCACATTTGACCAAGAGCTTCGAAAGGTTGGTCCATGTATATCAATTTTATGAAAAGTTTCTAATCAAATCCCCACATTAAACTGAATAAAAGATAAAGTAGTGTCATTTTAGAATTTAAGTAATGTCGCTTAGTGTTTGGTTTTATTTAAATTTAATAATTATCTTGATTGCTTATCTTTAGGCTTTTCAAGAACTTCAGGGGAAAATGATTGAAACAACGCAGCGTGTCAAGGTAGCTGAAGGGCAAATAATGCAACTGCGAAGGAATATTGCTCATGCTAAATTAACAGATCAAGAACTAGCTTCATTACCTGGTGAAACACCCACTTATGAATCTGTTGGAAGAATGTGAGTAACACTATTAAATTGTTTAAAAGAGATCGAGAGGTGTGCATTAAGCTTATTATATGCATTAAACTTATTATGTGCTGAAAAATTATTATACATTTGGTATCTGGAAAACTCGCAGGGTAAGTGTTATCAGCCTCAGCCTTCAGCTTCAGCTCATAACCTTGATTACTTTGGATATCACAAAAACCTCATCCAAGAATAATTTTTATTGTTTAATGTGGGTGTGCTTCATTAACAAAATCTTGCAGCATACACTGCTCCCACACAAAACTTTGTTGAGCTAGTTAGGTGTGATATTTTTGCAAATTTGATTAATAATTAATCAAATTTGTTCATTAATGAACTTGTTACGGAGTTAATTTACAAAAAAAAATACAGCCCAATTATGATTATGTATTTTGTAATCCAACAGGTTTGTTCTCCAGCCTGTATCAGATATCAGAAAAGAACTAGCTGAAAAGCTTCATAATAATGAAGAAAAAATAAAGAGCATTGAGGTAGGTGTTTTTCACTCCTTAAATGAGCATAAATTTGCTAAATACTTCTGATTATATATGTTTATATATATATTTGTCATACATTAAAGGGACACTGTCACAGACATTTTTTGGCTTTTATAGTAAATGGCACCAAAATTATGACTGAGTTCTTTCAACCATGCACGAAGTGCTCCTCGAACGTAAAGAGAAGGATATCTAGCAAATTGTTTAAAGAAGAGGGTGACCGTAAATAGTTTTCATCAATTTTTCCAAACCACAAGGACACAACTTGAAAAAGTCAGGCTGACTTTTTCAAGTTGAGATCAAACGTTTCTGATGGTATCACAGTGATATCACTCTATATTTAGCTTCTATATACTGGTATAGTAATTTTAAGAAAACTTCACCACTGTTACTAGGTTTCCAATGGTGTAAACATGTTTTTGGGCTGTTGAATTTTTGAAGCTATGCTCGTGACAGTGTCCCTTTAAATAATTTGGTGTAGTGCTTCTAAGGAGAAAATGGATGTTGATCTCATCAAGTCCAGTAGTTGCTGCATGAGGTGGCTCATTTAATCCGAGTGTAAAACATAGGGATGGACCATTATTTTGTTTGGAGGGGGGATGAAATTTTCCCAAGACAAGCAATTTGTTCTGTGCCATTGTCTGTGTAAACAATTTTTTTTGTTCGGTAGAATCTTCTTGCAGAAAGTTTTTTCACATCTCCAAACAATTTATTTGGGTTTTTTTGCTTGTGCACACAATTTTTTTCCAGGATTTTTCATATGTGATAATTACTGTCATATGTGATAATTGCCAGTGATAATTACTTGTTTACATGTACTAGCCATAAGCCTACTGGTAAAAAAGTTATCATGAAGCCCTGGATAGTGGTACTGTATTCCTGGCTAATAAAATTATGTAGTATTGAACCAATAAAAGATGATCATTTGTTTATCATTTTTTTTCTTCTCAGGCTAACAAGGAATATCTTCAAAGAAGTGTCAAAGAACATGAAGACAATATTAGAGAAATGCTTGCCACTCGACCAAAATAGCTCAAATTTAATGTTAATTGTTCCAACAGAATAAGTAATATTACTGTAATTTTAACCGTGTTTATAAGCAGTACAGGTTGTACATGTAAACCTGTTTCAGTGTGAGTCATTTACTTCTATGTATAAGTATGTACGTGTAGGATGTGTAGTATGTACATGTAGGATAAACAACAATCTAATCATTTATTTCAAATCAAAATTATATAAGTAAATTGATTGTGGTGTACAGCTGAGTGTGTTCAGTGCCCTGGGAGCAGTTGCTTGCTGGGTACTACATCTTCAGAGGTCTTCAGGAATACTTAGAGTTCTTCAAAGAGATGATCTCTTTAAAGTGTCCAGGAGGTGAATTGATTAAAAACATGGTGTTGCATAGTAAATTTATTGTCTTTTAAGTTTGCTTTCGTTAGGAAACTAGCTGTTACTTGAGCACTTCCCTCAGTGTTCTCTGGTAAACAAGATAATAATGGCAACTGTTTCGGCGACTGTGTCTTAGTTTTCTCAACAACTTGTTCATTGTATTTAGCAAAAGCCTTATTGCATGCTATTGCTTAGCATTTGTCCTTTTATGCCCCTTTTATTTTTCCAGTTGAAGGCAAACTGTTCGTGTTTTTTATTTTTTATTTTTTTTTGTACTGAATGTATTGAATAAAACTTTGTAATGTCAACATAACTTTTTGTGGTCGATTGGACACTTATGTCCAGGATTGAATGCGAGTATCGTTTAGTAAGTACTTCATGTTTGACTGGGTTATTTGACATTTCCATTTATTACCTCATATTTGACAGAAATAAGTGTGTTCTAGTGAACTATTATTGATGAGGACACTTTGCGATGGGTATTATAAAGAACATGCATCTCATTAGCATTTCATTCCTGGACATATCTGCGGATTCCAGGTTATTACATTTAACAATAATTCCCTTGTGCCTAGTTAAAAATATTTTCTTCTGACCAAGTGTCGCATATTACTGTATAGCTCTCCCCCTGGATGGAGTAGTAGTCGATCACAGGGTTAGCTCTAAAGTTACCACTTATTTATACACCTGGGTGGAGGGACTGGGGCACCATGAGAGTAAAGTATCTTGCTTTTTTGTGTTGTGTTTTTTTAAAAACGCAACACAATGGCCCGGCTAGAGCTCGACCTGGACTGCCCAATCCAGAGTCACTAACCATTTAAGCCACTGCCTTCCTAGGCACAACATCAATTATTATTGCAGTGTAAAAGATCGACTACAAACACTCTTTCTCATAGTCATGCAAGTACTAAGCATGAAATTATAAGTGGATGTGTAGTATATTTGTGTAGTTCCAGAATAAAATCCATACTCCTCCCACAGAAGGGATTGGAAATGCCAGGGGGGATGGGTGGTCTTAAAGACTCATAATGTGTAAAGCTAAATCAAAATTTCAAGAGGTATGGGGGTCAGAGGGAAAGTCCCTTCCATTGGGGCAAGGGGGTGGTTGGATATTTTATGGTACAAAACATTTGATTTCTTTGCTTTAGACAGCCTGTTTCCATTCCTATTAACTGTTACAGATATCAAATTTCCTGGCTACAAAGGAATACTTTGTACACAATTGTATTAAAATCTTATTTTTCTGCAGATTTAGGGTGCTTTCACACTTATTTTTGGCAAGGATTTGGGGGTAGGGTGGGAGGCTTGGTCTAGGAGCATCCAGTCAGAAGTGGTTTGGCGTGAGATATTTACGTTCTCAGATTCTCAAGAATGGTGAACGTTTCGGTTATATCCACGCAATATATCACCATTTCTGAATGAGCAAAGAATAATTATCTATTTTATCTGGACTGGAAGGCCGCCTCCTCCCTCTCCTCCCTCGCTGGAGATAAACTTTCAACGTTAATGTTGCATGCTGGGTAACCCAGCCAACCAAATAGTGTATTCAAGAAAATGCGGTAAGAACTTTGCAATTTCGGTTTAAAAACACTCTTGGATTGCCATCAATTCTATGTGTCTGTAAGAGAATAGTACAAAAACGATTTCAGGAAATCGAAGAAGCTCCGTTTTAGAAGGGTTGTATCGTTTATAACCGGATGCAACTTGCGGGGCAAGATCTACCGTCTATCGACAACAAATGCCTCTATTAATCTGCGATTTGAACGAACTATATTTTCGTCTCCAACGTGGATATCGGCTGAAGATATACTCATAATTCTCATCTAAAAGTACGACTTGGTTGATCTTCATTGCAGTCATGTCGAAGGAAAATACTTTCGGTGAGTACGTATGTATTATAAGACTGTGTGTATAAAACATTTGTAGTGACATTATTGAACGCTAATTCCAAAAGCTGTAAATGTTTTCCGTAAGCTTTAAATTGTATACGCTTTAATAGCAACTCTAAACATCGGTCATGTACTTTGATATCGTGGATAAACTTGAGTTTTTATGCCGTTCTTCTCTGGATTTAAATAGGCCCACTGGAAACATTTTCATAAACTGTTTTCTGTTGGGCACTGAAATATTTTCTCTTCAAGCGGTTGTTTACCTTAGATAGTCATAAGTGTTGAACGAGGAGTTCACCTTATGGCAGCTTATGTTTTTAATTAAGAGTTTCTGCACTGTAGAAATGGCAGAAATCGACCGAAGTTTATTTACATCGTTTTATATGCTATTTTAGAACGGAGTGTATAGTGTAAAAGCAATGAATTCATTTTGATAGTAAGCCTATTAAAATTAGGTAACTGAAACATGTCGTGTTTTGGCCCATAAAACTATTTCGCGTCAGAAAGTATTTGTGATCAGGGTCTTTCGCGGCAAACATAATATTGGCGCTTGCATATACCGTAATTTACAATATGTACACTGTAATTCTTTCCGTTCAAAAAGAAAAAATAATAGTGATTTTTATATGAGAAATTTTGGATCATGTTCAGCTTACCACATGTAATTGAATAGGAAAATAATTTGTTCGAAGTGCCAGCCCCACATGAAGTACATGTAACTATGCATGCAGAGCCAGATAATTTTATTTTGGGCCTGACTTGTAAGTTGAATTTAGCTACATGTAAAAAGATGTAGAAGTAAAAAAAAAATGGAAAATTTTTTGTATTTTTTTAACCCCTTGCCTACCAGAGCCAAACACACTACACACTAAGCAACTGGCGGCCATATTGAATTTTTAATGAGATTCTACATTTGGCTAAGAAATGGCATCTTTTCAGATGAAATATAGTCTCCTTCGCAGCCGTTTTTAGTGTCGTCACGCAATGCTCCTCCCCACAAACGGCTGCTCACATTCGAACAACATTCCTTTCCTCTGTTTCAACCAATCACCATTCGGGTTCCATATTTCGAGAACTGTGCGTGCCAAAGAAATCTAACCAATCATTTTGCTTGTTTTATCTTTGAGTTCATAGCTTTCAAAATAGCGACCCTTGAAGAAATGTTTCATGTTGTCAGAAAGACATTTCAAATTTCTAGCTTATTGTGGTTTTCAATAACATACGAACTCTGAAATTCAACCTCAACTAACGTTTTTATATTGGTTTACGGTTTTCGCAACTGTCAACCTTCTAAGTGGACCTCTCAGGAAACACAAGTTAACTTACAGCAAGGTCAAAAGGTCACGTCTGTCAGCTGTGATTGGTAGATTTCGATCCATTTTGTTTGTTTCTGTTTTTCAAGGTTCGTTGCCTGATGACGGCTGCGGAAAAAAAGTCGTCGAGATTTCGCATGTTATTGAAAGGCGCAATAAACGCACAGCAAAAAATCTGGAATTGGGAAAATCGTTGAAGAAAGAAAGGATGTTTTTGTCAACCTACCGACGGGTTTCGGAAAATCTCGGGCTGCAGCATCAGAAAAAGCATACGTGATATCGATCGGAAATTGTAAAAACAATTCGAGGTTTTCTCACGGCATGCAGCTGCAGCGGTTTCTCCATTGTCACGGTCGTTCTCCATGCTAAATAAGCGTTATGTTCTCGTAAGTTCACGATCCTTGTAGAGTCCCTTCAATTCATGTTTGAGCCCTCCAAGATGAATGCCTTTTTGAACATGACAAGTCGTCTTTAGCAAAGCTTTGCAAAGTGAACTCGCTGGTCGCTGAATATTACATGTAAACTGCTCACATTCACATCCGGACATGAACAAATAACCGCCGGTAAATCGAAATATATAATCTTTTCTTTTTTCTGAACTACAGTGGAGCAAATAAAGCGACGATCACTTTGCAGAGCTTTCTTTGGCGCCTCATACATTGGAGAAACTCCGATCCTTTGCGCAACACTTGAGTACGCGGGAAAAACCATGTTGATTACATTACCTTGTACTCTGATTGGTCACATAAGAAACAAAGGGAAAGGAATGTTGTTCAAATGTGAGCAGCCGTTTGTGGGGAGGAGCGTTCCGTGACGACACTAAAAACGGCTGCGAGGGAGACTAGATGAAATATTAACGTACACCTAAATTTACCATTTTAAATGAATTCCTCTCCTTTTTCTGCGTTCTCTGACTGTACGGTTGCGTTGTACAGCTCCGTGGCAAACTCCTTGACCACGTGTATTTGGAGGTTCAAGTTCTTCGATCAATCAAAGCTTTTTCTTTGCCACCTTCTTCTTTTTGTTCAGACTCTTCAGAATCACTTGGCTCAAATTCCCCGTGACTTAAACTGCTTACATCGGAGTCATGATCAGATAAAATTTCAGCTAGAGCTTCATCTGTGTCCATTCTGCCTTCACACACGAACAGCCATTTTGTAAATTGTTCAAACAACAAGCAATTTTATTCTGTCAGCGGTCTTTTGAAAGTCGTGCCAGACCTTTCTCAACAACCAGGGATGATTTATTCAAGGCATCGCAAACAACCAGGCTCTCAGTAATGTCCTTTGCTGTCCTCGGTCGTTTCATGACAACAGACAGGATGTATATATACGTCCTTGGTAGGCAAAGGGTTAATTACACTGTATGTAATTTTATTTACCCACATACTGATTTTGGATGCCCTTGCTCAAGAAGGTTATTCCATAGCCTGTGTATAGCCGTCCCACCCCCCCCCCCCCCCCCTCTAGAAAAATCGGGGAAGGTATAGATCGATGTCTGTGTTGTGCTATCATTAGTTACTGTATTCCATTTCCTGAGTCAACTCCATGCCCAAGTCACATCCGAGTCTGAGTCAGACGAAATCACTGGTCAGCAGTATACCTTTCAAAGTTTGTCATTTGTTGGATTTTTGGCCTAGATGTGGTCAGTTCTAATCTGGTTCACTTGCAGTTAGTTCCACTCCGGTTCACTTCCAGTTAGTTCCACTCTTGCTTGCTAGTGGTTAGCTTTCATTAATTTTGTTAGTCAGGGTGACACAATAATTATCATAAATATATAATTAAAAATTTCATTTATTCAGAGAAATAGAGTGTGTTCATGGCTAATGGATAACAGCACTGCATATCAGGAAAATTGTTTAAAGAAATTCTTCTTACTGACAATTCTCATTCAATTTGCCAGTCCTTGGATTTTTTCTCATTGAAACATTTTCTAAATTATGCAGTATGTTATGCACCTTATTCCAAAATGGTGGAAAATACATTATTCTGTCGCTTTCATTTTAATAACTTGGTAACTTAAATGTTTTTTCTGTTGCCCTCTTATTTGGCTAGACAACCATAGCAAAATGGAAACAAGCCCCCAGCAAGAAGAAGAAAAGGTTGTGATACCACCCTACAGGAGTCCAGAATGTCATAACAAGTCTTTCCAAGTTATGAACACTTTACGCGAACAAAATCAACTGTGTGATGTTCTGTTAAAGGCTGGGGGAAATGAGATTCCAGCACACAGGGTTGTCCTGGCGTCATCCAGTCCATATTTTCTAGCAATGTTCACTGGAGAGCTATCAGAGAGCAGGCAAACAGTTGTAACAATGCGTGAAATTGACAGCCATGCGCTTGAACTATTGGTCCAGTACGTATATACCGCTGAGATTGAAGTGACGGAAGATAACGTTCAGGTAAAAGAATTATGCAATCAGTACAATTCATGTAACTCCTAATACCATGAAAAATTCATTAAAAAAGTCTGGCAAGGTGTTATATATCCAATTTAACTTCAATCTTACCTGCAATTTACTTATATTACACTTCCATTACATTCATTTAGTTACTTGTAACATATTTATAGTGTGACTACTTGAACCGGGGGAGCCTGAACAAAATTAATCAATCAGAGTGTTGATTGAAAACAAAGGAAAGGGACAATTCTTAGCAACGGACCAATGACGTTTTAGGATGCAAACAACCCTAACCCTAAAAGACTGTCCCTATCCTTTGTTTAACAATTAACAGGGTGTTTAGGGTGCCCTGGTTTGAGTAGTTGCACTGTAATATACATACAAACTAAGAATAATTGGATTGTATAATGTATGTTATCCTGTTACTTAGGTTGGGTTAGTTGGGAAGCAGTGCAAAAAAAAAATAGGATTAGCTGGAAGAATGGCAAGTGAAAAATGGTGAGCAGCTTGAGGCGAGAGAGCGAAGGAACCACCTGCTTGCCAGCACACCCCTACCCTCTCTGCTCGCCCTTTTCTTTGCACTGCCCCCAAGTGTACAGAATGCCTGGAACAGGCTACATGTTTTTTGTCTGTTTGCAAGAAATCTTGTGAACTTTCTTTGTCTCAGTATTATCATTGTTGTCTTTTTAGGTCCTACTTCCTGCAGCTAATCTTCTTCAACTAACAGACGTGCGAGATGCATGCTGTGAATTTCTCAAAGCACAGCTACACTCTACAAACTGCTTAGGAATCAGAGCATTTGCCGACATGCATTCGTGTGGTGATTTAATGGTCGCAGCTCACTCATTTGCAGAGAAACACTTCAGTGAAGTTGTCCAGGCTGATGAATTTCTAGCATTACCAAACATCCAAGTAGAAGAACTCATTTCCAGTGACCAGCTTACAGTTCCTTCAGAAGAAAAGGTGCCATATTACATTATTACATAATAATATTAACATTATTGTAGAGTACAACATAGTTTTACAATACATGCTATCATAATTCAGTTTGGTAGCAGGAGGTTCGCTCCCAATCGTGTTCACACCATCCGAGTTCGCACCCAACTTTCAGAGTACACTTACCGTGTTCGCTCCCAAGTACACTTACTATCTAGAATATTTCTCATTCTTTTTAAAGCGTGAGAGAAGCGTGACGACGTTAGTGATCGTTGGGGAAAAACTCGAAAAAGGTAGGGAGCGAACTCGGTGGGAGCGAACTCGGTTGGGAGCGAAACTTGCATCATTCTTCAGTTTCAGTCTGTAACTTGCAGTACAGATGGTCACAAAAATAGTTATTTGTCGTTGTAATAAATAACTATTATAGAGTGTCCAACCGGTATCTGGGAGGCCATGGGTTGGATTTACGTCAGATTTACGTCAGATTTTTTCTTTGTCCCACGCTTACATCTTTATCAGTTTTATTGAGAAAGATGTAAATTCTGTTGTCATGTGCATGGGGCAAACAGTCAGATTTTTTCTTTGTCCCACGCTTACATCTTTATCAGTTTTATTGAGAAAGATGTAAATTCTGTTGTCATGTGCATGGGGCAAACAAAAAATCTGCATCTCCCCAACAGGATAGGAATTCATGACTTTCCTTACCCCAGTTGGATTCTCTAACCACTTAGCTAAAAAAACAACCCACTTACTGTACATGTGTCTACTGGAATAAACACCACCCTCAAATAAGCACTGCAGACCTGATGCAGTGCTTATTCGAGGAATTCTGTATAACTAAAAAACCACTACATGTTCCTTTCATCAAAAGTGATGTTCTTCAGTTCAAAGTGATATTATAATTATTTCACCGCTCGCCCATTAAAGGGAACCTCCACTCTTGGGACAAGTTGACGTTAAATTGTTTGAAATAATTCCTAATTTCCAAATTTTACAAGACAAGGGAGAAATAGCATTTAATAATAACAATAAATGATCGATGATAGAAGCACGAAAACTATTTGAATTCCAGGTATTCGAGTCAGTAGTCACGTGGGTGAATCACGACCCTGAGCACAGACAAGAGTGTTTGGCCCAACTCATGGAGCACGTGCGGCTGCCTCTGCTGTCACGTGAATACCTCGTGAGCCGCGTGGAGACGGAACTGCTCGTCAAGAACAACAACATGTGTAAAGATTTCCTGATCGAGGCTATGAAGTACCATCTGCTAAGCAACGAACAACGGTCATCCGTGCAGTCACCAAGGACTCGACCCAGGACGCCGATTGGTTTACCGAAAGTTATGTACGTGGTTGGAGGCCAGGCACCTAAGGCAATACGGAGGTAAATAGAGACAAGAACCCACTTAGCAACCAGCACAAGACCGTTTTATTTTCGTTCGTTCGTTCGTTCGTTCGTTCGTTCGTTCGTTCGTTCGTTCGTTCGTTCGTTCGTTCGTTCGTTCGTTCGTTCGTTCGTTAATTACTTAGTTATTTATCTATTTTACTGAGTCAGTAAGTTAAGTTAATATTTATACAGGAGCATCCAATTTAACGTAGCTAGCTTTAATGGTGTCCTGATCCAACTTTGTCAGTATGACCACGACACCCTGGAACTTAGTGCGCTACTCTTTACAATAGGTGTGTGGTTCGTTAATGCCATCTGCTGACTATAACAGTGAAGGTGCAAGAGACGGGGACTACGGTGTATCGTCCTTTTTCGAGAAGACTAGAACATCTGACCATTTGCAGATTTTGCAGTTGGGATTTTTAACAAATTTCTGTTCTATTTACAATATTTGTTTGCTTATTTATAGTCTCCACAATTAGCACAACAGTGCTAATTGCTCTGTCACTTAAATAAGGCGATTTATTATTTTGATTTCGCTTCTTTTGTTCATTCGTTTTTAGCGTGGAATGTTATGATTTCAAGGGAGAGAACTGGTATGCTGTCGCCGAGATGAACTCCCGTCGTTGCCGCGCTGGAGTTGCCGTCTTGGACGGACTCGTCTATGCCGTGGGTGGCTTTAATGGCTCGCTGCGCGTTCGCACGGTCGACTGCTACGACCCCGCGAAAGATCAGTGGCGTCCCGTGGCGTCGATGGAAGCGCGTCGCAGTACGCTGGGCGCAGCAGTAATGAATGGACTGCTTTATGCCATAGGAGGTTTTGACGGCACAACAGGACTCAACACTTGTGAGGTGTACGATCCGAAGCTGAACGAGTGGCGACCAATCTGCCCGATGAGTACCCGAAGAAGCAGCGTCGGAGTTGGCGTTTTAAACGGCCTGCTCTACGCCGTCGGTGGGTATGACGGCGCGTCAAGACATTGTTTGAGTTCTGTTGAGTGTTACAATCCTAACACGAACGAATGGTGCTTGATGGCGGAGATGAGCACCCGTCGTAGCGGTGCTGGCGTCGGCGTGGCGGACGGACTGTTGTACGCCATTGGCGGGCACGATGGTCCGCACGTGCGCAAGAGCGTAGAGTGTTTCAATCCGGATTTGAATCAATGGCGGCCCGTAAGCGACATGAGCATGTGTCGTAGAAACGCGGGCGTAGCGTCAGTAAATGGTTTGCTGTTTGTTGTTGGTGGGGACGATGGATCCAGTAATCTGTTTTCTGTTGAAGTTTATAATCCAAGGACAGACCAGTGGGGCTTACTTTCAACGTTTATGACGATTGGCCGAAGCTATGCTGGCGTAGCCGTTATTGACAGGCCTAATACTTGAGTTGGGTTCCTTGGACTTTTGGCCATTGCCGCCTTGTTAAGTAAGAGACTGGCAACGCTTACGGAAAGCGGTCTTGAATAGCTCTTTATTTCTAGTAAAAGGTATCTCCCTCTAGCCGTAAACGGTATATGAATATGAAAGTTGCGTGGAAGAGAAAGAAATGATGTCGCAGTCTTACTTACGCAGTCTTTTCCCCGAACTTCAAGCTTTCTTCCTTTATGACATTTGGAACCGAAATCAGTTGAAGCCTCCCCCCCCCCCCCCATTGATATCGCGCTTGCAATCGACTGTACATAGTTATTTTACGGGATGTATGATGTGATCGAGAAAGCGGATAATAATTTATGGGTAGATGTAATAATAAACTACAAGAGAATGTCTTAACAGTGCCGCTACTTGAATCGGTCCACTCTGAAGAAAGTCGATTAATCAAAAGGTTAATTGATATAAATGGTTGGCGATCTTAAACATACCAGAGACATCGAATCATCCACTGAGACAATAGTTATTTTACTCCCAAAATGAAGCCAGAAAACTCGTTTCGTAACGGCCAAACCGAAACTGTTGAAAATTTACAATCGCCACCAACCAACCAAAAAACGACAAGACGAGGTGCGCACTTTTCTGCGACTCTGCTTGGTTTTCAAATATTGTTTTAAAACTACAAGTTGTATTCTTTAACGTTTTCGGTTCGTTTGCGAGAAAGGTCGCCATCCTCTACTCTCGATTGCTAGTAAGATTGAGGAATTCTTTCGCGGATTCATGGCTGTTGTTTCTGGTAATAAATTTTGTTTAATTTCTGTCAGGTGTTTAGTATGTCTCAAACTGAGACAGTTATTCAGGGATGGAGAATATATTTGTGGCGGGAAAAGGCGTGGTGGCGTAATGGTAAGCACGCTGGGGTCCAGCTTGAACCCTAGAGGGGGGGGGGGGGGGGGGGGTTATTACCCTGCGCAGTTTCCGTTTTGGGTCAAATCTTTCTTGTGACGCGCGACTTGTCATGGCCTGTTATTGGCTCACCGCTGTCAAAGCAATAGCACTCTGGTCCATCGGTTAGGATTTTGGCTATAAAATAAACTTTTGCTCCTTTTATGGCCTTAACTATTGTTTGAGGGAAAGGGACTCCATTGCTCGTAGGATAATAGTTGGGAATTGCCGACGCGTAGCCAGATCACCGAGCGCGAAAATGGGCTGATTGACGGGTAAGTGATTTGCAGCTGATATGTTGGTAACGTTCCTTTGCTGTGTTGAGTCGCACATGCACTAACGCCAGCCGAAGTCCGCGTTAAGAGAAGCGACACTGAGCAAACACAACGAACTCGACCATCTGTTTTGCTTCATACGTAGTCCTTAGTGTCATTGAACTGATCAATTTTCTTTATATATTATTGTTTAGTGGGATAAACATCCCTACGTTTCATCGATGACACCAAACCACAATGACTATAAACAACTATTAGCTAGTATAATGACATGTTTCGGTCAAGGTCAAGGACAGGTCACTGCACTAAATTTTACACGCTTCAATGAGCTGCTCGATACCTGTGCCTTAATTTTAATACTTCAGTTCGAGTCAAATTATGTTATGTACAAGACAGTTTAAACTATTCTCAATTATACAGGTATACTGACATGTTTGGTTGAGCAAAACTTCATGAATTTTCAATCACTCACGACGAATACACGATTAAATTTGACACGGTTGAAGTGAGTTCTTCAATACTTGCGTTTTAATGCTAATACGTAAGGCCCGGCCAAACGAACGTTGCAGAATGTGAGCAACCTGTTAGATGATGTTGGATCAAGTTTTAAAATGGTCAAATTTTTCTCGTAATAGATCAAAAACGAGTGCGAGTTTTTCATCAGGGGTTCCAAACACCGGGAAAAAGATGATTGTTTCGAGGTGTTTGGAACCCCTGATGAAAAACGAAGCACGAGTTTTTGAGCTGGCTTCTCAAATGCAACAATAGGAAATTATGCAGTCTCAAATTTTTGCCCTTTTCTGTAAGAACGCGATTGCATGCATGATTCATTAGCGTCACATCCATGAGCGAGGAAGGAGCGGCGTGGTTTAGGAGCCGAAAATGGTTTACGAGGAAGAGAATTAAGTCAAGAAAGCCGTATACCAAAACCCAGTACCTGGTGACAGTTTCAGTACATAAAGGACGAAGGATAACCCGAATATGTTTCCACTCTTTTTTTTATAAGAACGTTGAGGCTGAGATTTGCCCAAATTTTAAGAACATGCTAAGAACATACCCCAGGCTGAGAATCGGAGAACGACTTTATTTTGCCCATTTGTTTTAATTTTTTGTAAAATGAGCAGTATAAATGAATGCAAAACTGTGGTCCAACAGGAGTGCTTTTAAAAGAAATTTGTCCGCGGCACCAAATCAACAACTTGATATACCACATTCGGTGAACAGTGCTGTTTGATACGTTTTCTGGTTTCGTCCGTATTGATTTAATGAAATACTATGGTATGGAACTTAAGAACGTCTTAAGAACATTTTCAGCTTCAAATCGTGAAAAAAATAAGAACGCTCAGCCTCGGCCCCAAAATTAGACGTTCTTATAAAAAAAAGAGTGTATTGTGCCCAATAATTTAGACAACAAATGACGATCTTGAAAAAAATAAACTGTAATATTTCGGTATGAGCTATACCATCATCAGACTAAGAAAATTAACATACAAGCTTGAATCTTTAAAATACGTTAGCGAAACGACCTATAGTTCGTTAGCGAGCCAACTTCAGTCGTAGCAGAATCGACCTAATACGTTAGCGAACTGGTCGTTAGCGAATCCACTCGTAGGCGAAACGACTGGTTACCATCTCTACCGACTGTTTTTGTAAATTTCAGAGCGTTTAGAAACCCAAAACAAATTCGACCACTCGGGGTCATGGTAGAACTTTAAGTTTCTGTATCATTAACTTTAGTTAAACGATATTTCGTTTCACGCTACAGGTTTTTTTCAGTCCTAAGCTGGTCTATGAAATATCGTCTTTGGCAGTTGCCATGCTGGAAGTGTGAACAAGTCGAGCGAAGACTCCATTCTTATTCTGAAGCAAAACTTGAGGTTTGTCAAACTCAACCACTCGTCCCTGCTCCATAACCAACACTTTATCATAGTCCATGATGGTGTTCAGTCGATGAACGATGGTTACTACTGTGGAATCTTTAAATCTGCTGCGTATAACTTCCTGAATCAGTCTGTCTGTCTTGAAATCAACATTAGCAGTAGCTTCATCCAGAATGATGATCTTGCTCTTTTGTAGCAGCGCACGCGCTAAACAGAGCAATTGGCGCTCGCCAACACTGAAGTTGCTTCCAGACTCTCTCAGCTTGTACTTCAGTTGGTCAGGTAATTGTTGTACCAGGGTCTTCAACTGAACATCTTCCAAAGCACGCCACAGCTCATGATCTTGATACAAAGAAAAAGGGTCCAGGTTCTTCCTGAGGCTACCGCTAAAGAGGACAGGATCCTGAGTTATTACTGCCATGTGCCTGCGGGACACTCTTAGATTAAGATCCTTGATGTTCACACCATCTATGATAACCTGTATGATGAATAACAAATGTGTAAAATTGATAATAAATTAAAGACATTAATTAGAAAGTTAAAGTCATGAATGAGCATTACGTCGGGCGAAGATATTTACAAATGAATAAGGGAGCGACAAGGCCAAAGATTCCTTTGTGCCTGTCGCATTACTTTGTGACTGTGTGATTCGCTCACTGGTAACTTGTTCATCTCAAGGAGCTCTTTACCGATAGTAACGCTGCGGATGATTGAGTCAGTATTTATGTATAATGTTTTCCTTTCGATTAATGCATAATGAAGGTAAAAGAATTCGAGAGGGTGGTTCATTTGAATTAGCCATGTTCTAAACGAGCAGGGGACTGGGTACAAGCATATTTTCTCTTCGGTACAAACATTCAATATCGATTGAATTGAAAAATGAAGCACGTCATCTGAAAGAGCATCCAAAAATTAGTAAATTCACCAAATTTGACGGTTATTGGTTTAAACCCAAAGGCATAGTACACTTAGTATGGATTGGAGGGACAGGCGTCCTCCAATCCATACTAAGCTCTCTTATTTTAAAAGTGTACCATGCCTTTGCGTTTAAACCAATAACCATCAAATTTGGTGAATTTACTAATTTTTGGATGCTCTTTCAGATGACGTGCTTCATTTTCAATTCAATCGATACTGAATGCTCGCACACAGAAAAAATATTTTCGTACCCAGTCCCCTGCTCGTTTAGAACATGGCCAATGTAGCACAACTGAACCAGACAAACCATAACAGTCCTTATAAAATTACCTCGCCTTCAGGTTCTGGCATTCGAAACAACGCGGCCACTAAGGACGATTTCCCAGCTCCCGTGCGACCTGCTACGCCAACCTTTTCCTTATCAGCGATACAGATGCTTATGGTGTTCAAAGTTGCAGGCGCTCCTTTCAAATATGCTAATGACAAATCACGTAATGTCAAGGTGCCCGTTGTGGGCCACTCTTCAGGTGGAAGGGTTTCGGTGCTGTACCCAGGCTCTGGATCGATTTCGGTGTATGTGAACACCCTTTCTACTGAAGTCATGTGATTTTCTGTTTCCGAGGCAACACGAATGCCATACTGCGAGGCTTCTAATGTCTGGGCTGCAAAGGTTAGGGACATACCTGCCAAAGCTAAAACAAAAACGTTAGTTTCACTTTGCTGATTGTTTTTATGCCGTGCTGTCATGCTGCTCTTCTCCGGGTAGGGTGAGCAGGCCTGTGGTGCTCGTGCTTCACATATTGAATTTCAGGCAGAGTCAGAAATCGAATTTTGTTGAATTGATTACGACATCTCAAGAAAGTTCAAGGTTGTCGAATAAACAAACACTGACTTTTTTTTAACATTTTTATTGGTAGTTTGCAAAGCTTACAAGTACACAATTAAAAACAAAAAAAAAACGAAAAAAATAAGTAAATAAATAAATAACTAAATAAATAAATAAATAAATAAATAAATACGTACACTGAAAAAAGGCTTCTTAAGACAAGACCTAATACAAATTATTGATAGATATGTAAAATATTGGTACTTTTATTAATTGATAGAATCTCTAATTAACTTCTCCCATTTTTTTAAATGAAAAGCTAATTTATCTCTTTTCCTGGAAATATAGAGCTCAATCCGATAAACTCGCCTTGTTTTGGCGATAAAACCTTTTAAAGAGGGTTTAGCATTCTGGCATTTCCGAGAGTAAACATAGTATTTACCTAACAAGAGAATGTGGTTTATAAGGGTGAAATCATCCTGAACGTCAAATTTTCCGAAGATAAGATCAGCTTCCTTTAATTCCCCAACATAGATGTTCTTGTTCCGGAGCCAGGACAAGACATGCTTCCAAAAGTGCTCGATGGATTCGTTCTCTTTTTGGCAGAAAATACATAATGGTGATTGCGTAATGCCAAAACGAAAAAGTTTCTCATTTGTGAAAACTATACAATTCAAAATTTTGTACTGAAATTCTCTTAATTTGGATTCCAAGGTTGAGCGGAAGGATAATGAGTAAACCTTCTCCCATTCGATCAAGGAGTGTGGGTACTTTTCTGACAATTTCTTTTGAGCAGTAGGCAAAACCTGCTTCTTCGTCTGAAAAAGGCGGTAAATTTGCTTAGACGAGACATCAACAATTGTAAGAGGATTTTCATCAATCATGATGGTGGGAGCATCTGGAACTGGAGAAATTATTGGAGTAGACGAAGCTTCTTTAATTATTGTACGCCAATGAGCTGGGATGGAATCAATGATACTCAGCACGAAGAAACGTTGCCCAGGGGTTAGCGGTAAATTCATAAAACAAAATGATGATGGAAAATTACCTGAGAGTAGGTCTCCTATTTTCAAGAAGCCCATGGAAAAAAGATCCCTCCTGAAGACAGATTTATTGTTCACACACAGAAACTTGTTGTTCCATATAATTTCATTCACAATCTCCTGATGCGAAGTTGGTGCTTTGGTATTCAAATCAGACCAGGCATCGAGACACTGCTTATAAAAGGGCGGCAACTTCACTAGTAACTTGGAGGTATTGAAATTGCAATGAAGTGCAAAACGTCCACCAACAGACGAGAGTCGCTCTTCGAGAAAAAATTTCCAGGGACTTCTGTAGTCTTCCAAATATTTCTTAATGCAGATAACCGGTTTTGTCCGAATCATCGAGTCAATATCAAGCATGTTTAAACCACCGTTTTCAATGCTAGCAGAAAGAACATTTCTTTTAACTTTGTCTTTGCCATTCCAAATGAAACTGTAGAAAATTGAATCCGCGTTCTTTATTAGTTCTTTAGAAATAGGTATGACAGAGGCCCTAAACATAAGTTTAGGGATGGCGAAGATTTTAATTATCTGTATCCTCCCTAAGAGTGACAAGCCTCTCCACTTCCATAAATTTCTTGATTTCTTGATCGATTTCAAGGTTTCCCTAAAATTTAAGTCATCCCTTTCTTTATCGTTACCTCCGAAATGAATTCCTAAAATCTTTATAACATTACAAAGGGTGTGCATATTCGATAAATCTTCCCAGAGAGAATTGTCGCCGAGGGCTAAGGCTTCTGTCTTCTCGTGATTGACTTTTAACCCCGAACACTCTCCAAAGGCTTTGAGGAGGCGAAATAGGTTGATATAGGACAATTTGTCTTTTAGGAAACATGTCATATCATCAGCAAATAAGGAAAGCTTTACTGTTTCATCACCAATTTTAAAACCTTGAATGCTATCGTCGTTTCTTACCCTAATTGCCAAGACCTCTAAAGCCATTATGAACAGATAAGGAGAGAGAGGGTCCCCCTGTCTTACCCCTCTTCCTAATGGGAAGGGCCCTGTTGTAAAACCATGGTTCATTACACAACTCGAAGCATTATTATACGCGTATCCACTGAATAAAGCTAGGTCCGAAATTGAATTCGTGTAGTATTCTTATTAAATAATTGAAATTCAGAGTGTCAAAGGCTTTCTCAAAATCAATGGCCACTAAAATTCCAGCCAAGCCGTTTTGCTTTGTATGTTCTATTACGTCTTCTATTGTCCTGATCGCATCGAAAATTGTCCTTCCTTTAACAAACGCATTCTGATTGAAATGAATAATCTCAGGAAGGGCTTTCTCCAAACGCTTCGCCAGGGCCTTGGAGGCTATTTTCGCATCCACATTTATAAGAGATATTGGGCGCCAGTTCTTTATCAATCTTTTATCCTTCCCTTTTTTTTCAATTAGGGTTATAATAGCCTGTTTCTGGGAATTAGAAAGTTCTCCGTACTCGAAAGCATAATTTAAGCTATCGACCAGTATTGTTCCTATTAGGGGCCAAAAGGCAATGTAAAACTCTACAGTTAAACCGTCGTTCCCTGGGGATTTGTTTTTCTGGAATGTCTGTAGCGCGTTATAACACTCTCCATATCCTAGTTTCCCTTCACAAATATTCCTCAGTTTTTCTGATAATTTTGGAACTTGATTCGAATCCCTAATAAATGACGAAATCATCTCTGGATCCGCAAAGCTACATAACTTGCTGCATTTAATGATAATTAACAATTATTCACTAAAGTGGAGGTAAATATCCACCACTTTTACCGACACTGAGGTGAATAACTGTATACCACACAAGCTGAATAAATAGCGGACCAAAACATTACTTTCGGTACCCAAAGCGACGCGCGAAGCCATTTTGTTTCTCTTCGGCTGCTCGGATGTGAATAGTACTTTGCTAATCACCTCTGAGTTAACCAATCATCGCGCGCGGAAAGCACTATTCACTTGTGTGATACATACTAATTAACAATTAGATTGTGAGTTCGAGATTCTATGAGATGAAAGTTGATGAGGCCGAAGGCCGAATCAACTATCACCTCATAGAATCTCGAACTCATAATCTAATTGTAATTCTAACTCATTTTCTTTCAAATAATTATTTTCCTGTACTCTCTTATTTTCCCTTCAGCGCTGTTTTTTTCCGTTCCTTTTTTGGACTCTAAAGAAAGGTCAGCTTACTTTTTAAAAGGAAGAAAAAAGGCTCAACACCAATGATGACAGATGATGACACTTACCGGGACTTTGTGTTGCAAATAATGCTCCGGCTGACACAGAAGTCATAAGAAAGTTACTTAACATGTCTCCTCGAAGGGAAAGCCAACGTGTAGATGCCTTCAGTAATATCAGAGCTGCTGTGTTCCTATCTTGATGTCTCCATAGAAAGATTAAAAGACAAAATTCGATCAGTTTTATTAGGTTACCTGTCTGGCATGTAATTTGTCATGATTGCACGTGTAATATATAGAGGATATTACACGGTGGCGAGAAGATATGAATTTTATGTTCGAGTGGCAGAAACGATATCTCACGAGTGAGCGCAGCGAACGAGTGAGATGTCGTTTTTGCCACGAGAACATAAAATTCATATCTTTGAGCCACCGTGTAATGTTCTTTTTATTATATGGAGACCAGATATAATTGAAATTGCCGATTTTTATTTCCTTGTTTTTGAAAAAATCGAGCAAGTTTTACAAATCAATAAAAATTTTTATTACATGGACGAGAGTGTTTTACTGGGGACTAAACCACTCGTAGATTCCATACGCCACTCCATCCGGGACTCGAGTGGCGTATTTTCGTATGACACGCTTGCAAGTGTCTTATCGCCCATTGACGTCACGATTCGCGCCATTTCTACTTTGTTGAATGAACTTGGTTTCTTGTGTCGTTCAGGTTTGTTGTGAGCAAGCATGGACGAGCAGGTTTAATTTGTTTAATTAAGCGACGAAAAAGAAGGAGTTTTCCGAAAAACTCAAGGAAGAGAACATGATAATGGAAACCTTGACGATTTCAAGGCTTTTTGAGAGAATTTTTCGCAAGGAATTTCACAAAGTGCAAGATGTTGTAAAGGAGAAAACAAAAGCAGTTGAAATCTATCGGCCGTCAAGACATTGTAGCATCGGATTCAAGTCAAAGTCAGTGATGTTTTCAGTTCTTACGTATTACGATATTTGGTTGACAAGTATTTCATGTATTTTGTTTGATTAAAATTCAGTTAGTGTTTCTATATCCTGGACACGGTTGCTTTGTATTTTATGTGAAGAAGAAAGGTGATTTGTTTGTGATTCATATCTGCTCGCCACCGTGTAATATCCTCTATATATTTGAGCAAGTCAGTTATGCATACATCATCGATACAGTCGGAGGCTAAAATTCTGCAATGAGTCCCCACCATTCCTAATGTTAACTTCTTTGGTAAAGTTACTATATAAAAGTAATTCCGAACGCGTCCTTATTCTCTAGATCTTATAGGCCCTTTCTTTAGAAAAGTCGCTCTAAAGTTGTATCAGCTTAGGGTTTCCATAAAAATAAATACGTAATGGAAAAGAATACTAACTTGTAAAATTTTTGAAGGAAATCGTCCTCCATCCCCGAGGAGCGAATTATTTCCAATCCTGCCACAGTATCAGTAATAAGGGAATACACTGGACTGCATGTTAGTGCTTCAAGTCGTCGTATCTCCCGAGCGGATTTCAAATAATATTTAGCAAGGTAAATAAACAGTACCGTCAACGGAGTGCAAGTGATAAAAAGCCACACATTTGCCACAGCTGAAAGTATGATAGCACTGAAAAAGTACAACCACAACTGAGTGGCAAAGAGAAAATGTCCTGGAAGCATATCGTCCATGCATCCGATATCCTTTGAGAAGCGGTTTAAGATGCGACCAACTGGATTAGTGTCAAAGAATAGGACCGGTGCTTTCATAATTGCTTTTGTCATCTGGTCATGCAGGTTTTCTGAAGCCTTCAAAGCAGCGAGGTAGAAACAGAAAGAGGATATTATCGTAAGAAGTAAGGAGACTGTAACAATGGATCCGTACACCACAAGCGTTGTGTAGCTCTTCTGTTGTTCAAATGGCATCTCAGTCATCCGTGAGAGCCACCAATATGGTGCAATCCACAAAACTAAAGAAAGGAACATCATTCTGCATTATCAAGCTTTGATTCTGAGACAAATTATTTTTGTTTGAAAGCTACTCGTGTCGTTTTTCGAAGTTGTGAAGTAAAAGGAAATGCAAATACAGTAAACACCCGCGTGTAAGAACCTACAATTTTCTAAGTTTGGCAAAATAGGTTCTTGTATTTGGGGGTAGTTATTGGTAATTTAGGCTAAGTAGGTTCTTAATAAGGTTCTTAATTTCTAAGGAGGAGCCATAGTTTTTGATTGTACGAGAAGAAAAAAAATGGGTTTGGTCCTTCATTATACAGCATTTATTCATAACTGTATTGCTTCAAGCCTCATGCACAACTAAACAATCTATAAAATTAAACAAATATCTCTTCAACAAGAGCTGTATAATAAAAAAAAAAACATGAATTAGATAATTATAGCAAAAATAACCCACATATAAGAACCTGCTGAAATTTGCTTGGCTAAACAGGTTCTTATATTTTGGGGTATTAAAATGACAAATTTCTGCCAGCAGGTTCTTAAACCACTAGGTTCTTACACGCGGGTGTTTACTGTATGACAATTTAAGGAAGAGGCACTAATGTTAGGAACGTACAAATAACTAAAGGACATTTTACTAATAGGGACCTTGGGTGGATTGAGTGAGGGGAATGGGTGTTTTGAAGACTCAGTCCTATCTTGATGGCAATACTTGAGAGAGGTTTAATTTACTTACGAAGTTAATGAAAGACGATATGAAGTGGATTTGAATTACTCAAACAAATTAAGTCGAACACATGACCTTCCAGGTTTCTGTTGGACCCTCTCAGCACTGAACTACCTTGTAGCCTTACAGGACATTTGCCATATATGAATTCGAACCTGGTGCTACCACATGGCTTTCCCAAAGTTCAGTCGGTAGAGCATCTAACAGGTGCCTGGGTTCGATTCAGATTCAACTTGAAACCACACCACAAGATATTTTCTTTACTCGCCTTTTTAGTCTATTTGTTAAACTCTATAAAATGATGCAATAAATAGAAACCTGTACTTCATGTGCACTTCATGTGCACATGGAGAGAATGCAGAGAATTACTGCACTAAAAATATGGCTTACCCTGAACAATAGCGAGGAGAACAATAAGGCTGATTATCAAGACTGTTGGAAGTGCAGCTCTAAAATACTTCCAGTACAACCACCACTTAACAGTTCCAACCATTCTGTCCTCTTCCTCATCTTTCAGATCCACCCTCTCACGGTCTTCTTTAGCAGCAGATATGGAGGTCTCTTCACTGAAAAATGAACAAATCTCCTCATTTTTATTCTCGACATTTAGGTCGTGCTTTGTTTGAGATAGAAAATATGACGCCACTTGCTTGTCGTTTTCTGTTGGACTATACAGTCCTTGATAAACAACGGATCCATTGCGCATTATCGCAATGTTGTCGGCTTGTTTGAGAAACTGTAACTGATGAGTGACCAGAATACGTATCCGCCCGTCTAAGAACTCTTTGATGCATCTTTCAAACAGATGTTTGCCAACTTTGGCATCTACTGCACTGAGTGGATCATCCAATAGGTAGATGTCCGCGTCAGAGTAAATTGCGCGTGCCAGACTCACTCGTGCACGCTGACCACCACTGAGGATCACTCCACGTTGTCCAATTTCCGTGAGATCATATTTTGTAAAGCGAGCTATATCTTTCTGCAAGTCACAGACTTCGATAACCTTGTTGTATGTTTGTTCAGTGAACTGGTTTCCAAAAACTATGTTCTCTCGCACAGTGCCAGAATAGACCCAAGGCGTTTGGGAAATGTAAGCTATTTTTCCAATACAAGAGATTTTCCCAGAAGATATTGGAAGTTCTCCTAAGATACTCATCAACAAGGATGTTTTGCCGCTTCCGACTGGCCCTGTTATGCCAACAAGTTGCCCACTAGAAGCACTCAATGACACATTCCGTAACACAGGACGTTCTGACATATGGCTCCAAAAACTTGAAACATTTTCAAGAAAGGCCTGTGGTTGGATGTGCTGGGATGACTGTTCAAGTTTCCGAGCTCTAACCAAAGCCGGTTTTCCATTTCGTAAGCTCTCATTCCTAATAAATTGTGCTCTATATCTTCTGCCTTTGAAATAAACTTCTAAATAAGACTGGTTATCTTTCTGATCCGTTTTGCGTGTTAACATAGGTTTCTTTTCTATCAAGCGTTGCATCCTATTACATGCAGTCCTTGCGTCTGCAATAGAGCGTAGTGGATCTGCTATAGACATTGTGACGACAAATTGTATGTTAGCTAAGAGTGAGAGCAATGTAAATACTTTAAACGAGGTCAGTATATGCTCTGTCAGAAGCAGTGTTGTGACTGAAACGAATGCTGCCAAGCCAGAGCTGGTAAAGAACAAGGCGTAAAAACTGGAGATGATGAATCCTCGAATGCGAATCAGTGTGATTTCCTTTCTGTGAATAAAAACATTGTGAAAATGAATTTAATGTATGTTAGCCTTCAGTTAAGCCTCTTAATGTCTCTACTTAAGGTCGCATGTATGAAGTTTCAAAAAAAGCCAGGACAAATACATTCATACAGTTTTAGAACTTTAAATAATCTTGAAAGGTGGAACATATCTTTTTAAAGAATATTTGACCCAATTATATCAGGAAGGATAAAGAAACTACTACAAGGTCTGCATTACCCCCACGAGAACTTCGGCGTTGCTTTGTATGATAATGGTGGCTTTATTTTCTTTCAGAATTTTCTTTCATATCAATACATGAACGCGTGTAGAATTCGAACAGAGACGGATTTTGTGCCTGATGTTTTACGCTGCCAAGATATTTTTGCATTTTCAGCCGAATTTATCACCTGATGTAGCATGACGGTATAAGGCAAACGCAAACGCAAGCTTGCCTTTCATTTTGTTACCTTTTTACCTTTTATCGCTCAGAAAAATAGGGAACAAATCACACATTCATGACAAACACAAACCTACTAATTTCCGCCTACAAACGCCAAACGGCAGAAGTAGATTTTTTGCCGTTCGCGGAAGAAACAAACGTCATGCTTAATCTCTCTAATATGTCGGCGGCGTGGAATATCAAGCAAAAACTCCGTCAGAGTTTGCTTTCAATAACCGAAAAATGGCGAATCATCTGGGAATCATTGGGATTCTTTTAATTCAGATCATTCACAAAACCTCACTTTTGCTGCATCACTGTTTTCTGCAACCTTCTAATTCCCCCTCAACCTTTCACGGAACCGACTCATTCCCACGCACACGGCATTCCACCTCTTGATTTCTTCCAAGCGTGAAGTCCTGAAAATTTCTTTGCCAGATACCTCCCAAACCCTCTCCTAAAGGTGGTGGCAAACGAGGACACATTGTTGCGGACGCATTGTTGCTCATGATTGTTTCCGTGCTGCGCAAACTGGGAAACATTTGTTGCGGACACAAAAAGTTTCTGAAAGAAATCAGAAACATTTTTGTGTCTCGGACACAAATTTTGTGTCCGCAACAAATGTTGCCCGCGCTGGCAAACAGGGAAGCATTTGTGTCCGCCACAATGTGTCCGCAACATTGTGTCCTCGTTTGCCACGTCACTAATCTATGCGAATGCCACCCCTCACCTTCCCCTCCCAGAACATTTGCGGTGTTGCTGGCTGAACGACTTTGCCCTTGCTTTTCTTAGAGCAATTTGTTTGAGTGAGGGTTCAGGGTGAATTACTGACAAAACACGAAATCCTGAATTTAATGAGTCGGGCTCGCCCAAGGCCGCTCTATTCTATTAAAATAAAACAGGCTCGTTCCCCCAGGCCGCCTGGATAATGCAATATTGATACCAACCTTCTAACTTGTGCAACAAGGTCTCTGAAATTCCATTCCCAGGCGTACATTTTGACTACACGGATTCCTGTAATGATCTCTTTCATCATCTCCAATCGTTTGTCGGTTACTGCAGCTGATTGGTGACGAACCTTTCCAGCCTTATGAGCTGCATATGATCCATAAGCAACGACGACAAGGAAAAAAGAAGCACCTATCAAGGCTTGCCAAGTGACTAAGAACCACACAAGAGCCATGGATACAATGATGTCCAGGAGAGCAAATGAAATTATATAAACGGGAATAGCCACCTGCTCGATAGTTTGAGCATCGTTGGAAACAAGATTGATAGTGTTTTCAGAAATGGTGTCTTGTAAAGTACATCTATTAAGATCCAGAATCTGAAAAAAGGAAGTAAAGAAAGGGTAGTTTTCTTACGTATTTAGAACCCCAGGGAACGATTCCAACAGAAAGATCTACTATAGCTTGGGCGCGGACAGTTTGCTTTTCTGTCCACGTGCACAGAACCATCCATTCATGTGAATAATGTTACAGCACCAAAGTACTGTTTTGCATGATTAAAGCAGATTTCCTTTCACAAGAAGACATAATTCTTTGTCTGCCAGTCTAGAAGATAAAATTGTTGGGTAAAGAATAACATCCTAAGTTGGAAATTAGCATGTTTCTTGCACGCTATTACAAAAACAAAAGATGATTTACTTGCCTTTTTATACACAAATCCAATCACGGCAACTTTCAGTCTGGTTGTAATCATTTCTGACTTGAATACCCCGTGACCTTGGCATACAGATCTTGTAATGGCGACCAAACACATGCCGATTACAAACGGCATTGTTGCCTTGTAACTGACCTCTGAAGCTGTAGAAATGCCTCTCAAGAAGAACCATATGATCAAAGGAAGAACATGAAACGTTATCGCGTAGACAAACCTAAGGAAGGCTACAATGATATAGTCTCTGCAGGGAATAACTGTCATCATGGCCTTCCACAGGCGAGGCTTTCTTCGGTTTTGTACAGACGATCTTTCTTCTGCCAGCCATTCCCTCTCCAAGTCAGCGACTAACCGTTCCGCTTGATATGAAGTTTCGACTTCAAACAAGTGTTTCTCTTCCAATGGTTGTTTGGTCCCGAGCTTGAGAACATTGTTTAGCCAGGAGAAGGTCAACAGCGAAAAGAAACCTGCTTTCTCTCTTGGATTCGGAACCCGAGCATCCTCCATCACCCACTCTCACTGACCTATTGTGGAAAGCTGTATCTTTTTTAGTGAATGAAAAAATAATGGGCGAAAAAAGACAAAGCGAAGTAACAAATATCGTATACATAGCCAGGATCAATATCCCCTTTACAAATGGCTAACCGGAAGCTATCTAAGCTGACGTACGGCTTTCCAGACACCCCGGAGTGGTATTTAGGCTATTTAGACTATCCGGACTGCTATGCTTTGCTATGCTTTGTTATGTAAGCCTAGCAGCAAGCGAGCCATGAGACAAGAGCCAAGAATCGCTACTGGCTCTAAGAAAAAGGCTAACCGGGAGCTTTCGATACTACCTTTTCGTGGGTGTTGTTAACTTGATTGAGTAGAGTAATCAAAAATTCTTCCGCTCTTTCAGCTTAAAACATGTGATTTAAAGGGTAATAAACAACAATCAACAGTATGTATTTGATACAAACGTTCGATAGTTCGTCCTGTATTCACTCGAGACAAATGTAACAAGAGACGGATAATTGGAAGGATCGACCACGTGTTTCTTGCGTAAATAGGGCCGACGATCGTTGTTAAACTATGCAATGTCAAAGAACACTATTATTCTCGATATTTAACAATTAGATTATTCGCTCTCAATTTCTATGAGGTGATAGTTGATGAGGCCGCAGGCCGAATCAACTATCACCTCATAGAAATTGAGAGCGAATAATCTAATTGTTTTAGTAGAATTCTGACTGAAATAAACGCAAATAATGGTTTCTAGTTATTTTCCTACGCATTATCGAACTTAACGGTTTAACGAAATCGCACGCATTGAATTGTCCTTGGTAAATTTGCAGTTGTTTACGCGCGTGCAGCCCGTTTTTCAATAATTTCAAGCTTTTAAAGTCAAGAAACCGCTAATGTCCTTCTTTTAGTCTTCTCGGAAATTTTATTAGCCATTTACATTTAAACTTCCTACCAAAACTTCGGAAAAACGATAAAAACGTCGCATTTTGTGGACGACCTTCGGCAACTGCACACTAATGGCTGATAGTGTTCAATAGCTCAGCCAATCACATTGCAGCATTTGCATTAGTGTACTAGTAGAATTCTACTAATATAAAATAGAAAACTCGAGCTCAGTGCTCAGGTTAGTCGTCCAGGTCAAACGTCTAACAGAGGACTGGATTATTTGGGGTAATGGCAAATTTTGGAATTTTATTCTATCTGCAAAGAGAAGCCATTGAATACTTTTTCTATTCCTGAAATCTGACAGGTAAAGTGATTCATTAATTTTTACTGGATATACAGCTGAATTAAAATATTTTAAGTCTTACTTTCTATGATGATACCCAGTCAGTCACTAACGCTTCCAGGAAAAGGATAGTGAAACATTAAAACGTCTCATGGAACCCGTGTAACAACTTGTTAGGCAAAACGAAAATAGGTTTTAATAAATAATGAAGATGGTAAATTTTAAGCTCGGTGAATAAATGATCAAGGTGAAAACATTCGTTTTGTCATGAGCGTGGGACAAACAAAATATGTTGAGTCCCCGACGAGCTACGAGAGACTTTTGATGAACTAGGCCATTTACATAGGTTGGTTCATTCACGAAGTTGGAAAACGTAAATCTGTTGCCCTCATAATAATCGTTGTCAAAAAGCGGATTTACATCTAATTGTCCATTATCTCAACGAAACAAAAACACTATCCTGAGGCGATGTTAATTTCTCAGTGTGAGTAAAGACTCATGCCGAATAATTAATAAGTGGCAGTCCGGGATACTCTGCTCCGAATTATTGAACTAAGCGAATAAAACATGCGCATAAAAGCTTAACTGGCCACATGGAAAGAGTTGTATAAAGTTCAGTATACTAGTTTAAATTGTGTTTTGCATACAAATCTCGATAAGTCACTTAAATCAACCGTGCCAAATTTAGTCTTGTTTGTGAGTGACTCTTGGTCAACCAAACATCGCAGTAAAGTTGATTGTCCAGTTTTTTTATGGTCACTATGGCATGATGTTGTCGATGAAACTGTCGAAATGTTCATTCTACTTTAAAGGAAATTAATCTTTTCAATGATACTAACAAGAACATATGATGCAATAGGTTGCCGGTTGAAATCCTTCAGTGTTTGTGATTGCTTTTGTACGCTCGGACTAGAGCTGGCATCAGTGTTCGATTCACAGAGCAAAGAAGCATTACTAATACGTCAGCTGCAATTCACTTACCTTACAAAAATCGGCCCATTTTGCGGCGTACACTCCAGGGTGAAACTTATTAACAGTCAGTATAAATGTTCCGGTTTACTAGCCAGCTGGAACTAACGACTTAAATAAACGAAAGGAAACGAAACAAAGAAATGGGTAGAAATAATGTTGCAGCAGCATTCCGCTTTGTTTGTTGCTTTCCTTGGTCCTCAGCCACCTTCTTTCATAACTAAAGCTACGCTCAAACACTTCACATTAAGTAGAAACCTCACCAGGGCAGACAAAAATCAAGCATAGCGTTTCGCGAAGTCGAGACCCAAACCGGCCAAAAACTTAGCCGTTAGGCATAAAAATTGGAAAATTTTAACCGTTAGCCGTAAAAATTGTTAACCGTAAAAAATGTCTGGCCACAGAATACCACGAAAGTGAAAGTCTCAAGATCTCTTGTGAAGATTTTTGTCTCACCTTTTGCTGCCAAAATCTGAAATCAAACAAGCTTTTTGCACAACTTTGTTCCATTGAAGAGTCCTTCAGGAATTTCAAATCACGGTCAACATATTAAGAACGTCCACATGCTTAATGTTTCGTATGTTTTTTTTTTCTATGAAATTCGAATATATTTAGGGACGGACCATTAGAAAAGTGATGCAGGCGGATGGGGAAAAACAAAACAAACAAAAATTCATGCAAGGGAATTGTTCCATTGAAGAGTCCTTCAAGAGTTTCAAATCACGGTCAACATATTAAGAACGTCTACATGCTTAATTCTTCGTATGTTTTTTTTTATGAAATTCGAATATAATTAGGGACGGACCATTAGAAAAGTGATGGAGGCGGATGGGGAAAACAAAACAAACAAAAATTCATGCAAGGGAAAATGTCCGAAAAAAATCATGCACAAGATCGGGCCGCATTAAAATGCACCAAATGTTCCCAACGGAGGATTCCCCGGATCCCTCTACGGAAAAGGGCCTCCGGTCCATTTTAATACATCACAATCAGTGCTAACTTTTCGGCCCCCCACCTCAAAATTCGTTCCTATGGGCTTGACAGGTACATTAATTACACAATTTTTCCCTGTAAACTGCAATTTACTTTTGAAACCTCCCTAAGTAAATTAATTTATTGAAGTGGACATTATTCAAAAAGTATTTTATGTCATAAAATAAACTTTAAAATGGAAAGTTACTTTAAAGTACAAGCTGCGTACTTAATAAAACAAAGTAGCACTGTTTTTAATTAATTCAATAGGAAATTGTGCATGAAGCAGATTCTTAAAAAAATCGTGGATAGTGCTGCAGTATAAAAAACATTCTTGCACAGGCAAGGGGCCCCAAAAAAATTATTGCAAGCTAAAAATCCCCTCCCCTCCCCATCACTTTTCTAATGGTCCGTCCCACATAATAAACGTTATGGCATAGTAAACACCCGTACTTTTAAACCTTCTTCAGCATCGTTCCATTTTATGCTTGTAAATTATAAAGAAGGTTATGTTATCTCCAATTCTTTAAAAAAAAATTGGAACTCAACCTCTTCTCCTCCATTAGGTGGATAAATCTTAAAACTGAGTGGAACACCAGATAAAACACCGCCAGGTTTTCACCTGAGATGAAACATGCTTGTCATCTATGATCAAACACTTCCATTTTGATGAGATGCTTTATTGATTATCACGAGTCACGGAAACAATGGAGAAAAAATATACAATGTTTAAAACAGTGTTGAAACCTACACGTTCTCTTTTACCATGATTTTTTTTATTATTTAGAGAGCTTTCCAATTGCTTCTGGCTGACTGGAAGCCTTGACGAAATCAGTACTCGCAACCGTTTTATTTTTTATGAGATCATGGACGGTAAATTTCATCTACTGCATCATTTACTTCAGCAAACGTTTCCTTCCAGTGATTAGTTAGTTAAAGGAAAATCTTTTTGAGCGGCAGTCATGCTATAAGTCTGAACAAGGCGAGCGAAGACTCCATTCCTATTTTGTAGCAAAACTTGAGGTTTATCAAACTCAACCACTCGTCCCTGCTCCATAACCAACACTTTATCATAGTCCATGATGGTATTCAGTCGATGAGCGATGGTTACTACTGTGGAATCTTTAAATCTGCTGCGTATAACCTCTTGAATCATTCTGTCTCTCTTGAAATCCACATTAGCAGTGGCTTCATCCAGAATGATGATCTTGCTCTTTTGTAGCAACGCACGTGCTAAACAGAGCAATTGGCGCTCGCCAACACTGAAGTTGCTTCCAGACTCTAACAACTTGTACTCCAGTTGGTCAGGTAATTGTTGTGCCAGGGTCTTCAACTGAACATCTTCCAAAGCACGCCACAGGTCATGATCTTGATACAAAGAAAAAGGGTCCAGGTTCTTCCTGAGGCTACCGCTAAAGAGGACAGGATCCTGAGTTATTACTGCCATAGGCCTGCGGGACGCTCTCAGATTAAGATCCTTAATGTTCACACCATCTATGATAACCTGTATGATGGATGAGTAAACGAGTTCAAATATTAGCACTCCTTATGTTCGTCAGTATTTAAGTCACGCGAGTAAGTAGGTAAGTAAGTGTAAGTAAGTAGGTAGATAAGTAAGCAAGCACTCAATCCATAATTACCTCGCCTTCAGGTTCTGGCATTCGAAACAACGCGGCCACTAAGGACGATTTTCCAGCTCCCGTGCGACCTGCTACACCAACTTTTTCCTTATCAGCGATACAGATGCTTATGGCGTTCAAAGTTGCTGGCGCTCCTTTCAAATATGCTAATGACAAATCACGTAATGTCAAGGTGCCCGTTGTCGGCCACTCTTCAGGTGGAAGGGTTTCGGTGCTGTACCCAGGCTCTGGATCGAGTTCGGTGTAGGCGAACACCCTTTCTACTGAAGTCATGTGATTTTCTGTTTCCGAGGCGACACGAATGCCGTACTGTGAGGCTTCTAATGTCTCTGCAGCAAAGGTTAGGGACATACCTGCCAAGGCTAAAGCAAAAATGAAGCCTTTCTTTTTAGCTTAATGCTACTTTGTATAATCTGACTATCAGAGGGAACCTATTCGGAAGCAGTCAGTAAATTTAATTTCAAAATTGACTGGCGAATAAATTTGCTCCATAATTTGTACAGTCAAGCTGTTCTTCTTTCAATGATTAATTATGGCGTGTGGCTGCTCTGGCTGTGGCTGGCATCGAATTCCAGTTAGGGACGATAATCGAATTTGGCACCAATTTTTGCGCTATGACATAATTAGAAAGTTCGTCGTTGTCGAACGAAGCGAAACAACCCATATACCCTGCTTTCTTAACTCAAAGCTGACCATTTTACTGCCATTCTATCATCTCTAAGTGTGAATACACGCAACTAAAATGTATATTGAAGAAAGAAATAAACTGAACCTGGGTGGTCTAAGTGCATAAAGTCCACCAATATACTCAGACGGTCCGATTTTATTATCATTGATATTATTATTTTATTACACAAACATTCCACAGTTCCACAGTCTGTCAAATGGTAACACTTACCAGGACTTTGTGTTGCAAATAATGCTCCGGCTGACACAGAAGTCACCAGAAAGTTACTTAAGAGGTCTACTCGAAGGGAAAGCCAACGTGTAGATGCCTTCAGTAATATCACAGCTGCCGTGTTCCTGTCTTGAAATCTGAAAAAAAAAAAGAAATAAAAGCGCTCAATTTTATCTCGTTATCTGGTAGTTGCTATATCAGAGAAAACCCAAACCAGATATAGACCCATCATCATGATACAGAGAATACTGGTTAAAAGACACTTATTTGGTAAAGTAGTTTGTTCGGAGAGCACTTTAAAGGGGGGGGGGGGCAGTTCTTTTTACGAATCCTTCCTTATTCCGCTTATAAGCCCTTCCTTTCTTCGAGTTAAAGTTGTATAATCTCACAATTTCCTTGACGGTAAACATGTACGATAAACATGTATACTCAAGACCTATCGACTCGAGTCGTTTTTATACCTAATCGTACCTTTTTGGTACGCTACGGCGGTATATCAGACGAGTATGGCCTAGCCATGGTTCGCCTTCGTATTTTGGCGAGACGCAGTCGAGCCTAAATACCCATGGCGACACGAAACGAGCCTGGTATGCCGCCGAAGCGTACCAAAAAGGTACGACCCAGATTCAGCCAAGAATCCGGTGATATCGTGGCATATAAGGTCAGTGACTTGATATCTTACTGCATCGGCGACAATTTTGACACTGTCACCCAGCGCCTGAACTTAATTTTTAAACAAATTCACAGGTGGTCAAAAAGAAACAGACTCTCGATCCATAATGGCAAAAGTGAAGCTATGCTCCTGTCTACAAAACCTCTAATCGGCCCCCTTCAAGAACTCCGATACGAAGACAACAGAATTGATTTTGTAAACTCCACCTGCTGCCTAGGCGTAGAAATAGACAATAAATTGTCCTGGTCACCTCACATTGATAAATTATGTAAGGGCTACAGGAAAAAGCTTGGAGCTCTTAGAAGAATGCCACGCCTTCCCCCCAAAGTGCTCGAGGAAATCTACTTCAAAACAGTTGTACCGGGAGTCACCTATTGTATCCCTGTATGGGGTGGATGCACCGCACCGCTATTAAATAAATTAGAGGAGATCCACACAAAAGCAGCTAGGCTTATTCATGATCTACCGCGAGATCGAGATAACACCAACATCTTACAAAAAGTCAACTGGCTTCCATTATCATACATGTACAAAAAAGCTATACTAAAACACGTCCACCAAGCCTTTTATCAAGCTGGCCCAGCACAAATAACCGAACTGTTTTCTGTGAAACCAGAAACGTATAACTCTCGACGATCAAAACAACTGGTACTGGGCAGACCCAAAATGGAAATAGGCAGACTTTCTATCCGTCACAGAGGAGCTATGATATGGAACTCAATTCCCAGCAGCGTTAAAGACTACGATAATGTCACTTCGTTTAAAAATAATTTAAAACAATTCTCCAAATTTATTAACAATTTCACTTTTGAAAAGGAGAGTTCTGCGATTATAAATAAATTAGATCACTTTTACTATTATTGAAACCACTAATTTTTACTTTAATTTTTATTACTCTTATACTGTATATATTTGGTCTTTTATTTTTTTATTAGATGTAAATATTGTAACTTAGTAACGCAGGTCCACATCAGCCTATGGCTGCCAGATTTTTAACCTGCGTGACCAAATAAAGTATGTATGTATGTATGTATGTATGTAGATCGCGCTTCTGATTGGCTACTTGCGAATTTGGGTACGGAAAATAAAATGAATTGCAAAGACGGGGAGAAAGTTTATATCGGACAAAAAACTCGACCCCTAAGAGGTCTTGAGATGTACAACAACAACAAAAAAAAGCGAGAAAAGGGCGTTTTTTTTGTGGTGGAAAGAACTCTTTATTGGCGCTTCAGTGCACAATTTCAATTCAACCGGATGAGCAGATTATAGACTACTGTTACCATTAGCCACGCGTATTGTTTTTGGAAGTATGCCATTCTATTCGCAAACCGAATAGGCCATTTTGCAGTTCTCTGCTCAGTAGTTTAGTCTTTGAATGGTAGGGAGGTTGGAGTTGACCTTGCATTGATACAAACCTCTCTGCTTTTCTTATGTAAATGTGAGCCATTAGCATCAGAACTGTCGCAGGGCGACGATTAAACACAATGGCTGGTTCGTTACCTCAACACAAACCTTACTCAAACACTCGAGATTTTCACTTCACAACGGTAACAACACAGCTCGAGCGAAAATTCAACCGATCACCACAGGCGCACGTGGCCCATAGCAACATGACGTAATTTACAACGTAACTTGACAACGGAAGTTCGGGAAGCGGGAGGCACGAGAACAACTTGATTTGAAAGACAAAAGCAGGGAGGTCTGTATCAAAACAAGGTCACCTCCAGCCTCGCTACCATTCAAAGTCCTGGTTTCTGAGCAGACAACTGTAAAATGGTCTTTTCGCTGAATGAACACATGCGCGTTCAAATGATATTTGCAAGATTTTGGCTCATCCCCAGGGAGGTTCTCGGGTTCTTCAAAACATCTCATTTATATCTAGAGGTCGTTTTGAATCATTGCCGAAGATGTTTATAGTATTTAACCTAAATGTCCCATTTTATAGGTTTTAAGTCAATGACAACAAATTTGTAGTTATTAATAAAAGTCTACTTACTGGTAAAATTTCTGAAGAAAATTGTCCTCCATCTCTGAAGAGCGAATAACTTCCAACCCTGCCACAGTATCAGTAATGAGGGAATACACTGGACTGCATGTTAGTGCATCGAGTCGTCTTATCTCCCGAGCGGATTTCAAATAATATTTAGCAATGTAAATAAACAGTGCTACCAGCGGAGTACACGTGATAAAAAGCCACACATTTGCTACCGCTGAAAGTATGGTAGCACTGAAAAAGTACAAGCATAATTGAGTGGCAAAAAGGAACTGTCCTGGAAGTATATCGTCCATGCACCCGATGTCCTTAGAGAAGCGGTTTAAGATGCGACCAACTGGATTAGTGTCAAAGAATAGGACGGCTGCTTGCATAATCGCTTTTGTCATCTGGTCATGGAGGTTTTCTGAGGCCTTCAAAGCAGCGAGGTAGAAACAGAAGGAGGATACTATCGTAAGAAGCAAGGAGACTGTAACAATGGATCCGTACACCAAAAGCGTTGTGTAGCTCTTCTGTTGTTCAAATGGCATCTCAGTCATCCGTGAAACCCACCAATATGGCGCAACCCACAACACTAAAGTAAGAAAACAACTTGTACCATTACCAGACCATCATTTCAGTCTAGGAGAAGGCACTAAGGCTAGAAACACACTTATACCTAAAGGATATTTGTACTTATAGGTGGATGTGACGAGGGACTACTTGGGTGTCTTTAGAATTGAGTGTAATCTACATAAAGATGCATTTAACATGTGTTAAAATTTGCCGGCGACGTTAATAAATGAAGATATGCATTCAAACCGAATTACTCAAACAGGAAAAACGCTTCTGAGTGCAAAACGAAGTCTATCCCATGACCAAGTACCTGTTGGATACTCTAACCCGACTGAGCTATGGGAGAGTCCAACTGAACCTAATAGCATGACAGGACAGATATGAACCTGGCGTTACCACGTCTTACCACGAGTCTCCCACAGCTCAGTTGGTAGAGCATAACAGATTCCTGTTTTCCCACTTAGTAATAGCATGTCAATCGATCAACGCTAAAAAGAGATACAATGAATAGACTCCTGGCTATAGAGGAAGATACCACGATTTCGTTTCTAAATCGCTCTTGTGACAACAAGCAGGCGAAAAAATAAACAAACGAGAAGTTGGTGTCGCGATTACTTTGTTACTGGACTAACTACGTCCCCCGGGACTACGTCCTTCATGTGCACCTCATGTGTAACTTAGGAATGAAGGGAATAACTGCGCTACAATTAGTGCTCACCCTGGACAATACCGAAGAAAACAATGAGGCTGGTTATCAAAACTGCTGGAAGTGCAGCTCTAAAATACTTCCAGTACAACCACCACTTAACAGTTCCAACCATTCTGTCCTCTTCCTCATCTTTCAGATCTACCCTGTGGCTGTCTTCCTTTGCAGCATTCATCGATTTGAAAAAGTCTTTACTGAAAAGCGAAGAATTCTCCTTATTGTTATTCTCGCCATCGAGGTCTTGCCTTGCTTGAGATAGAAGATAGGAAGCCACGTCCTTGTCTTTTTCTATTTGACTATACGTTCCTTGACAAACAACGGAGCCATTGCCCAACATGACAATGTTGTCGGCTTGTTTGAGAAACTGTAACTGGTGAGTAACCAGAATACGTATCCGCCCGTCTAAGAACTCTTTGATGCATCTTTCAAACAAATGTTTGCCGACTTTGGCATCTACTGCGCTGAGTGGATCATCCAATAGGTAGATGTCCGCGTCTGAGTAGATTGCGCGTGCCAGACTCACCCGTGCACGCTGACCACCACTAAGGATCACTCCACGTTGTCCAATCTCCGTGAGATCATGTTTTGTAAAGCGAGCTATATCTTTCTGCAAGTCACAGACTTCGATAACCTTGTTGTATTTTTGTTCAGCAAATCGGGTACCAAAAACTATGTTTTCTCGCAGAGTACCGGAATAGACCCAGGGTGATTGGGAGATGTAAGCTATTTTTCCAATACAAGAGATTTTCCCAGAAGAGATTGGAAGTTCTCCTAAGATACTCATCAGCAAAGATGTTTTGCCACTTCCGACTGGCCCTGTTATGCCAACAAGTTGCCCATTAGAAGCACTCAATGACACATTGCGTAGCACAGAACGTTCTGACATTTTGCTCCAAAAACACGAAACGTTCTTAACAAACGCCTTTGGTTGGATGTGCTGAGATGTCTGTTCAAGTTTCCTAGCAGTAACCAAAGCCGGTTTTCCATTTCTGAAACTTTCAATCCTCATAAATTGTGGTTTATACCTTCTACCTTTGAAGCAAACCTCTAAAGGAGACTGCTTGTCTATGTGATCCATTTCGCACGTCAAGATGGATTTCTTTTCTATCAAGCGTTGCATCCTATTACATGCAGTTCTTGCATCCGCAATATAGCGTAGTGAATGCGCTATAAAGATCGTGACGATAAATTTGATGTTCGATAAGATAGAAATAAGCGTGAATACTTTAAACGACGTTAGTGGATTTTGTGTCAGAAGCAGTGTTGTGACTGAAACGAATCCTGCCAGACCAGAGCTGGTGAAGTACAAGGCGTAGATACTTGAGATGATAAATCCTCGAATGCGAATTAGTGAGATTTCCTTTCTGTCAAAAAGGAAATTGTGAAATTTAATTAAAGGTGTCTAGCTTCATATGAAATATGCACTTTCCAAACACGCAACGTTATACGGGATAACAAGGTTTCAGAGCATTAACTGGTGTTAACATTAAAACCATACAACCATTTCTAGTTAAGATATTTGATTCTAGCTCTCTGGATTCACAGTGTTTTAAATATGACGATAACTGAGTAGTTTATTCAACAAACTCCCTAGTAGTACTTTCCCGCGTGGCTAATTGTACCCTTGACTGAAAATGCCATATTCCCCGGGTTGTAGATGTAGCATCATGGTATCAGCCTCTCGTACAATTACTCTAAGCCGTACGAGCCGAAGTTTTCTATCACCTATGACGTGATAGCTCATTTGGCCCTCGGCCTCATCAACTACCACTTCACGAGTTCATAATCTAATTGTTAAATAGGGCACTTTTATACGCGTGTCCTTGAAAGGGGAAGTTATTCACGACTCTTGGTTTAATAAAACTGAAATTCGTCGGTTTTTGGCCGTTTTACTGTTACTTCCGTTCTTCATGAGGGATAGCCAACTAGGCCTCAGTCACGTCGTTGACTATTCGATCATGAAAAAGGAGAACATGTAGCCTAACTGTTAAATAAAGTGTTGGTACCAACCTTCTTACTTGTGCCACAAGGTCTCTGAAATTCCATTCCCAGGCGTACATTTTAACTACCCGGATTCCTGTAATTATCTCTTTTATCACCTCCAATCGTTTGTCGGTTATTGCAGCTGATTGGTGACGAACTTTTCCAGACTTATGAGCTGCATATGATCCATAAGCAACGACGACAAGGAAAAAAGAAGCACCTATCAAGGCTTGCCAAGTGACTAAGAACCACACAAGAGCCATGGATACAATGATGTCCAGGAGAGCAAATGGAAATACAAAAACGCCGTATGCCAACAGCTCGATAGCTTGAGCATCGTTAGAAACCAGGTTGATGGTGTTTTCTGAAATGCTGTCTTGTAAAGTCCATCTCTTAAGATTAAGGATCTGGAGAATAAGGTTAAGAAAAAATGTCTTAAATATATATAAACTGATGGAATACTAGAATTTTCCCCGGCTTTTAATAAAAACACATAGAGCGAAGACGACATGTGAAGATATTGATGTCGCCATGGTTACTGACCTGGTAAGCCTCTAACCAGAGAGCTTAACCAGTGCGAGGACAACGCGAAGTGAAAAATTAATTTATATTTAACAAATAGGTTACACTTTGCCGTGCGTCTGTTCAGATATAGATCACAGATGACGTCAAAATGTGGTAAGCACAAAGGCGAGCGGGTCACTGATGTTCTCAGCACATTTTGACGTCTTCTGTGATCTCTAACTGAGCAGACGCACTGCAAAATGGAGTCTATTTGTTTTATACAATAACAAGACTTCTGTACACTTCAGTATCGCTAAAGCGCCGCTACCAATGAACTTAGGTTATGTTCATTACGAGATGGTTCCCGTGATCACGAAGCACTGTTAAACCGATTTTAAAATAGGCAATATGAAGGACAAAAAATGTCATCGAAAGAAACTGACCTTCATTCCATTTATACTCTGTCATGGCGTTCAACTGCCATTCAAGGACTTCCCGCAGCGGCTTCAAACTACTCGAGCATCGGACAAACACTTACAGCTTTCGATAATTTTTCAAATCAGTCACTATCTACTTCACGCTTGTTTAGCCTAGTGTCTCGAAAGGTGTAGAGTATTTGGCAGATTCTTCCTTTATGTAGGTTTATGTAGATTTATAATTAAGCTGAACTTTCCCTTGTTGTTTTCGCTGCAAGTTTTGAAAAACGTTACCGAGAAGACTGACTAGGGCTATGAGTCACACCACTTAGTGACGTCATCTGTGTGTCAGTACTCTAATAGATGACAGGCATCAGCCAATCACAACGCGCGCAGTAACTCGGTTATTGTATAATTTACTTTTGAATCTCGCGATTATCCAGATTTATTATCCAACACTGCTTCACTGGCGAAACTGCAAAACGAGTACAAATATCACACGATATTTGTACTCCAGAGAACTGGTTAGACAGGTTTCTGACGTGTTCTCGTGCTCTTGACCAATCAGTTAGCTGGATATCCTGCGCCAATTCCGTTCCGCTTCGCATACTTCTGTCACGCATTCGCGGCAAATAAATATCCGCGAAATTCGCCCGCTTTGAGTAGTTTGACATAACATTTTGGCTTGTTGGATAATAAATCTCTTATTAGACGTTTTGTTGTGTAGTATCGCCGAGTATTTTTACGAGTTGTGCCGTATTTTGACTCGCCCTACGGGCTCGTCAAAATACGGCACAACTCGTAAAAATACTCGGCGATACTACACAACAAAACGTCTAATAAGATCTATTTATTATTCCACTATTGGTCGATTTTACCATATTAGGGCAAAAGAACGCGCAAAATATGCCACGTTATTACACTGTAGAACAGGACAGAAATACGGACTGAAAGCAAAGCGACAAAATGGTTGGACCAAACTTTAATTTTTAATGGAATAATAAATCTCTTATTCGATGGTTTAACATATAACACGCGCGGACATTTTGCTCATTGCTCGTATTTTTTCGTACGCAAATCGCAAAATATCCGCGTATTATATGTTAAACTATCGAATAAGGTGTATGTATTCGGTATATCTATTGCCTTAGGGACTAGCTCCAGCTGAATATGTAAAGAGAACGTTCAACCCCAAAAAGAAATACGAAAATTTAGGCGTCGCCTTTCACGTTCTCCGAAATATGCAGAATTTGGTGTTGTTGTTGAGAACGGTTAAGAAATGTACCGAGAGTTTTCTATGGGATATATAATTATATATTGTTTTTACCGGTTTCAGTTGTAATAGTAAATTATAATGATAACTATAAGGTGTTGTTTTGCGCAATTAGAATTTCTATTTAATATTTTCAAGGTATAAGTATAGAATGACGGGACTGTTACTTGCCTTTTTATACACAAGTCCAATCATCGCAGCCTTCCATCTAGTCGTTACCATTTCCATCTGAAATATCCCGTGAGTTATGCATACAGATCTTGCAATGGCGACCAAAGAAATACCAATAACAAACGACAGCGTTGCCTTGTAACTGATCTCTGAAGCCGTAGAAATGCTTTTCAAGAAGAACCATACCATCAAAGGAAGAACATGAAACGTTACCAAATAGAAAAACCTCAGGAACGCAATAATTATATAGTCTCTGCAGGGAATAACCCTCATCATGGCCTTCCACAGGCGAGGCTTTCTTCGGTTTTGTTCAGACGATCTTTCTTCTGCCAGCCATTCCCTCTCCAAGTCAGCGACTAACCTTTCTGCTTGATACGAAGTTTCGACTTCAAACAAGTGTTTCTCTTCCAATGGTTGTTTGCTCCCGAGCTTAAGAACATTGCTTATCCAGGAGAAGGTCAACAGCGAGAGGAAACCTGCTCTCTCTCTTGGATTCCTGGCCGGAGCATCCTCCATCACTCATTCTCACTGGTCTATTGCGGAAACCTGTTTTTGATTATGCCATTTCGTTAGATCTTGAACAAATGATCCTAAAGAGAAGGCGGGATTTTATTTCTTCTGACTGAGGTTTTAACTAAAACAGAGTGGGATTCAATTTGCACCCCTTACAGCTTCTCAGTGCGGCTTTTAAATTATTTTCAACCATTCTTAGTTTGATAAACGATAACCGACATGACCGTCCTTTTCTGTACTTTTGGGCTGTTTTTGAACAAATCGTCAGCTTTTTCCGACTTCTTGAAATCCCTTCTCTGTAATTCTCGTTTAATTAGATACCCCTCTAAAAAAAATTCCACGGACGAGCACTATCCATCCGGGTATGTTCTCCGGATAGTGTCTCTCCGCGGATAAACACTATCGCGTCACGTGATCAATTTAAACCAATCAGAATTGGAGAAAATCTAGTGCTGAACTATAGTTAAATAATAGAGTGTTTCGGTCGATGAACTATCGGCTGATAGTTTTCCCAGCAGAAATTTGATGTTCTTAAAACAAAGAATAGTCAGAAGCGAAGCTTTGAGGCTAACATGCTAGTTTTAAAGTGCATATGAAGTAAAAAATAATTACTGCTTATTTTTAAGGCTTTTCGAAATAAAGACGAATGGCGTTTTCCTTTTTGAAATATCTTCTTTCGTTATGGAGATATTTAGGTTTTTGTAATATGCGCGATGACGTCATTAATCGTTCCAGAAAAGGATAAATCACTGAATCAAGCATATCTCTTGGAGTATTAAAGCGGTGTTCTTCAAACTTGGCACCATCAATGTTCATCAAAAGGCACAAGATGGCACCCGTTGCGCCGTTGCCATGCCAACAGTCTTGGATCCAGTCTCCTTCTGTTATAAACAAAATATCTCCATTTGCAGCACTTTAAAAATGAACAGTGGGTCTGGCGTGGAACACACGTAGTGCCCATCTTAGCTTAACTATCTTCATTAGCTTGTTGGGAGTGCATCACCTTTGGTTAAGAATAAACTGGGAATGTCAGTGTTAATAGAAATAAGTCTTTGCAGCAAAACTGTTGCCATTTGCATTTGTTCCATTTGCATAATACAAAAACCTAAATATCTCTAAAAGGAAAAAAGATATTTCAAAAAGGAAAACGCCATTCGTCTTTATTTTGAAAAGCCTTAAAAATAAGCAATAAACATTTTTTACTTCATAGGCACTTTAAGAACATCAAATTTTCAAGGGGCAACTATCAGACCAACAGTTCCGAGACAAAAACGCTCTATCGTCCCCATTGTTCAGTACTAAATTTTCTTCCGCGCGCCCATTCAAAATCTTTCTGGAGTGAAAGACTTGAAAGCCGAAATGTAACAAGCGAAACAAATCTAGACAAGAATCCCAGTAAGTCCAGATTAGTCAAATGTTTACTCACGAGTATTTTTTTGGTCCGATCGAGTACTATCCATCCGGGTATTTTCCTCGGACGGGAAGTATGGGCTGATAGTGTCACTCCGCGGATGAACGCTATCGCGTCACGTGATCAATTTAAACCAAAAGAAACTTAGTGGTGAACTATAATTGCTTAATAAAATTCGGGCTAGCAATCTAAATGTTAACTAAACATTTAATTCGCTCTTAGCCCTTAATCCCTTTTAACTTTTATCCATTGGCACGTATGATGGTAATAATTAAATTGAACAAGGATGCCTTTGTAAAGATCCTAAACGCTTGTTTTAATTAACGTTCCATTCCAATGCAAACAGCAGCCAGTAATGTGAAATTGAATGAAGACAATGAATACCTAATTACACCAGTCTTTGAAGTGGTGCTCGAAAGTATGTTTCGTTCAACCACTCCTTTAATGAGAAAATGAGACATTTTTCAATCCCACCGTAATAGAATCTCCTTTTCAAACAAACGTGCGATAGGTGGTTCCGCTTTCACACAACACGCATAAAAGAGCAGATGCATAATGAGATAGACAGATCATGCTTTTCCATAAAAGTGCTGATGCCTCCGTCAGACTAAAAAAAGTCAAAATACAGCATTATCACAATATGGTCGGATAGAAAACAGGAGGTCAGTCCACGGGAAACCGACTTCTTTCTGAGCCTTAGAAACACTTTAATAAAACGACGCGAAATAGGTCTTTATGTACAAAAAATATCCTGAGGCGATTCGGAACAATTCATTGTAGCATAATTTTATAATTTTCAGATTGACGACCATTATTGCAGCCTGCGTAGTCGGACCTGAACTAAACCAATACATCTTTGAAATTGTGTTATAAGGTTTAACACATTGCTAGAGCTAAGTTGTACAATATGGTTTAAGCTTCGTTGTGCACAGAACAATTTGTATTGAAAGATATTTGAAATTTAAACAGCTCATATCATCCGTGTAAAATTTACATTTTAGTTTTCTGTGGGTGATTTTCAATTTTCAAGTTTGGTTTAATCAAAACATGTCAATATAGCCAACTATCTCGTTGTTTGTAGCCATTGTGGTATTAAAATGCCATCGACGAAACTGTCGAAATTTTCATGTTTGCCGATAAAACCACTAACGACAATCAGTTCAATGATATCAAAAGCTACACATGACGACATAGGTAGTTGAAATTTAATAGGGTTTGTTGTTGCTTCCCTACCCTCGGACAACAGTTGGCATTAGTGTGTGACTCAAGACAACAAAGAAAAGTTACCAACATGTCAGCTGCAAATCACGTACCTCACAAACACCAGCCCATCTTGTGGCATAAACCTTTCATAGGATACTGCATGTAACTCAGCCAAACGAATGTAACGGTTTACTAATCAACTGGAACTGAAGACCAAACTAAATGAATAGAAATGGAAAAGAAAAGAAAAACAACGTTTCTCGTTCCTTTTTCTCCTTTTCTTTAGTCTCGAGTTATATTGAGCCGGCCTGACTTGACAAACCTAGGACAAACCTAAAACAATTTGTAACTAAAGGTTAGGACGATTATGCTGAAATAAATTCAATCAAAGATTGCTTAAAATCTTTAGCTTAATTTCTATTTTATATTCATCCTTATTGTTATTTATTACTATTGTTATTTACTATTATCATTCTTATTACTATTGTTCTTTTCTTTTCATAAATGTAGATCAAACATTTTGTAAATCTAATTTTCTTCTTCACCTCCCACCTCGAACAGCTTTGCTAATTGAGGGTGTCAAAAACTTGGCCGTTTGGCGTAAAAATTGCACAATTTTAACCGTTAGCCGTAAAAATCATTAACCGTAAAAAACATATATATGTCTGGCTACGAAATACCACGAAAGTGAAAGTCTCAAGATCTCTTGTTAACATTTTTGTGTTAATGAGGAGGTGGGGGCTTCTTAACTACAGGTTTGTTGCTAAGAAAGGTTTCTGGATCCAAAATAGGCTTTGATCAAAACTTTGTTCCATTGAAGAGTCCTTCAAGAGTTTCAAATGACGATCAACAGATACAGAAAATGATTGATAAATAAATAAATAAATAAATACATACATACATAAAAAGTCTTTATTCAAGGTTTTAAACAAACGTTGAAACTTACAAGGTCCATTATAAATGAAGATAGAACTAGCTAAATCTTTAGTACACCTGACCCCTTTAAAAACTATTGTAATAAGCACTAAGGATGTCTGCCCAACCTTATTAGCCAATGATGGTTATTTTGGGCAGGCATGCACTTTATTTTATTTTTATTCTTGTCTGTTTTGTAAATTTAAATTAATTTCGGGTTCAATAAAGTTGTTGTTGTTGTTGTAGCTAAGAGTTAGTTACAATCTATTTAGAATAAAAAAGGCATCTATTTACAAAGCATTTGTTAAACCTCTCTGTATTAACACGTGGGTCTGGTAAGGATGCGTCCTACTTCGTAGAGCGCGGTTTTTAAGTGGGGGGAGAAGATCCTGCAAGGGATGCGAGGAAGTACCCATAATACTTTTCGAGAGCCTCACATCTCTGTCTTTAACAACCTGTTGAATCGATGGTTCATGTAGAATATACACAAATCGCAATGCCCTTCTCAATAGTCTATCAATCTGAATAAGGTATTCGGTATCCTGTGTACAGCCGTCCCGATCCCCTCAAAAAAATCGGGGAAGGGAAGGCTGTACACAGGCTAGGTATTTGGTATAAGCAGCAACACCCCAAACTCTAATACAGTAAGTAAAAAGTGACACAATGAGGCAATTAAAGAGGTAATCAAGATCAGATACACTATACCATGTCTTTTACACACTCTAAGGATATGCATACGTTTTAGAGCTCTTTCCATTAAATCATAAAAATGCTTATCCCAGTTGGGATATTGATGACGGATTAATCGTGTCCCAAAATGCACCAAATGGCATTAGAGCGTATCTTGATTTTCAAAATTTTCGCGGGGGAGGTGATCCCGGACCACCCTACGGTGCTAACGTCTTGGCCCCCCTCACCTCAAAATTCATCCCTATTCACTTTTGAAATCCCCCTCAGTTGATTAAATTAATTATTAAAAGTGCACATTATTCAAAAAATATTTTATTTCAAAAAATAAACTTTAAAATGGAAAGTCACGTTAATGTACAAGCACTGTATTTAAAAATAGCTAAGCTAAAAATCCCCCCCCCCCCCCCCCCTCACTCCTCCCTTCCTGCCCGCATCACTTTTCTAATGGTCCGTCCCTTATGATTAAAGGTATGGCACAGTTAACACCCGTATTTTTAGACCTTCTTCAGTATAGTTCCAATTTATGCATGTTCATTATAAAAAGAAGGCTATGATATCTGCAACTCTTTACAGAAATAGAAACCCTACCTTTTCCTCTCCGCGGTTTGGGGCTGGCATTAGTAACACGCCCCTCACCAAAAGAAAAAGAAATTCAACATTTAGCATTACCAAAGGCTCCAGGAAAATGGCTTGCCACCAAAAACCATCTTAAGCATTCCCTTAGCAACTGCTCTAGATTTGTTGTTGAGAAGGACCCCCTTAATTGGGAAAACGGGAACTGTCGGAATGGCCTGGCGAATGTGTTTTAGCACGACGTTTTGATGGCCCTGACTGCAGTTAAATGTATGAGTTGATTTAGCTGCGATGGTTATGTTAAAGGCTATAATAAGTACAGTATATACGGTTTAAGCTATAACACAAACAGTAATTGTATTTACGTGTACTTGTATAGAATGGTCACTCCTTGCTTGTACAGTAATTTAAAATAGGCTAGTTTACCACTGATGAACAATCATACAAGCATGCTGTTGCATTTGAAAGACTAAGCAAGAAGTTACTCTGTGCAGAATTCGCTTTACGATTCCTCTACCGCTGCCGCGATGAAGATGTACATCCAAAATTTACCCGCTGGAAGAACCTCAAGAACAAGGATGAGAAAACAAAACATCGGTGCTACAGAAGAATCCTTTTCGATGAAATCAGTCACAAAACCAATCTCATCAAGCAGTTAAAGAACGACATCCTTCCTGCTGAACATAATTTATCACAGATACCTTGGATGAAAAGAATGATCATCAAACACGCTATCCAAAATTACGTCAAACGAGAAGAAAAGAAGATCCGGCAACGACACGAAAAGAAGTTTCAATATTTACTTTCCGAAAAACATCGGAGAAATGGAACCCAACCAAACCCGAACAAGCTTGTACTCAACCTAACTGAAGTGGAACTTTCCAACGAGCAATACTCTGCTCTCCAGTTTGGATTGAAACACGGCATTGCGACATCCCCTCGTGAGTCAGATTTGTTTGCCTCGGCTGAATCCGTCTGGGAACAGTTGACTCGTAACAACTTGTTGAGGAACAATTTCCACTCAATCGAACGCGCCAAGAACACCATTCGAGCCTTGACTTTTAATATCCTGGATTTTGACCACAAACGCATATCTCTAGACAACAAACGCATCAAAATCATTAAAGATCTGCAAGCCACCACCGTGATTTTGAAGCCAGATAAAGGAGAAGGTGTAGTCCTAATCTCTAAAGACGACTACATGAAATCAATGAATGACCTGTTTTCTGATCGTAGAAAATTCAAACCCATCAGGAAAGATCCAACCCACACCCGTCTCAACTCCATCCAACGATATCTCCGAACCCTCGTAAATCGTGGTGAACTAGACAAAGACACGTACAAGACAATTCGCCCCCAGAACGCCAAACCTGCACGTGCACATGGCCTTCCGAAGATCCATAAAGCGTACGATCGCTTGCCAAAGTTCCGCCCTATAATTGACACCACGGGTACCACACACTACTCCGTGGGGAAATACATCAGCGAGCTCCTGCAACCACTAACACAGAACGAATTCACTTTAAAGGACTCTTTTGATGCTGCCAGTCGTATTAAACTAATACCTTCAGAATTGTTTGACCAAGGCTACAAATTCGTATCCTTTGACGTCGAATCCCTCTTCACAAATGTCCCCCTACAACGGACACTCGAGATTATCGTAGATAGAATCTACAACAAGAAACTAATCGACACAAATCTCAAGAAATCCACGCTCCGTAAGTTAATTCGCGATACCTGCACTAAAACTGCGTTTTCCTGCAACAACCAGCTGTATGAACAAATCGACGGTGTCAGCATGGGTGGCTCACTAGGCCCAGTGTTAGCCAACATCATTATGACGGAGTTTGAACAAACAATCGTCAAACAACTCATTAATCGAGGACTTATCACCTTCTATTGTAGATATGTTGACGACACACTACTCTTGATAAAACCTGACACAATCAACATCATTCTAGACTTTTTCCACAAGTTTGACAAGAACATCCGCTTTACTTATGATCTCTTTGAAAACACCACTCCGCATTTTCTGGATATCAACATTTTAACCAACGGCATCGGAATCTACCGTAAGGACACCTTTACAGGTCAATACACAAACTTTGATAGTTTCGTTCCATGGCGTCAGAAAATTTCTTGGATTAAAGCCCCAGTTAACCGCATTCATAGTATCTGCTCCCCTAATCTGCTCAAATCGGAACTAAAACGACTTAAAACGATCATATCCTGGAACAATTTCCCCTCACGCATTGCAAACACGCTAATTCGACGGTTCTCGTACGATGCCCTGAATAAGATCCATAGAGCAGGAAACAAAGACAAGGAAGACTCCATAACCATCTGGCTTTCTGTTCCATACATCGGAGACAAAACATCGCAACTCTTAAGATCCTTCAAGAGAAAGCTTCGCAGATGCCTTGCAAACCCTAACATCGAGATAAAAGTACGCGAGAAAACAACGAAATTATGTTTCTACACCAACAACAAAGATCAAGTTCCACCATTGAGTAAATCACACGTTGTTTACAAATTCAATTGCCCTGGTTGCCAATCAGCGTACATCGGCAAAACAGACAGAACTCTTTTCGTCCGAACACATGAACACGCTATCTCTGACAAAGAGAGCGCAATTTACAAACACCTGCGAACTTGTGATCATTTAATTTTCATCCGTAACTTGTGTAATTTACCGGATACTTTAAATACTGACATTGTTTCACCTCCTGTTAGTTATGACAAAGAATATTTCACCCAAGTTGTCCGTGACAATACAACAATACTTGACTATGACAATAATTGGAATCTTCTCCTATACAAAGAGGCTTATTTCATCAAACGCCTATCACCTTCTCTCAACAATGGACTGAAATCCAGCAGAGAACTCCATCTATTCTCCTGAGTAAACCCACAGTATTTAAGATCTAGCTTGTATGTAAATTTCCTTAGTCTGATGATGGTATAGCTCATACCGAAATATAACAGTTTATTTTCCAAGATCATCTTTTGTTGTCAAAATTATTGTGGCACTATGAACTTTTTCGGATTATCCTTCGTCCTTTATGTTACCACTGTATGCTCAGTGGCCTGGCCTTTGAATGGTAGCGAGTGTGGAGTTGACCTTGGTTTGATACAGACCTCGCTGCTTTTGTTTTGTAAATCAAGTTGTTCTGATGCTAACTAGTTTGCAGAGAGGTCTGTATCAGTGCAAGTTCACCCCCAGACTCGCTACCATACAAGCGCCAGGTCAATGAACAGACAACTGCAGATGTAAATTTCTCTACCGCGGTATAGAAATGGATGATGTAGTTTATTACAGCAGTTAACTATATCTACAATAATTACAAAATCTACTCTTTTATCCCAGGATGGTCGAAAGATCTTAAATATGTTTACAAAATTAAAAATTTTATTTTTAAAACTTTTTAAAACAATGAAAATTAATTTTTGACACGGAAAAAATTAACCACTAGCTGTAAAAAAGCCAAAATATTAGCCGTTAATCTTAAAAGCCACCACTCCATTGAGACCCTGCGATTTTATGATGTCAAAAGGTTTAATGAGCAGAGTTATAGCTCTGTACGTGCGTTTTAAATCTCGGTTCATTCCCTAGGCTCGATTTCCGCCGTCCTCTCGTGTTCGGTCTTTCCTCCCCGAGAAGGAGCGCGGGCTCATTCCCCGAACAGCGGCTGGTAATCGAGCCTGTACATGCCCTTGCCGTTCTCGCGAAACAACAGCGTCAAAAGACCAAGTTCTGCGTATTTTGGACAACGTGAACCACGACGGCTAATTTTTTGCTTTCTATTTGAGATTGAACGTTCGCTTGACATATTCGTCTGGAGCTAGTTCTGAAACCGATAAATACCCTGAATACATCTGTATGATGGCGAGATTCTCGAGTAAAATATAAATTCATTTTTCACTTGGCGTTTTCCTCGGCGTCGCTGTCGTGATTGCTGAAGCTCCCTAAGAATGGATACACGACGGCGAGCGAAAACGATGCGTGAGGACGCCAATTTATTTAAAAAAAAAGGGAAAAATAAAAGTGCGTTTTCAAATGGAAACGGATACGTGTGGGCGGGTAATCGCTCGCTGGTAACTTTTCTCAGTAAGACACTACCTCTCTGAAACCTCTATTTTCATTCGCCCGCTGTAAACACTACCTCTATTGTTATTCAGGGATAGGAGCATTGTTATAGCCTGTTATGTATTGTTTTAGGAACCAATGAAATAACTCGTTCCGAGAGGTAGTGGGCGACCCACTTTTCTCCGAGAGGAGCTCTCTATTGAACTAAGCCCCATTCCTAAGACAAGTTGGTAAACCTATCGAACAGAAAAATTTTGGTTGTCACTTGATTGCCCGTCCGCACCTATGAACGCCCATAAAAGGGCTGGGCCCTTGATTTGGAGTCCTGCACATGCAGTATTTGCGCAAAAGTATTTTCGGCTCGTTGACAGTTACTTGTCGTAGAAGTTTGTAAGAACACTGCACTACTTCAGATTAATTACGCTGAAAAAAATGATCTGATTATATTGCATCTTGAAGCCCTCCAGACCCCGGACTGAATTTAGCAAAGGGCTCTGAATTGTATTTTTCTTTATCTGTGCTTTTGTCAATTTATGAGTAATGAATTTTTTAAATGTTTTTGTTTATCAGTCAGAAACGTTGTCTTGTGCAGTTATGTCTGAACAAGACGAGCGAAGCATCCATTGCTGTTTTGAAGCAAAACTTGAGGTTTATCAAACTCAACCACTCGTCCCTGCTCCATAACCAACACTTTATCATAGTCCATGATGGTGTTCAGTCGATGAGCGATGGTTACTACTGTGGAATCTTTAAATCTGCTGCGTATAACTTCTTGAATCCGTCTGTCTGTCTTGAAATCCACATTAGCAGTGGCTTCATCCAGGATGATGATCTTGCTCCTTTGTAGCAGCGCACGCGCTAAACAGAACAATTGGCGCTCCCCAACACTGAAGTTGCTTCCAGACTCTCTCAGCTTGTACTCTAGCTGGCCAGGTAATTGTTGTACCAGGGTCTTCAACTGAACATCTTCCAAAGCACGCCACAGGTCATGATCTTGATACAAAGAGAAAGGGTCCAGGTTCTTCCTGAGGCTACCGCTAAAGAGGACAGGATCCTGAGTTATTACTGCCATAGACCTGCGGGACGCCTGTAGATTTAGATCCTTGATGTTCACTCCATCTATGACAACCTGTATGATGAAAGAAGAAACGTGAATTGAAGAACTCTAAAATAAATGAGGGATGCCCACATGGGAGCCAGACGCTCTCATGATTTCTTTTCCTCCATGTCTTGACTGTGTTGTTAACTCACTGATCACGTCTCCTCCTAAGGAGGCCGGTTTCCATTAATAGTATCTATACTTAATACTGCGAGTCAGTAAACGAGCAATTATGCATGCGTTCCCTTTGCTTACTGAATAAGTGAGGTATAATTTATAAAAGATTAAAAATTGAGCAAAGAGTGAGGAATAAAGTTGTTTTAAAGACGTCCTAGTTCTGGTGATAATTGCAAGACTAAGTGATGTAGTAAATATTCTGAAACATATTGTTACGACAGGAACAAACAGGATTAAGATAAGGATGACGGATTGCCAAACATACATTTATATTGAGAACATCACTAAACAGTCGATCGAGCAGAATACGTGACTGTAAGTGTATTTTTGTATAAGTATAGAGGAAGCCTTTGATAGCGTCCACAGAAACATCGTGTTAAGAATATCAGCACGATATTGATCAGCACGGTGAAGGCATGGTATGAATTTAGTATAAGGTCGAGCCTGAGGTTTGGATGATGATGATGATGATGATGATGATGATGATGATGATGATGATGATGATGATGATGATGATGATGATGATGATGATGATGATATCATTACCTCGCCTTCAGGTTCTGGCATTAGGAACAAAGCCGCCACTAAAGATGATTTCCCAGCTCCCGTGCGACCTGTCACGCCAATGTTTTCCTTATCAGCGATACAGATGCTTATGGTGTTCAAAGTTGCTGGCGCTCCTTTCAAATATGCTAATGACAAGTCACGTAATGTCAATGTGCCCGTTGTCGGCCACTCTTCAGGTGGGAGGGTTTCGGTGCTGTACCCAGGCTCTGGATCGATTTCGGTGTATGAGAACACTCTTTCTACTGAAGTCATGTGATTTTCTGTTTTTGAGGCGACACGAATTCCATACTGTAACGCTTCCAATGTCTCTACTGCGAAAGTGAGAGACATACCTGCCAAAGCTAACACAAAAATAAAAGATTTCTTTTTAGTTCATATTAGTATCTGTAATAAGACTATGTGTTTTCTAATTTAAAAATAAATGGAAATTGGAACGTAGGCAAAGTGTTTTTTTTATCCATTTTATGGTAAATATGTCGCTTACTCTTGATTGGTTAGTCTTCCGTTTTGCACGAGGCTGTGTGAACCAGCACTGATGTAACGCATATTTATTTTATAAAAGGAACTGAACGTGGCACACGTGGCGTTCACGTTCATGTAAACACCAGAGATAGTTTGGGAGAATTGGAAACATTTATGTAATCACGAGCCACAGCCGAAGGCATACATAAGTACTTCCAAATTCCCCCAAACTCACTCGACTATGGCAGCGCTAAGAAGTCATTTTCTATCTTCTTTTATAAAATTCATACGTGTGATATCATGACCGTGTTCATACGGCCTCTGCAAACTTCTAGTTAAACAATCAGACCGTGCATTGTATGGTGATTTTTATGATTACATTTTTCGCAGTTTTTCTTCCATGACATCTCCAAAAAGTAGGTTGTTGTCCAATGAGAGGGAAAGGAACTGAAAAGAAGTTATCTTGACCTAGGATTTAAAATACATTGTGGCAATTACAGTTAACTATTCACCGAAGTGGAGGTGACCAGTGGTGGATATTTACAGAGCCATGAAGTGGCGAGGTAACTATCCACCACTGGTAGCCACCGAAACTGTGCTGAATAGATTTTTTTTAGTATATACTAAAACAGTGAGATAATATAATCCAAAAAGTATATTCTTACCTCATCTATTCCTGTCAACGATTACAGTTTTCGCGCGTTAGTTGCTCGGAGGTGAATAGCGAAGGATAACCGGAGTTTGAGTACTGTTTTAGTATATACTAATTTACATTATACAAACATTATTTCTTGCAATCTTTGCCCTTGGAGGTTACCAACACAAAACGTACATTCATACTTTATTGAACCTCCCCAATGGGGGTTTTCAAGAACATTATCAATCAATCCAAAAACAAAGGAAAAATAAGAAACTGAACCTGGGTGGTCTCAGTGTATCAGTGTATGAAATGATGACACTCACCTGCACTTTGTGTTGCAAATAATGCTCCAACTGACACAGAAGTCACAAGAAAGTTACTCAAGAGGTCTCCACGAAAGGCAAGCCAACCTGTACAGGCCTTTAGCAGTATCAGGGCCGCTGTGTTTTTGTCTTGGTATCTTCAAAGAGTAATAAAAACTTATTTGTTTTAAAATTGTTACGTCGCTTATAAAATATGCATCTGAGAACAAGCCAAAAGCACCATTCCCTCACAGAAACCTCCTACTAGTTACAAAACCTATCATTGTAACCTTACTGCTCTTGTAAAAGTTTCTGTGTACGAACCTTCAGTTCTGCAAGACCAGTTTTTAAACATTCTTTAATAACTTGGTTAAAAGCCCCAAACGAGATAACCATTCCTTTTTTACCCCAAACACCTTGGAAAAAAAGAAAAGCGTATTGCTCAAAGTATACTAACTTGTAAAATTCTTTAAGGAAATCGTCTTCCATCTCTGATGAACGAATAATTTCCAATCCTGCCACAGTATCAGCAATAAGGGAATACACTGGACTGCATGTTAGTGCTTCAACTCGCCGTACCTCCCGAGAGGATTTCAAATAGTATTTAGCAAGGTAAATAAACAGTACCGTCAACGGAGTGCAAGTGATAAATAGCCACACATTTGCCACTGCTGAAAGTATGGTAGCACTGAAAAAGTACAAGCATAATTGAGTGGCAAAGAGAAAATGTCCTGGAAGCATATCGTCCATACACCCGATATCCTTAGAGAAGCGGTTTAAGATGCGACCAACTGGATTAGTGTCAAAGAATAGGACCGGTGCTTTCATAATCGCTTTTGTCATCTGGTTATGAAGGTTTTCTGAAGCCTTCAAAGCAGTGAGGTAGAAACAGAATGAGGATATTATCGTAAGCACCAAAGAGACCGTAACAACGGATCCGTACACCACAAGCGTTGTGTAGCTTCTCTGTTGTTCAAATGGCATCTCAGTCATCCGTGAAAGCCACCAATAGGGCGCAATCCAGAACACTAAATAAATAAAACCATTGGGTATTATCAAACTTTGACTGCACTGTCGAATCGGTTTTCGACGGAAAATTTTAAGTGGAACAATTGAGGGCAAGTAACTCAAATGAACAAAATAACCTAACGACGTTTCTTTTACTTATGGGGTTGTTGGATGTGAGATGATCATAATCACCACATGTCTAACTCACGCTCATGTAATAATTTTTAAATAATGCTAAAAAAATTCATTACCAACCTTGAATAATGGAGAAGAAAACAAAAAGGCTTATTATCAAAACTGCCGGGAGTGCAGCTCTAAAGTACTTCCAGTACAACCACCACTTAACAGTTCCAACCATTCTGTCCTCTTCTTCTTCTTTCAGATCCAACCTGGCACGGTCTGTTTCAGCGGTACTCTTTGATTTCACGGTCTCGCTATTGAAAACTTCACCTGTAGCAATCTCCTGACCCTCGTCATTCGCGCCATTGGAATCTCTCTTTGCTTCAGGCAGAAGAGAAAAAACTCCTTGCGTGTCTTTAGCTACTTGACTATACGCTCCTTGGCACACAACAGCGCCATTCCGCATTATAACAATGCTGTCTGTTTGTTTGAGAAACTGTAACTGGTGGGTGACCAGAATACGTATCCGCCCGTCTAAGAACTCTTTGATGCATCTCTCAAACAGATGTTTGCCGACTTTGGTATCTACTGCGCTGAGTGGATCATCCAATAGGTAGATGTCCGCGTCTGAGTAAATTGCGCGTGCCAGACTCACCCGTGCACGCTGACCACCACTTAGGATCACTCCACGTTGTCCAATCTCCGTGAGATCATGTTTTGTAAAGCGAGCTATATCTTTCTGCAAGTCACAGACTTCGATTACCTTGTTATACCTTTGCACATCGAAATGATTACCAAAAATTATGTTTTCCCGTACAGTACCAGCGTAGACCCACGGCATTTGGGAGACAAAGGCTATTTTTCCAATACAAGAGATTTTACCGGAAGATACCGGAAGTTCTTTGAGAATACTCATCAGCAAAGATGTTTTGCCGCTCCCAACAGGCCCTGAAATTCCCACAAGCTGCCCATCAGAATAAGTCAGTGACACATTGTGTAGAGCAGGACGTTCTGACATTTGCCTCCAAACACATGAAACGTTCTCGAGAGAAACCCGTGGTTGGATGTGCTTCGATGTCTGTTCAAGTTTTCGAACACTAATAAAAGCTGGTTTTCCATTCCTAAAGCTCTCATTTCGAATAAATTGTGGTCTGCATTTTCTACTTTTGAAGTAAACTCCTAAAGGTGTCGGGTTGTCTTGGTGGTCCGTTTTCCTTGTTAAGATGGATTTCTTTTCTATTAAACGTTGCATCCTATTACATGCAACTCTTGCGTCTGAAATACAGCGCAGTGAATCTGCTATAAATATTGTAACCGCCATTTTAATGTTTGATAATGTAGAAATCAGCGTAAAAGCGTTAAACGACGTCAGCGAGTTTTCTGCAAGAAGAAATGACATGACTGAAATAAATCCTGCAAAAGCGGAGCTGGTGAAGAACAGGGCGTACATACCGGACACGAGGAACCCTCGGATGCGAATCAGAGAGATTTCCTTTCTGCGAACGAAAGGAAAATTGTGAAATTACAATCACAATTACCATGCTAACAATAAAACGTCACTAATAATCACTTTCAGGTCTTAAAAAGCAAAAGCAAAACGTGTTGTAAGTGGTGAGTGGGAATAATTCATGTATTTGTGCCGAAGCAACATGTAGCGATGGTTAAGCTTTTAGGTAAGAAGTGTAAGGTAAAAAATGTAAATGTAATTTATTTACACACGTTACACAGAAGAGCTCAGGAGCTCGTTAAGACGTGTACGTGCATCCAAGATCGAATTGGAATTTAGAGTGTTGGTTTTGGTGGAGGAAGGAAAACCAGAGAACACGGAGAAAAACCCTCGGAGCAAGGACGAAAACCAACAACAAACGCATCGGGCCGGAATCTAACCCGGGTCACTGGAAGGATGGCAGACCACAAAAGCTCAATCGCAGACTTACAGATTTACTACCTGTGTCCAGGATTGAACGCAGGTATTGTTTAACAAGTACTTCATATATGACTGGGTCATTGCCCATTTTCATATAATTTCATATTCTACAGAGTTATGTGTCATCGATTGGTTGACGATTCGCTCCACTTAGGCATTTGAGAAATCAAGGCATGATTTTAGCGATTCAATACAGATACCTTCATACTTATAAGCTTGGAATCCCCTTGACCAATTAAACTTTGAAAGTATCAATCGCATCGAGTAAATACAATATTGATACTAACCCTCGTATATTTGCAACCACATCGCTGAAGTTCCATTCCCAGGCGTACATTTTCACCACGCGGATTCCTGCAATAATCTCCTTCATCATCTGCAATCGTTCGTCGGTTACTTCAGCTGATTGCTGGCGAACCTTCCCAGCTTTATGAGCAGCAAAAGATCCATAAGCAACGACGACAAGGAAGAAGGAGGCTCCTATCAAGGCTTGCCATGCGACTAAGTACCACACAAGAGCCATGGAGGCAACAATATCCAGTAGAGCAAATGAGATCATGTAAATTGGATAGCCCAAGTGCTCGATAGCTTTAGCATCGTTGGAAACAAGATTGATAGTATTTTCTGAAATGCTCTCTTCTAAGGTATTTCTTTCAAGGTTAAGAATCTGCCGAAAGAAAAGGAAAATGTGTCGCATTGTTTAAGGTCTCAAAAAAATTAACAGATTTGATTAAGCTTCTCTTGTTTTTAGCGTTGCAGTGATAACATTCTTACAAACCTGAAAGTATAGGGCGACCTCTTCTGACGATATTGAGTGTGTTTTGAAATCTAAAGTGTTTTCCTCAATAAGAACGTAGTCACCATAACTACAGACTATGGAGAATTTAACTGTCGGACCACATTTTAGGAGGCAGTGGACCCGAGGGATTTGGGCCCCAAATTGCAACCTGGGGTCAAATCTTGAACCCTTCTCTACCTGGATTTGTTCTCGGTAGTCACGACATCATCTCCTGGGACACCGCCGTGGGTAGAAAAGTGGTCCGTCTCCCACCACTTGGTATTCTAAACAAGTGTCTATTCAATTGACTATACTTTGTTTCTTTATTTACAGTTCTCTCAATTACTTAAATATAGTGATTGATTGACTGACTGACTGACTGACTGTTTGTTTGTTTGTTTGTTTGTTTGTTTGAAATATAACTGCTTCAAATGATGGATGTCACTCGAGAACTATGAAAGTATTAATCACTTCCATATATAAAACAGATTAATTTCCCCACCGTGGCATTTGTTACATAAGGAAAGAAAAGCATTACTTACCTTTTTGTACACAAGCCCAATTATACCAACTTTCAGTCTTAATGCTATCATTTGTATCTTAAACACGGCATGAGTTTGGCATGTAGATCGTGCCACTGCGACCAGACAGATACCAACGACAAACTGCAGAGTTTTCATGTAACTTATTTCTGAAACTGTAGAGATGCTTTTCAAGAAGAACCATACGATCAAAGGAAGAACGTTAAACGTTATCGAATAGAAAGACCTGAAGAACGCCATAGTGATATAGTCTCTGCAGGGAATAACTGTCATCATGGCCTTCCACAGGCGAGGCTTTCTTCGGTTTTGTTCAGACGATCTTTCTTCCGCCAGCCATTCCCTCTCCAAGTCAGCGACTAACCTTTCTGTTTGGTATGAAGTTTCGACTTCACACAAGTGTTTCTCTTCCAATGGTTGTTTGCTCCCGAGTTTCAGAATATTACTTATCCAGGAGAACGTCAGTAGCGAGAGGTAACCTGCTTTATGTCTTGAATTACCAAAGGAAGTGTCCTCCATCACTGGACTTTTGCGGAAACGTCGGAGCGGAACCTAGAACTAGCAAAAAAAGCCAACTAGCAATGATAATACAGCCAAATGCAATACAATGTGTGAAGCTGAAATGGACCCAAAGAAGAAGGACAAGACCTGGAAACCGTTGCCTGTTCGAGAACATTAATCACGTTTTTAACTTTCAATCCTTCTCTATGTTCTAGGATGGCTCTTTGAGTAATCGGGGGTAAAGTTAAAGTGTTTGACTGAGCGAAGAGAAGCCATTTTTGACTTTTTTGAAGTATCACTGTAGATGGTGTTGTATATAAGATACTTTGACTCAGTGGCTTCTATCACAAAACCACGAGTATTGAGCTCATTTCAACCGTGTAAAAGTTACTTTTGTAATTGTTGTTGAGTGAGTTTTAGAGCGCTTTACTTTGAAATATGAACTACTCACATAGAAACTTTCTTTCTTTCTTTGTTTTGTTTTATTTAGTCAAGCTTTGCCTTTTTAACACTAATTATTAGATGTTGTTAGACGGTTAAAGCAAAATCACACTATAACTTTTAACGCTTGGCTTAATCACGCACATCAACTTATCAAGTGTATGACGTCATCAATGAAACTGTCGGGATGTTCATATTCCCTAATAATTCCATTAAGGACATTAATCATTTCAATAATACCAGCAGCTAAAAAATTTGTGGTTTTCACTGTCACGCAATAAAAAAATAAAATCGAAACCATTCAACGACAGAAGCTATGGATTTCAGATATTATAGAAGATAAATAGATAAACCATTTGTCCAAATCTCAGGTCTGTGTGGCGCACCGTTTGCAAGTTATTTGCCGAAACTTTCCACGCAAATTTATAAAGCTCAGTATGGAGACGCCATATTTGTGCCCTTCCGAGAGACACAAACACGAGTTTGTTTTGAATCAAAACAACTTTGTCACGGCACTCAGCTTGACATCGCATACGGCGGAGAACTCAAATATTCAAAATGCTCTGTTTTTAAAACGAAGGGCACAACCAAGCTGAAAATTTGCAAAAAGATATATTTTTAATTTATCTTACACCTAGTGACATCGAACGTTTAGCAGGCCTATTGAATTTTGATTTCAGAATTTTATAACGTAACATGAAAACCAAGAATATGATGAAAGTGAACATTTTGTAGAAATCATTAAAAGACGCCTTGACCTGAGAGCTTAGGTCTTAATCGGTTATGATAAGGTGAAAGAGCGTAACAGTGAATACAAAGGTCCAAGGTTATGCAAGCATCAAGTATTCTAAGCGTGCAAGAAGAGAGTGAATTGAATAAAAAGGAATGTACAGGAATGTACACGTGGCGGCCATCCCATTTCATTATGGGAATACCAAGTCCCCCAAAATAGTATTTTTTGATCATTTCTCGCTCTGTAGATAATGCAACTGTTTTCAAAATCCATGTTATGATCGTGTCTTCTCGCACGCCCACCATATCTGCATGATTTTGGATTTTCGCACTTCATGATTTCGGTATTTCTCTCCATCAGTATTTTCTACAAAACATTTGATGTTAACGTTTTCAAAGCCAATCTCAAACTGCTTTACATATTTAAATCATGACTCCATGCAGTGATTTAAGTATATTCGTTTGCTACCAACAACAGCGTATTACGCCACACACGGTTGAATATAGTAACTGTTTGTTGTTTCTTCTCCGCAGAAGTCGATACAGTCGGATTACAGATGGCATACGCGTGCCATTCAATGCAGCAATACAACATCACAAAAACAACAACTCCAAATCACTTACCTCAAGAAAATTAGACCATTTTACCGCGTGCGCGTATCACAGGGTTTTACATGCACTTTGCTCAGTCAAACGAAATGTTCCGGTTTACTGACCAGCTGGAACTCATGACAAAGGCCTCGTCTACAAGTATCCGTTTTCGTTTTCAAACGCAACTTTTTCTTCGCGGATTGGCCATCCGCCCACACGTATCCGTTGAAAACGGTGACCAAAACTGCATATTTTCGAAAACGCTCTCCAAAGTGGAATTTTTTAAAACCGCCGTTTTCGTGTTTACGGGGGTGGGTGATTAAAACGGAATTTTTTGAAAAACGACATCACAACTGATCTCACGCCGGATAAGAATGTTTCACTGCAACCTTGCCTTTTTAACCTTACCTTTTTTAAGACTTATAGCATATCTTATTTTAATATTTTCTTTCAGGTAAAATATTCAAACTTGTTATTTTAGAACACGAGTTTATTAACAGGGCTTGTCTTAATTGAAAATCAAAACGTCAAACGTTCACAAACAAGACCTCCAAGGTTCTAAGTTAGAGCGGTTGGTAGAAGTGCTTGCTGATACGAGTTTGGTAACCAAACATTGATTTCAGAGATCCGTAACCCTTGGTCTTCAATATTTCACATGCTTATATAAACATGACTATGTGACACAATTCCTTGAAACAAAATATCTGTCTTTCGTTTACACATTTAGATGCTGATATAAAGAAATGAATGAGCATCCTGTCGCTAATAAGAGTGGGAGGCGCGGTGCCCTAATGTGAGTACGCAGGACTCCGGATCGAGCAGTCCGGGTTATAGCCCTGGCCGGGGTCACTGTGTCGTGTTCTTGGGCAAGACACTTTACTCCCATAATGCCTCTCTCCACCCAGGTATATAAATGGGTACCGGTGGATTTCATGCGGGGGGGGGGGGGGGGGGAACCCTGTGATGGACTAGCATCCCGCCAGGAGGGAGTAGAAATCCTACAAGTCGCTTCATGCTACTGAGACCGGAAAAGCTCCAGCCTCATGGGGCACTAGGCTCGAACGCAAACTTTAGGCTCGAACGCAAACTTTTTTACCCCAACAAGCAACAAGCCCCCCCCCCCCCCCCCCCCCCCCCCCCCCCCTGTATTGAGTAAATATAGTAAGCAAATCGGGCGCCGGGTTCCACAGTCAGCATGTATCTGAGCGACAACAAACTCGCATAGTAAAACCTTGATATTTGCTAGCAATTCGTTAGAACGCATTCTTTAGGAACAACACAATACTCGCGTTTTGAAGAGGGCATGCCAGTGATGTTTTTGCTATAACTGACAATGAACTGTTGAAATAGGTACACTTAAAAAAACACCCAGAAGCTTTGTAGTTCTGAAAAGCGTTCGTTTGTTTTCTACTATGACTACCGAGTGTTTTACAGAGAGTTTTGACAAAACGCGCGTGAAATTATCAGGCTTAATTTTACTCGTCACCATTTGATTCGGCCATACAGCTATTTTCAGAACGCCTTTCCGGCGAACCAGTAGCCAATTGGGTTGAAGCATTTGCTCTTTGCAGCTTTCGGATTGGCTCACTCGTACGTCGGACGAGAAGTGCTTGCATTGCTGTTGGAGCTGGTCCATTTGCCTAATTAGTTCCTTCGTCTTGACTGCCCTTTGAAGCGTCGCTTTCGACAAACACCTTCCTCGCACTCGAGCTGATGGTGAAGAAGTTTTCGCCTGTTTCTTCTAAATTTCTTTCATAGTCCGCCAAAATGAAGGGCGCTCACATATGAATTACGACCGCGACCGAAAGCCGTAATTTCACAACAATCTCATTGCACTTGACGCTATCACTGCACGTGCACGCTATCATTTCTACGCCATAAACTACGTCATTTTCTCGCGCGCAAGGCACGTTCTAAAAATAGCCTACTCGCGAAAGACAGAGGGGGCCCAAATACTTGATGTAGGCTTCTAGCTGAACTTCTGTATACATGTATATAAGATATTCCTCAACAACAATCCGTACATCACGAACAAATATTCTGGCTTCAAAAATCGTTGTTTTATTTGATAAAACTCTACAATTTCGTTTTTTTTTCTTCTATACAAATATTGTACAGATGAGACCTCTCAGTGTTTTAACTTAATGCCACTCAGTATAATACGAGTAACTACGAGTGGGTTTGATCCGTCGCACCTTTGTAAGGTTGATGCACTCTCGACTTCAGCCTTCGCGCTTGTTTGTTAGAGGCTAAATTTACTAGTTCGTTTTACTTTTATTTTTTTTTCCATAGCGATCATAACAGCAACATGCAAGTTTCAGTATATAAAATACTCTTATTTTTAAACTAAACAAAAGAAAATAAAAAATAAAAATAAAGTTTTTCTTTTCCAATATCCAAACTTTACGGACTCCAGGATGTTGAAATAAACATCACTTCTCACTTTACGATGCTAGTAAAAATACTACCGGATTGGGACGTTTAACCGATTAACTGAACAGATAATCTCGGTTTAGCGTTAATTTGCCATTAGTTATTCAAAACGTTAAACGGTAACTTAAATTCAACAGCGAAAAGGCCTTTGAAGCCACGGACATATATTTATATATGTACATATATCTATAACTATATCTATATCAATGTCTTTTTCTATAAGTTATCTATATCAATAAATAATCTATATCTATCTTTATACCATGCCATAGAAAATACAGCCAATCAGAATACAGGAAAGCCATCGTATATTCGACGGTATTCAACCCAACCTTCCCATCGTGCGCTGCGGTCTTATTCTCGACGAAATTTAGTCAGCGTATTTTCCTTTGATTTACATTCATGATCATATATTACCGTACACCAGAACAAAGTAACATAAGAAAGGTAATATTAAACCACAACACAGATATAAAACTTGGATAAAATTTAAACAATCAGACCTTACTTTGAGGCCGAGAATGTTACACAATAATCTATGATAACGGGAACCAAAAGAAACTCTATACTATCAGTAGAACTCTCTGCATGTATAACAAGCAGGTCTGAAAGTTAAGGAGGCGATAATTCTCTTGACAACATTCAACCTACAATTTGTGTTTCAAAAAGTTAAAATTATTCTGTTTTAGAGACACGATCTGGCATTGTCGTAAGTCCTCCGCAGCCTCTCTCTTGGTCTAGTCAAGTACAAATTCAGCCATTTTCCGGAATCGAATGGAACGAAGGAAATGATGAACCTCATTTCTGTCACCAACTCGTGAAAACAACGAATCCTTGTCTAAACTATTGAAACCTATCAAAATATCGCACAGAAAAAATGTCAGTGTTGATATCTCGTACTCACTATGGAGCCAAATGGTGAGGTATTTGTGCGTTGTTATAGCAACACCGGATAGCTGCAAGTGCAGTGCAACAGGTTCCTCCAGAGGCTCCATGACTGTAAATTTCAGCTTGAAACGTTAAAAGCTGTTTCTATAGAAGTACTTACATCTCAGTCAAGAGTTAAACCGAAGTTTCTTTCCGCGTTAATAGTTGATCCTCAATAAGCTTGAACGCGTCATCTCGTCCCATCTTTTGAAGTATTTCCGCCACTTTTTGAAGGGGATATTGATACCTCAAACTGTCTCTTGTTTCCCATAAATTAAAAAGGATTTCTGTTGGAGAGTAAGCTTTCCTGCTGTCTATCCACCGAATGTCTTTATAACTGAGACCCATATTTTCTGCCAGAACTTTCCAATCGGATTCGTGTGGAGGGTCAAGTATTACAGACAGTTTACTACGCAACTCTCGACTCAGTGAGTTCGCAGTTGGTAGCGACTCGAAACCGACAGAAAAATAACCAGAAGACATTTGCTTCAAAGATACTGGAGACGTTGAAGGGCTCCCTCCAAATGCACCCGAAACATCCGCCTGCGACCACTGCCAGGGGTTGCTAAACGAGCCTGCATTCAGCAGGGCAGTGGAATGGTCTATTAAACATGGTGAACTTGCAGCTTTAGGGAAGTTTGCCGACGCTTCGAGTACACAAGTGAGGTGGTTTTTAGGTTGGTTCGTAGCTTCCTTGCTTGGGCCTGGGTTTTCCTAAAATTGAATAAAAAGGAAAACATTTTAAATACAAGTGATCAATTAATCATGTAGTAAATGATTGCATTAACCACAATCTCGATGTAATTCGCAAGTAAGACGTATGCTGGAAATGTCAAGCACTTTAATTTGAAACAACAGTAAGTTTTTTTTTTAATTTTTCTGCGTTGATTATCGACTTCGTATTTTTATCTTTCTGACATAGAACAGCAGTTTATCAAAAAAAAATCACCTCTCAGTAGGTCGGTCGGTCAGACATTCGGTCTGCGAGTCAGTCGGTGCGTCCGTTCGTTGGTCAGTGCATATGTCTGTCTGTCGGTCAGTCCCAAACAAATTGGTGGAAAAGAAGAAAGAGGCTCGAAATAAGGTTGTGTGAGTACTACACTATGGAATTAATTTTTTTTTTGTCTAACAAGATGCAACAAACTCACTCTGGGTCCTTGTTTTACCGACGTCACCACATTAATTTCTTGTTCGTCGCCATCTTTACAATCCTGCCTCACTTCAAACTCTGCACGAAAGTGAGACACTCTTGTGTCGGACATGGAGAACACGAATGTGCAGCTGGGCATGCGCTCAATACCTTCCCAAATGTCTTGGAAACGAATTCTCTAAAAGGGATATTAATCAATCAATCAATCAACCAATCAATCAATCAACCTACCAATCAATCAATCAACCAACCAATCAATCAATCAATCAACCTACCAACCAATCAATCAATCAATCAACCAACCAACCAACCAGTCAATCAATCAATCAATCAATCAATCAATCAATCAATCAATCAATCAATCAAGCAATATTTTGATACCAGAAGTTTATTTCTCAACTGAAAGGTCAATTCCTGATTGCAATGTCCTATATATTTGTGTAAATATAACTTCTATGGGGGCTTATACCAAACTACAAAAAGATAATAAATCAAGAAAAAAAATTGCGCTCGGCTAAGACGGAGGGTAAGCAAACGCTCTGGCCCAGTGTAATCCAAGAAGGGAATTTGTTATTGACTACTCCTTTACCTTGGTGGTCATTCCACTTGTCCAGCCCTGTCGAAGAACTTTGAGTTCCACAAATAGATCTCCTCCCCCATCCTTGAAACGAAGCTGTTTAGGTCTTTCTATCGTTTCTCCATTATACTTTTTCATTTCTTGATTGTGTACATCCTGGAAAACCGAAGAAATGTTTTTTTAATCATACCGAAGTGTTCTGATAGCATCAAGAAAAACACCGAGTTACTGCAAATTGCACCAGGAACTGATGTTATAACGTAAGGAGAAGTTTGCGCAGAGGAAGGTTTTATCTTCTACAAGCAGTAACGGGTTTCAACATGTCACAAAGATATAAGAAAACCTTTTATCTGGTGTGAAAAGTGTCACAAAAGCTTCCCGAAAAAAATGAGAAAACATGTATGAAAAAAAAAAAGAAAAATACTTCATCAAGTGCCAATGGGATTCGTTTGTCCTTAAATTTGCGTCGTTGTAACTTCCAAGTTGGTGGAAAGTTACATGTAAACAAATTTCTTCTCTCTTTCCATGCAAAGCTGCCAAGGGAAAAAAGTTGTCTTCAAACTGAGTGCTAATTTTCAGAATCAACCGCTTGATTACTTTGTATGCGTTTGTTTCCTGACTATTGGCAGTCTCCTTCGCAGCCAGTGTTCGGGCGTTGCGTGACGAGCTCAAACAACCGGGCTGCGAAGGAGACTAGACTATTGGGCGATACAATACATCATCGCCCCATCTTTCAGCACCTGAAAGTATCAAGAAGATCGTAAATAGTATCGAAACAACCATTTACTACACAAGTTCACAAACCTCTTCTGCCGCTCGAGTACCTCCAACACAGTACACTCTCACAACACAGTCTCCATGGGCCACGGGAGGTGTGACATACGCTAAAACTTGAACAACTTTTGGGGCTTGTTTGTTGGCCGCTGATTCTCCAGTCAAAGCATATAAAGTAAAGTGATCCACCATCAAATGGATCATATTCGGTTCAACAACAACATGCGACGGCTCAGAACCATCTTGCTTGTTGACGTCAATCAACTGCTTCCAGTCTGCAGCTGTACTCGGCTCACTTTCATTATATTGGACTGTTGGAAGGGGAAGACTAAATGCTTAACAAACATGTCTAGATTTAAGACCCGTGTACAAACACTTTTCGAAGGCATTAAAACTCAATTGCAAAGCCAACATGCGTAACATCAACGAAACATTCACGCAGAAATGTTACAGCTTCTGTACAAGACCTTGATAACCGAGCAATTCCCTGGAGGAGGTCTACACCAGCCCTTAGCATCTTGTAGTGCAATTTAGTTACTGTGCACAGTGAGTTAAAAACCCTACAACTAAACCTTGTAACCTACATTGATGACAGGAATCGAGAATAATCTTCCTTTTCAAAGCAACTAGGTACACAGCTGTGATCAGCAAATAGTTAACCACGAGAACCAATCAGATTCATGGATTTGTAATAGAGCAGGATGAGTGACCAATAACAATATATTAAAGTGTTATAACTGAAAGAGAAGTTTGGATCAATAATAGTAGTTTAAAATTGGCAACATCGCTACAAACGGAATGTCGATAAAGGCAAGGTAATAAGTGGAAAAGGGATATTTTGATACTTTTGTTAATTCCAAAACCCCACTAACAACAAAAAAACTACACAGTTTGATCCTCTCCAAGAAGGATGATACATGTACCTTACAGTGAATTCACAGGAAATCCAAGCTCCAACTGCAGGTTTTCAAGTATTTAGGAAGGATTTCACAAACGTTCAAATCGCACAGAATAAAGCTTTCAAAGTGCCGAGCCTAGGAGTACTTGAATTCTTTCTCCCTGTGTGGGTGATTTTTTAAGTAGTATGGCTACCTTAAACACAGTTCTTCCTTAAAGAGCCGATATAAAGAATGTGGCTGACACCCATTCCATCTCTCCCATCATGGCCCCTAGAAAATCACCTTCCTGGGCCAAAGCCAACCCATCCTGAAAACGTTGATAGATCCTTTCATGTTCACAGAACCACATAGTGGACTCTGTGGAGGCCAACATTCCACGTAAAAGGAACAAAAGTAAGATGGATGACGGACAGAAACTTATTTCTTCTGTACTCAGTATCCAAAAGCACAGAGTAGGTAGATGTACGGTACCCATGATACCTATTTGAGTTTCTCAACACCAGAGAACAAGCACCTGGTTGCTGCTACCAAGACAAATGAATTTAATTCCATTGCCAAGGATGAGATGAAAACAGAGACTAAGGTGAAACGGTATGGAACTAAATGATGTCTGCCAATTTCTCTACATCCTGTTCATTAGAGTCTACCTTCTAATGAGGTCAAGATACATTCAATACTCCATAGCTGGGTTTCAATTAAGCTTTTCTCTGATAAATTTGATGGTTGTGAAATTACTCTTAAAGGGAACCTCCACTCTTAGGACAAGTTGATGTTAAATTGTTTGAAATAATTCCTAATTTCCAAATTTTACAAGACAAGGGAGAAATAACATTTCATAATAACAATAAATGGAAAAGTTTATGGCTTTTAAATTTACAGCACGCTGCCATTTTGGATTTTTATGACGTGTTAAAGCTTCCAAACAATAGCGGGAGCCATAAGACGTCATAAAAACCCAAAATGGTGGCACGCTGGAAATTTAAAAGCCATAAACTTTTCCATTTATTGTTATCATTAAATGTTATTTTTCCCTTGACCTGTAAAATTTGGAATTTTGCCATCATTTCAAACAATTCAATATCAACTTGTTGTAAGAGTGGAGGTTTCCTTTAAATACTTTGAAATTAGCAGTTGGAGTTTAGGTTACCTGTGGAGAAACATGTGGTGCCAATTCCATCTGATGAAGTTTCTGATCGGTTTTCGGCATAATTATTTTCACATCACTGGTGGGTTCTACTTTCAACATGCTTACAAGCCAAAACAAGAGCAGCAAAGTACACATGATGATAGAGTTCACACAGCACAGTGGACTGCTCCCCCCTGACAGTGAATGGACACCTCTCTCTCATCTGTGTACAATCCTTCCTTTGCTCATAAGACAACTCAGATCTCACATGAAGAATTCTGCACCAATAATTGTACAGTGACCCGTTAATATGTCTCAAATTGGTTACTTGCACGAAAACAATAGGAGACCTGTAGTACTACACAGATCTCTACAGTGCTTCATCTTCGGTATAGAATTTTAAAGGTTAAATCTGAGATGTGTCTCGAGCAAAGTAAACAACTGAACACATGATTTAATAGATGCCTGTTAACTGGCTCAGGATTGGACTGGCTTAGCAATACAGAAAACCAGAAAAGAACAGTAGACGTGAAAAACATGCTACAAAAAACAACCAAATACCACATCAAGTGGAACTACCACCAAAGTTTCTCCATAGGTCAGTCAAGCCCTTCATAAGTGTAGTTCAGAGAGAAAACGAATGGCAAAAATAATAATGTACTTTATGTTTCTGTTATCAAGGTGGCTGGTATAAGTTTCCAGCATTTTCCACCTCTTCTACTTTGATGGGTCCGTACTAGAAATCCTTAACAGTTGATGGTACAATAATGGTATCAAGTTAATACCCAATGATTGGTGAATATATTGTGGTTATTTTCTTGACGTCACTGGTTACCATAGCAACAGTTTAACCTGTTTAAAACACCTTTACGTATGGTGTTAAGTGCTTATAACTCAAAAATGAGCTCGGTGACCCCCATTTTTTAATTGTCGAGTTATGATCAGCATGTAAAGATACAACTTTCTGCTAAGTACAAAAATTCTATGGAGTGGTTTCTGAGCCATCTTAAATTTTCAAAAATTTAAGGTGGATATGAAACCACTCTTTAGAAATTTTTATCTTAGCAGAAAGTTGTATCTTAACATGGTTATCAATGTTCACAAACAAAACATGGGGGTCACCAGTCTCGTTTTCGAGTTAAAGGCATTTAAAGCCAACAGTAAGGGTGTTTTAACAGGTTTAAATGTGTCTATGGTAACCAGTGACGTTAAGAAAATAATCAAAACATGCTCACAAATCATTGGGCATTTATTTGATACCATTATTGTAGAAGCAACTGATAAAAATTTGTTGTACTATCCCTTCAAAGTGTAAGAGCTGGAAAGTGCTGGAAACCATTACCAGCCACCTTAAAGCTAGCTCAGGGTCACTTTCTCGGTCATTAAAGGAATCTAAAGGAAACTTGAGTGAGTTTTGTTCAAGGGCAGCTCTCTGTACTGATGACAATACATACTATAAATGGAAAGGTAAGGGGTAAGATCAAGCAAATAGGATACAAATTATAGACTTAATTTTTTTTTGTAAAAAAAACCTTGTTGGTCTTTTTGCCTTTACATGACAAATTAATAAATTTTACTTTTTGATAATGATGAGTCCGAAGTTTCTTCACCTTCCAAGGCTCATAAAGACCAATAGACAGCTCAGGAACACAAATTACACGTAGTCGATGCCATGCCACAGATGTCAGAAACATCAAGGTCAATGTCCACCATTCATGCACTGCCAGCCTAGGGAAGATTGAGTGCAAATCTAATCCCCACAGGGCTTGAGACAGGAATTAAGTACTCCAATACATGTGAAGTAGTCAAAATTCACATCTGCTACTTGTGGGGATTAGGCAGATTTGCTCTCTCTCTCTCTCCAAAGGCCAGGCCTGCATCAGAAGTGAATCCCCATAGCATCAAATGAACGTTGTAAGAGTGTTCTCAAGCTTGCCAATGAAGATTTATGGCTGAAGGGCTGAAGAACTCTGACTTGATCATCATAAAAAAGTAGTGTATTTATTGCTTTTGCCTTGCTGGCAAAAGAAAACCAACTTAGGATAATTTACCAAAAAAATTAATCTAAAATTCAGAACCTGGCTTTCTTGATCTGCTCCTGGTGTTTCCATTTGTTAGGATTTGCCATTAATTGATGAACAAATTGAACTCAATCTTAAAAGTCTACCTCAAACTTCTTTAAATGACCATGAAAGTGAACAATCAACAATAAGAGAGACATAAAGTAAACGATCTACTTTGCACTGTTTGCTTCTCTGGATTACATCTAATGGGGCATAGCAGACCTACGATTCTCCTCACCTTTAAGATTCCAAGCTCCTTCCTCAAGAAGAGCACAGTGCGGCATAGTCAGTATCACAGGACGCTGGAACTTGAGTCCAGTTGGACCACATTTTACTACTGGGCTCAGCAATGACTCCTTGGAAGTTATCTGGGGATGTTCTTTATCTTGGTTTATGATAGCTATGTATATACCTTCAGTGCGACCCTCTGGAATAGCCTGCGGGGGTATGGTGAGGCTCACTCCTGTGTTACCTATAGTAAACTTCCCACCGTTGTGATCCACCAGTCCCCATGCGATCATCTTTGGATCAGCGTTTTCTGGGATGTTGGAGATATTCCACATCATTCGAGAGATTTCTGACACCGTTGACTTGTTACTGTTGGAAGAGTTTGTCCTCTTATGGTCATGACATCTCTCCCTCTTTCGTCCATCTGTAGTTTCGACTTCAACTTGCATTTTCGTACAATGTTCTTTGCATGCTGCTGGGAACTCAAACACTTCAGAATCAATGGAAGATCCTGCCTTCAGCCGCCCAGATTCTCCTGCAAGCTCTACATGAGATGCAGACTGAGTGATGACAGTGTCCAGTGTATCTTTTTTACCTGCAGATTGTTTGAACAAACACAAATTATTGGACTTTAAGAAACAGTTACAATTTCCAGCAGGAATTGGCACAAGCAAAGCGAGTGTGGTTTTATCAGGAAAGGAATAACTATTATTTTTATATACATTAACAGTAATGCGGGAACCAGGATTGAGCTCCAGCTGCCATGTGTGGGCCATATTGGCCAGACTGCGACTTAATATCCTAGAGAGAGGTTCTACTCAGAAAAGATTGGGTATAAGGCTGTTTGGCTCAGTTATGTGACATTACTTTACCTTTAAAAAATGAAGAATTTTGTTTTATTTTGTTTTTGTTGTTGTGGGTAAAATAAATTACCTAACTAAAACAACAATATTTTTCAGAATATCATAAATGCCCAAACAAAGCCATTCAATTATTTAACTGACTGGAAAATTAATAATTATTACTGTAACATTTAAGTATGTTAACAGCTGCAAATGAAAATTGCATTTTTCTTCTACACATACCTTCATATTGTTTTTCAGCTGTGCGCATCTGGCTTATTTTGCGACGAATCCTAAATATTGCCAAGTAGATCAAAACAAACAGGAATGCTCCTGACAATGGAACTACCACTACTACGAGCATCCTATTACCCGATAAGCTACCTGCAAACGATTAATAAGAAATAAATATTAAGATTGTCCTCCTCCACTTGGGATCAGAGTGAGCATCAGCCCACTGACATTGCTGCACTTCATTAACATACAATAGACAAGTTACATACAAGGTAGACAGTGATTTCTGCAATAAAATGGCTTAAGATATTTACCAGATACATTTCCCTCCCAGTCATCAATCATAGCTGTTGGTCTATTAGCCTTTGTCACAGGATTTTTATTAGCCTGTATCACATACACAGAATTTTGATCCTCGGCTGGAAAAAGTGCACTGGCTGGAAAATAAAACACAATTCTTAAAGCAATGAGTTAATTATGCAAAAGTCGTAAAGGTTCTGGTTGGGCGGGTAAATAAATAAACAACAAATTGTAACAGTAACATACAATAACACATCATAATAGCATAATCTGAATGGATCCTGCAGCAATGTGAATCAGTAGACCAATTTTGATATGATTAAAATTTTAACAATAATATTATTAGCTCCAAGGCTTGGGGGAATAGAGCAAAGAATAATTTTACAATGATTTTTTACACATGATGCTTTCGACATTGCTGATCCTAGCGATATGCAGGGCGTGTGTCACATATGAACCTAAAAAACTGGCCTAACTAACCAACAGTCTCTCATAGCTCAATGGTTAGAGTGGTATCTGGGAGCTCATGGGTTCAATTTCCATTTGAGACTCAGATTTTTTCTTTGTCCCATGCTCGTGACAAATGGTCATTTCAATCACCTTTATCAAGAAATGATTTACTCATTCATTTACTCAATGCAATATCTTTTGTTTTATTCCCCGAAGCTTTGGAGACAATTGGTCTATTCAGATGATTTGTAAATGTGTTCCATTATAATAATTATTTTAATTAGATACTGTTATAATCAGATGGATCTTACAGTTTCCACATATTTTCTTGTCTGTCTGTTTGCGTTGCAAAATTTGTGGCCTACATCCAGATGTACACTTCTTTTTGAACTGATACATCTATTGCATGCTGGTAAGTTGATATTTTAAAGTCTACATCAGTTAATGGTAGAGTTTCCAATAATTATTATCAACACTATCATTTAACTAAACATACAAATTTTATTATAAGGAACAAAAATTAAACTTACAAGAACGATAGACTGTTATGTTGAAGGAGCAACTGGCTGTCTGGCCAAACTCGTGCTTCACCACATACTTAATAACATACACAACAATTGTTGCTCGTGGCATCACAGGTGGTTTTGCCCATTGTGGATGAACTTCAACAGAGAATTTTGTACCATTCTTCTTGTTACCAACAAGAGGTTGATTCCAGGAGACATTTTTAAATTCGACATGTGACCGCTCGACATACACATTGGTGTGGTTAGGGCAGGTTATTTCCACATCTACAACCAAACAAAAGTTCAGAGATTTCAGGTTAATTAAAATACTTGCGAGTGTATGACAATGTAACATTATATAAACTTAATCACAGTACAGACTTGATCTACTATAAAATGATGCTTCTATGAGTGAATAAGTCAGTAAGGAGCAGTCAAGTTGACTATTGCTCATAGAAAATGAGCGTGAGAAGGTAATTGTTTTAGTAGAAACTCTACAGGATTGCAGTCCAAAACCCACATTTTTATGTTATATTGAGCCATAAAATCAAGCATAATTTTCCCTTTAAAGAGCAATGCGTGTACAAACATGTTCTAGCGGCAAAAAGAAAATAATTGGAGAACCAATCAGATTTGCAGATTTCCAATGAGTGACGGCTGAGTCTCTTCTTACAGTAACAAGAAGATGCGAGCATCTTAAAACCGCGCTTTTTTAAATTAACTCCATTTTGCTAATTGACAGTTTTCTTACTCGGAAAAGTCGCGGTTAAAATTAAATTTGTTTTGTACCGAAAAGCAAAGGACTAGCAAAGTAGTCACGCGAGTCACACAATCCGATATTGCACCATCGCCCATAGTCATTGTGAAATTTACGATGACGTAATGGTTTTAATCTGGAACTTCGCTTGGGACATGTATTGGGCATGAATTAAACAATCCACTATGTATTTGAACGCTATTAATAACAGCTATTTTCTTTACGTAAAAGTCACGATTAAATGTAATTGGTTGATACCGTGAGTTAGGCAGTAAGAAGGTAGATATGCGAGTCTCACATTTCAGGCTTTGCATTGTTCACGGCTATCTTAAGTTCGGCGGTAATTTCCCTACCAATGACGTAGTCCTTGCAAGTGCTTACCTAGGCACAATTTCTTTCCTTCGGATCTCTTAACTCGCTTCGATGAAACAGTCAAAGAATTCACTTCAATTGCCTAAACCCACGAGAAATACTCGCAAAATTTCCAACTAATTAACGACCATTGCTTCTGGCGAAATAAGCTTGCAATGATATTATTTGTCACGTAACGAAAGTGAAAGCTGCAACGTCAGCGCATTCCGTGGCTGACCTCTTTTTGGTGTATTCAATATTAGCTTTGAATTCAATGCTTTGATAAAACCAAAAGAAAGTATATTTTACACACAATAAAAAAATATATCCGCAACATTTTCCTTACATTCATGTTTCAATTTGTTTGTGCTATGAGTGAAGGACTAGCAAAGTAGTCACGCGAGTCACACAATCCGAGGTTTACGTTATTCCCGGCTATCTTTAGCTTGGGGGTTTTTCCCTTCTAATGACCTAAGCTCTGCACGTTCGGGCACGCTCAATTGTTTACTTTAGCAAATATTTCATTTCCCTTCAAATCTTTGAACTCGCTTCAAACAGCCAAAGAATTCACTTCAATTGCCTAATCCCACAAGAAATACTCGCAGAAGAGCAAACAAATTAATGACCATCGTTCAGCCGATATAAACTTAAAAAGAAAATACAATGTTATTTGTCACGTAGCGAAAGTGAAACCTGCAACATCAGCGCATTCCATGGCTGACGTAATACCTTTTTTAGTGTATTCAATATTAGCTTCGAGTCCAACGCTTCGATGAAACCAAAAGAAAATATACTTAATACAGTGGAACCCCGCTCTACGGACACCCGCTTAATATGGACACCCCAGTATTACGGACAGTTTCGTAGGTCCCGACGAAAACCTCATACATTTTCTCTTAAATTAACCCGCTTAATACGGACACCCGTTAATACGGACAACGGACACTTTTCCGTGTCCCGAGTGTCTGACAAACTCTTATACATTGTCAACCCCGTTTTACGGACACTATTTATCTGTGCACTGTGAATTTTAATTGTCACGATTATTTTCTAACTTAAGACATTGGACCCTGGTCAAATAATGACAGAATTCGAAGAGATAAAACCATTTTATTACAAAGAGAAGCTCAATAGCGTGACTTCCGGTGTTTGACCCTGTCACTTTCTTTGCCTTTTTGCTGCAGCTGTCGCTTGTGTCGCAAGCTTAAAAAGCTTCCGTGCAAAGTAAAGTTACCGACTTTTTCAAATCAGTTGGAACGGTTATGAGTTTCAGTTACAAAGCAAACTTTATATAAAACGTTCTGTTGCTATTGAAATGCATTTTATTTCTTGTATATAGTAAAGTTGCGACATGGTCAAATAATTCCACTGTTGAGTTTATTAAAGATTAGTTCAAGTGTATGACTAGATCGTAAGGTTTTCGTAAAAACTATTAATTTTAGTCAGAGAGTTCACAGTTTGCATTTGTTACAGTTACAGTACAATTAAACAACGTTTTGTTGCCGTAAAAACGTTTGCCTTCGTCTTTGCGTCTTGAAAACATGTATCCGTGACTTTAATTCTGAGACCCCGCTTAATACGGACGTATTAACGAGGTTCCACTGTACACAATAAAGAAAACAATATCCGTAATATTTTAAGTACATTTTAATGTTTCGACAGCTTTTGGCGAATTAATATCACAGGTTAGGTGATTCAAAGTCGCGATCACGATTTGGCCGAGTGGAGGTTTGGGTCTGGTCACCGACAAAAATAACAAGAAGTTGCTAGCAACTTAACACCGCGCTTATATTTTTTTCTTATGCACAGCTTTCTTCCTCAAAAGTCAGGGCTAAATTTAATCTGTTTGCACTATGAGTAAAAGACTAGCAAAGTAGTCACACGAGTCACACAATCCAATGTTGCGCCATCGCTCATAGCCGTTGTGAAATTTATGATGACGTAATGATCTTAATCTGGAACTTCGCTGAAGACATGAATGGGCTAGACTGCATGCAGTCTGTTTTTCTCTCGAAATTCAAAAATGGAATGCTGTAAACTAGGGTTTAAGACGCGAGACGGGGATATTGTGGCGAGACAACAGCGCGCGAAGAAAAATAGACTGCGGACTCTTATGCATTTTTTGAGGATATCCGTCAGCCCAGCAACGGAGAAGCTGATTGGCCAATGTGCGTAATCTAAAGTTGCGCGCGCGCAATGGCGTTACGGATCTTATGTGTTTGCGTCACACGTCAACGCAGTGTTTTGTTTCACGAAGTTCCTTTAAATGAGCTTGAAAATTCATCCAATACAACCAAGCGCCTCTTAACGTCCTGTTATTAGTCTTGTTATGGAGCGGAATTTTCTTAATGTCTTGAAGCAAAGTTTATAACGAGCTAAGGCAGCGCGCGTGCAAATAAAAAAGTGGTTAATCGCGAGATCCTTGACGCCATTCCGCGCGCACAATTTAAATTGGCCAATCAGCTTCTCCGTTGCTGGGCTGACGGGCATATCCTCAAAAATTACAAAAGAGTCCGTAGTCGGTTTTTTCTCGTCTTGTCCCAAGCCCTTCCCGTCCATACCGCCTGGTGGTTTGCCCAGTTCCCGATATAAAAGCGCTCCTCCGACCCTTAGAGAAAAGACCGACTACAAGTAGTCTATGAATGGGCATGAATTAAACAAAAACACTACTTGGACGCTAGCAATAACTGTTATTTTCTTTAGGTAAAAGTCACGATTAAATGCAATTGGTTTGTGCCGTGAGTAAGAGCCCGTAGGAAGGTAGTCACACGATTCTAACATTTCAAGCTTTACAATGTTCACTGCTATATTTAGAACGGCGGTGTACGGCGGTAATTTCCCTACCAATGATGTAATCCTTGCAAGTGCTTACCTTGGGAGTTTTCCCTTCTAATGACGTACCCCTGCACGCTCGGGCGCGCTCAATTGTTTACTTTAGTAAACATTTCATTTCCCTTCAAATCTCTGAACTCGCTTAGATGAAATAGCCAAAGAATTTGTTGCCTAATTGCCTAAACCCAAAATAAATACTCGCAGAAGATCAAACAAATTAATGACCGTCGCTTTTGCCGATATAAATTTGCAAAGAAAACACAATGTTATTTGTCACGTTGCGAAAGTGAAACCGGCAACATCAGCGCATTCCATGGCTGACGTAATACCTTTTTTAGTGTATTCGATATTTGCTTCGAGTCCAACGCTTCGATAAGACCAAAAGAAAAAATATTTTATACACAATAAAGAAAACGATATCCGTGACATTTTCTGTACATTAATGTTTCAATAGCTTTTGGCGGATAAACAACACAGGTTGCGTGATTCAAACGGCCGATCACGATTTGGCCGAGTGGAAGTTTGGGTCTGGTCACAGACAAAAACAAAAACATCATATTTTATATTTTTGGCTAATTGACAGCTTTCTTTCTCAAAAGTCACGGTTAAATTTAATCTGTTTCATTATGAGTAAAGCACTAGCAAAGTAGTCACGTTAGTCACAAAATCCGAGGTTTACGTTGTCACCGGCTATCTTTAGCTTGGGGGTTTTTCCCTTCTAATGACGTAACCCCTGCACGTTCGGGCACGCTCAATTGTTTACTTAAGCAAATATTTCATTTCCTTTCAAATCTTTGAACTCACTTCGATGAAATAGCCAAAGAATTCACTTCGATTGCCTAAACCCACAAGAAATACTCGCAGAAGAAGAAACAAATTAAATTAATGACCGTCGCTTCTGCCGACATAAACATGCAAATGAAACACAATTGTCAGTACCGTAGTACCTGTCTTTATTTTCTCTCAAGCAAAAGTCGAAAACTCACTACTCACAATGGGCTCAAGCTCAAAAGGCACATATCGACCGCACGGCATCGGACGATGAACAAAGTCACAACAACTGACACAACTTGAATAAAACTCTTCGCTTCCATCAAAGCATACGTGAGAATGTATACATCTGAGTGAGTTTTTCTGAAAATTACAAAAAGGTATTAAGTTCCAAATGTTTCTTTGAATAGCAAAGGCGAAATGTTAACTTACCGAACTGTTTGCTTCGAGCTAAACGAACGGCACACACTAACAACTTCTTGAAAACACTCGCCTACTTGAACACATGGCGACTTAAGTCACGTGAGCGACAAAAAATCTCCTAAGGGGAGTCGGGAGTGACACCGGCCCCTACATGATTTTTTTACCGAAATTCATTTACAACACTTAAACAGCAACCGACTCCTAACAATATAGTTCTTAAGAAGAATCAGTCATCATGGGATACCTCCCACAGTTCTTATACATCCATTTCTAGAGGACATACGCTTGTAATAGGCCGCGTAAGTACGATACTACTGGCTTTCAGCTCTCCGCGGCGTTGTCTCTTGACATGAGTTGCTACTGTGGAAGCAGTCCTGACTCGCACAGTACGCACAAATC